>NW_017547126.1:522328-564507 GCF_001854935.1 Bemisia tabaci | reverse complement strand
CGGGGGGGGGGAGGTTATAATTGATATGAATTTTCAAATAATTTTTTGTTGAAAATATGGCGTTGGTGATCCCGCTTACCAAAGCGTTTTCCGTCAACTTTCGTTAAGATGAATGAGTGAAAACTGATTTACGACTAAGGTCTGGCCTAGAAGAAAACATAATTTTCTTCTCCAGAATCTTAGGCAGGAAACGATTCACGCAACCGAGAGTTCGGAAGCCAACTCCTCAACGAGATATTAGCAAGTAGTTGTAACGCATCACAATAATGACGTTTTTCGCATTTTTGCCATTTAACCCATGTTAATTTAAACACCTACAGATTTTACTAAGGAGCTTATTCCAAGACTGCTCTTAGTGTAATTCGTTGCCCTCGTAAAATCTTGAAGAGAAAACATGTTCCGCAGTGTTTTGACTCACGCCGTGTCTAGTGGCCCATTGGACCATTTTGTAATGAGGTACTGTCATTTCTGGTTCACCCACAAAAGCATTTATCTGCATAGGGACACTAATTACAGATACGTTTTTTCGGAGATGAGACGGATAGTGGTTCCCTATTGCAAAATGTCCGATTCGATACAATAGATCAATTATTGATTTCTAATGGTCCAGTCACACGATCAAATTAAGCCATCAAATTGAAGCTCTGATTGGTGGAAGAAGACCTGAGGTGAGGATGCGGCCAATGAGAGGCCCAATTTGATGGCTCAATTTGATCGTGTAACTGGACCTTTAATTTCGTTGCAAGGCTACTATTTTCTAATCCAGAATTGAATCAGAATAAGAAACGAAAGCGGCGCGGCGCTTGTTGTCAGCAAAATCATGAAATCACTGCCATGCTATTAATTTTTGTGGTGATCCTCTTTTTTTAAAAATAAATACTTGTTTAATTCCTCAACAAATACATATCTGTTTCCTCCTTACGGGTTAACATACCCTTTAAATGATCTTTTAGTGTTCAAAGAGTTCATTGACATAATGAACTGCAAGGTACTGACGAGTATTAAACTCGATCGTTCGTACTGCACTGAAAAAGTGTCTTGCCTGAGAAACAAGCATTCTAGTTTTCCAGACAAGACTAAGTGTAGTAGTGCATAAATTTAACGTAACATTTATTGTTTGTACCCGAAAAGTCGAATTTTTCATGTTTTTCCGACTTAATATCATCTTTGATCAGAATACAAAAAGAAAAAAAGAAATTCACTTAGTCATCACTTTTCAATATAAATCATCTTTTACCTGAATTTATTTCAAGGTGATTCGATGTATTCTCCGCACAAATAATCAACACCAAATACCAAAGAACTAAAACAAAAAAAATCCCTTGACTGAAACAATTTTTTCCGGTCACATTCTCTTGTGATGACAAAAGTTAAAAAAAAAATGTCTCAATCACTTCAATGTACAATATTCCAAACTTTCCTCATCGAAATTACTTTTGAATGGTACTAATTACTCGTTTCATCAGTGCTGCCGTGTTGCTCTTAAAAAAAAAAAAAGGAAGCAGGAGGGAATCATAGTATGATTAAATTAACCATAATTTTTGCAAGTGCTCATGCGGGACATCTGTTGGAAGGACAATCCTCCCACTCAAGTAGATTTTATAAAATAAACTGTGGATGCATCATAATTAATGTATTCATTCTTTCAACACAAAATAATACTCTTCTAATATTTTGTCACTGATTTTGGATTACTAACTGGAAAAACCCTTGCAAAGCTACGAATATCACATTGTAGCAGGAAACATGAATGATTGATGAATGACGAGCATAAGTGCAAACTTTTAACCGTTTTTCGAAACAAGTAAAGATATATAACATAGTGGAAGAGGGGAGGAGGACAGAGGATTATCATACCTACATGGTTTAACAGACTTGAGTAGAATGCGAAAAACGAATGAAACGCTTTATGGATACTTAACGATGATTCAAATATTTTAATTACACATTATAATCACTTATATTTTCAACCAGTTTGTCTTATTCTCCGACCAGACACACGGATCCGTAAATCAAACGATTATTCAGAACATTTTTTCTTTTACCGGATTTTAGGGTTTCCCCTTCATTTTCATTACTATACCTATTACACTTTGATCGGGTTCTAGATTGGGACCTTATACACGCCTACAATAGGTGTAGCAGAAAGTGCCTGCCGGAAAAGTGGACTGTTGGCAAAATTGTTCAGGAGGTGCCTAATTTAATCATAAATTAGGCACAGAAAGAGAAAATAAGAGGAAAAGCCTATCCACTGAAAAAAAAAAGTTACGTGCTATATAGACATACCGTCCGTTCCGGGCTCAAAGGTCCAAAGTGCCGGGTACTGCATGGAGCCGTAGCTTCGATTTGCTCCGGGTGCTTCGCCCGGAAGTTTCGGCCTCCGAGCCCGGAACACGGACGGTATGTCTATATAGCCCGTAAGTACGGCATCCACGCCCGGAGTTCTTTTTTCAGTGTAGTTAAAATGTTCCGTCACCTTGTACTATGGAAGCTTGCAACGCATACGAAAGAGAAGCGAAAGAGGATTGGCACATTGCTATATGTAAAGACCAGAGCCGGATTAAGAGGGTGGCCACATGGGCCGCGGCCCATGGCGGAAAATCTAGGAGGCGGCAAATTTTGCAATTTTTTTTAAATGTAGGTACAAAAAAAAATCGGATTTTGAAAAAAAAATTACAAACAAAATCTGTCATATCCTGAGACTATAGTAATTTCTAATTTTGCCGACTTTCGGCGATACAAGAAACAGCACCTTTAATTAATCGAGTTAAGAGGGAGACCAAATACGCAATTTGGCCAAGAACGGCGCGACTAAGAGAGAAATGATGACGAGGACTTGAGATGAAAAGGAGAAGCCCTCGGCGCGGCGGTCGGCATGTAACACATATTAGCGCCTACAAGACTGCACGAATAATTCTCGCATTGCATCAAACACAGTGCGGTCATTGCGGTCAGCGTGAAACGCATAGCGCCTACAAGACTGCGTGAATACTTCACGCATTCCGTCAAACACAGTGCGTTTAGCAGCGGTCGTCGGCGTGGAACTCATAGCGTCTACAAAACTGTCGGAATACTTCACGCATTTCTCCAAACACGGTGCGGTCTGCGCGGCGCGGCGGTGGAAGTTAAAATCATTAAACCACATTTTTGTTTGTTCTTTCATCATTTTTTCGTTAATTTTTTATGAATGGAAGGCCTTGTCCACGTTGAGATAGGTTTACGAAACTTAACGTTCGCGCAAAGTTCAGTGAATTTTTGCTAGTAGTGTTGACAGGGCTTTCCCAAAAAATGTTTCCAACACGAGTAAACGCGTCTTATGCACCACACCCCCGCTGCGAGGCGATTATTGAAACTATGTCAGCCCGACACGACAAGACATAGCCGCATCTTAACCATGCAATATATCGCAATTCGATGTCTTATCGGGCTGGTTTAAATTTCAATAATCGGCCCGCTGGCACGTTCACTTGATGTTTTTTATTGATGTTTCAAAACGAATGAAAAGGGGGCGGAAAAATACAGGCGGCCCACGGGCAGCAAATAGGTAAATCCGGCCCCGGTACTGACAAAAAATCTTGCAAACGAATGAAACATCCCCCTTTTACGATTGATTTTAATCGTTTAAAAGCATTTGTTTGTGTATCGTTTGTTTAATTTTTTTTTCTCAATGAAGAGAAAACAATCGCATCGAAAACGCATAGCGCCTACAAGGCTGCGTGAATACTTCACGCATTGCGTCCAAAACAGTGCGTTCAGCAACGGTCGGCGTTAAACGCATAGCGCCTACAAGACTGTCTGAATACTTCACGATTTGTGCCAAACATGGAAGGCCTTGTCCACACAGAGATAGGTTTACGAAACTTAACTTTCGCGCTAAGTTCCGTGAATTTTTGCTAGTAGTGTTGACAGGGCTTTCCCAAAAAAATGTTTCCAACACATTGCTATGTGCTCCACACATTGCTCCATTCATTGGAACTACAATGCTGTTGACCCTTTTGAGTATACTCAGGTTAAAATCCGTTGTATACTACTTTGAAACTACCTTTGAAAATTTATATCAACACTTTATCCTATACTATATGTATACTACTATTAATATATCCTGCTTCTTAAGGGAATAACATATTGTACAAATGGACTGTATTTTGCAATTTGGAGCTATAAATTCTAACTCATCTGAAAAAACACTTATGTGCATAGGGAAGCTAATGGCACATACGTTGTTTTTAAACCGGGCCGAAATTTAATGTTCTTAATTGCAAAATGTAGTCCAAATGTGCTATTAACGATAAATTTGGGCTGTCCGTAAAACTCAGAAATGACTGTTAAATTTCTTCCTTTACTCATTGCTCACTAGTTTTCCTCGAAAGAAACAGGTAGTGAGTAGTACCGGTTTGTATATTAGATTTTTAAAAGCTAGAAAAGAAGCTGGAGAGGGGAGCCGAATTTTTCTGACACGAATCTATGTTTTTAATTAATGGGAACTAAACGACTTCTGATTATATAAATTTTACTATTTGATATCAGTCCAAGGCGGAGCTGAAGTAGTGAGGTTGCGTCTATCCTCAATCCCGACGAAGAGCTGACAATTGCATTTCGGTAAGTAAAATTTGAATTTATAAAAAATTTCACAAGTTTCAGATTTAGGAGTGCGTGAATACCTCCAATATAAATTTTAAAGTATATCTTATTTCTTAAATTTTCAGAGGAAATTTTGATCGCTGAATTTTTTGTATGGAATTAACAGAAGTTTTTGTGTTAATATTACTCAAGATATTTTGCATTTTACCAAATGGAGAAGATAAACTAGAGAAATATTGACGCATCAAGTATTCATATTCTTGACTTATGCTTATTATATTTTTCACTAATAGTTATTGTTCCCACGTATAATCCATTGTGGTACGTTTTTAGTGTAATTGTTATTGTGTTTTTATAAAAAAAAAAAAAAAAAAAAAAAAAAAAAAAAAAAAAAAATCTTACGGATTGTGGGATTCCCCGAAATGCACACGAGAAAATAAACTCCTACTAACAATGCAAGTACTGCAGGTTCGCTTTTTACTACTTCATTTAAATATTAAAATTTATTATTTCTATATCATATTATGTATAAAAATAAGATTTTAAAAGTGCACGTCTGAATGACAGTAACGAATCGAATAGAAAAGCAACTACTTCTGTTCATGTTTTTTGCAAGGGAAATTGTGGATCAACTTCAGTGTTGCTCTTTGAAAAATGATTAAATGCCCTCTCCGTAATCGACGCACGCAAGCAATTAAACCAATTACACACCCTCAAAAATCCTGCAGATTATCAAACAATTATTGGTCACAATTTTCTGAGATACCAGATATTGCTCATGATCTAATACTGGAAGTGTGTTTGAACTTGTTTTTACGAGAGGTTAATATTTTAATTGCCTTTAGATGTATCTTCCAGCGTTTAAATCGGTTTTTTTCTTATTTTTTGCACCCGCGCATAGCATAACTTTTCCTTATTCCACTGTCACCTAATCTGTCAACGAGGATGATTATCTAAGATTCATACCGCAACTTGATGCGCGATTATGAGATGCATTGAATTCCTAAGTTCAAGTCGTCCTACTCCCCGGGTAGCCTTGATTTAAAAATTTGAGAAAAAGAGGAAAGATGAAGCCTTTTCCCTTTTTTTCTCTCTCTATTCCGGTCTACCATTGATTATTCATTTAATCATTCACGGCCACTTTATGTAGTTCAAATTGTTTCCACGAAATACCAGCAGCTCTTCGTCATTACTTTAGAGAGAGAAAAAAAAATTGCTCATCCATCCACTATATAAGCGCTGAAGTTTCGGTGAAAAATCACAATCGTTTTCTGTGACTTGTTTCAGTAAGGATACATCCAGCAGCTACTCACAGCACACAGACATGGCTTTCATCAAGGTAAGACCTGCCAGTTTCCTAACCTCAAAGTCTGATCTCTTTTTACATCACGGCTTTTTCCAATTGAAGCCTCCTTTGTAGAAATTTAGCACAAATTATAATCGAGAGTACCCTATATCGAAAATTTTCGTTGATAAAGAATTATATATACTGAGATTTATGAAACAGCAATTTTTTTTCTATCGGAGCTTGATTATATTAATCCATACACAAAATTATTGAGTGGCATTTGATAGATCCCGAAAAGTCAGTTGCTCTGTTAAGAGGTCCCCCCCACACAATTTGTCAAAAATTCTCTTAACATTTTTAAGCATCATAATCATCTTTAATATTACAACATTTTTATGAGATGTATGGGGGATCTTTTTCAGTTCAATGTAGAGAACCTAATTTTCTCTTAAATGTAGCACCTCGCTGTATTATGCGTATTGAATATATATAGTTTGCTGAGGCGCAAGTATTTCTGAATAACTCACAAGAGATATCCCAGAGACTGTTGTAAGTGCACAAAGTTGAATTGCTACAGTGCTCCAAACAATTTGACCCGAATAATAGGGAAGGCACATATATAAATACATAGGAATCACACACTCTTCTTCTGAAAATTTTCAAGATGGTAGTCCTGTTAATTTACATTTTGCGAGAAATATGAAATTTGATTTGTGGCAAAAGTAACCAAGCAAAGTTCATATTTTCTTCCACGATACAGTAAAAATAAAATACATGCATAAACAATGGTATTTTTAAGACAGACCACACAAACAATTCACGACGTTTCTGAGCCATCTTTTGAGCGAAAAAAATGAAAAAAATTATAAAAAAAAAATTCAGACAATCTGATCCAATTTTGCTGCTTGTTGCGTGATAATAACTGAATTGCGTTGCTTTTCAATCTTGATCCCTCCTTTTGGGGGTTTTTGAGCTAAAACGAGCCCGCGACGGCTTGAAACGTCATAATTTTTTAGTGTTTCTTTTGATTGACATTTTAGCCTTTGTTTACCAATGATTTAAAAGTTCCAATGTATATTTTACCATTCTGATAAAATGCTCAAAAGTTTGTAAAAACTAACAAACAGATATATCATTGGGAAAGTTTTCTCTACGATTATTGGTGCTATCATTTACCTAAGGATATCTTTGGTTAGCTTCAATCCCCCACTAATCCGCCCCCTAATTCTTTTCCAGTGCACCGTCCTCTTGGCCTTAGTCGCCGTCGCCTCCGCCGGATTAGCCCCCGCCGCCTACGCCCCGGCCGCCTACGCCGCCGCCCCCGCCTACCCTGACGCCCACCCCGCCTACCAGTTCGGCTACTCCGTCAGCGACCCTCTCACCGGCGACTCCAAATCCCAGCACGAGACCAGGGACGGAGACGTCGTCCAGGGCTCCTACAGCCTCGTCGAAGCTGACGGCTCCATCAGGAAGGTCGACTACACCGCCGACGGCGTCAACGGCTTCAACGCTGTCGTCTCCAAGCACGCCGCCGGTCCCGCCCCCGCCCCCGTAGCCGTAGCACCCGCACCTGCCGTAGCCGCCGTTAGGGCACCAGTCGCCGTCGCCCACCCTGTCGCTTCTTACGCCGCCCCAGTCGCCTCTTATGCCGCCCCTGTCGCCTCTTACGCCGCCCGCCCCTACTACGGTGGCTACCGCGGATACGCCAGTTACGCCGGTTACGGATACGGTGCCTACCCCTACGCCGCCTACCACGGCGCCGCTTACGGCCACGCTGGATACCCTTACTACGGTTGAGCGGGAAGGATGCCGCCTTCTGATACCTCATCTTCAAGTTACCGACGATTGCGCAGATCAATTGATTGATTAAATCACAGGAATTTAATTAGTTGAATTGATTGCTGATAACATCGAGAAGCCATAACCTGTCATGTAAGTTCATATATTGTAAATATTTGTGTGATTTGTACAAAAATATGCTCAAGACTGGAATAAACAACGTAAATATGAACTTATTTCTGGTGTTCTTTCTTACATGATAAATATTGGAATTGAAATAATTAAAGAAAGGGAAAAAGTTAGCTCCATTGCAGCAAGTCTAGCCACAGCTTTTCAAAAATTGAGAATAGTGTATAGTTATTTTCAATTCTATCCTCAAGGCTTGGTGCGATCCAATTTTTTTTGTTTGGCATACACGGCAAGAAAGATAGAACAATTAAGCACTCTCTTTTATTCGTCTGAAACACATGTCAGAGTCAACTATATTTTGGGTTTGGAAATTGAAGGGTAACTTCTCTCAAGAAAATGGTTACAGCAATCATATTTCTTGGTTATGGCACTGAACTCAGCTGGGAACTTGGTTAAATGTATCATTCTTCCTCCAATTCAATCACTGTTAGTTAATAGAATACCAAATTCCTGGAGTCATAGATCTTCAAATACTTTACTGAGCTACTACTGAAGCTGTATACCGCACCTTAATTGGACCGAGTTTAACAGAAAGGAACCAAGGATCAGCTATTGCCAAGTTGAACTGGGCAATTAAATTTTTTACGAGAGAACATTTGTTCCGGTTTCCTTGAAAATTTTAAGGAATTTGCTTTGTACCATGGAGAATTTATACTGAAATTTGCTTGAAAATCCGCACAACCGTTTTCATGTAAAAAATTAAATTGCCCAATTAAATCTGGCAATACCTGATGTGGCTTGGTTCCTTTCTGTTTAACGCGGTCCAATTTAAAATTAAATTCAATTTTACAAAACATCACCATCCTATTCGTGACTTTCTGTAAGCAGAAGAGACACTCTTAATAAATTTGCAGAGTTTGAAAATGAAAAAAATTAAGTGATAAAGCATCGAAAATCAAACGCACTGCGGTAAAATTTGCGTTTGTAAATTCCATTCTAAATTCCAAAGTCAAAAAAAATTATCTGTTTTACTTATTCTACGTGCATTTGTAGGAGTTTTCATGCCACCCTCCTCATTCCAATTAAAATAATCCTTGTCCTAAAGCATAGATTCGCTCGGAAGTTTTAAGTTCATCTGAATAAAGCCTTGCTAGGTTTTTCCATGCAAAACCGAATGTAGCATTCTAAGTTTCGAGAATCAACACTTCCAGACTACTCTGTAACAAGTATAGACGGCAAGAATTTATTCATCAGATCATTTTCTTTTGATTCCCCCTTTCTTTTTTAAGTGTAATTAGACGTATTTAACGTCATCGCCCAGACTGTACTTCAGGTTACCTGAGTTTTTCTCTTATTTTATGTTTCAAGCAGGTAACTAAAGGTACCCCTTGGCTTTTTCTGCGAATTTTCAAAAATCATTCAGATGACACTCACCGAATTTCAGGTCTGAATGTTCCGTGATTTTCTATGAAAAACAAGAACATATGCGTACAAATTAAGCAAGGTCTGACGTAGTTAAGTTAATTGATAATGATTGAATCTGTTCAATTGTCATTGAAAAACATGAACATGCAAATTAAATTGCACGTCAGCTCTTTGCAGTGGGAGAAGCTGACAATCCTCATCAAGCCAGAAATAATGGGCGCGCAAGGTAACCTTTAATTCTCCCAACTGCAATCAGTAGGCCAAGACGTGCGTAAAATTTGATACGTCTACCGTTTGTTGATCAAGCAAGAGGTTGTTTAAAAGGAGGCAATTTAGATGACCGAGCCTTTTCTAACACGAGACAGCCCGTGATATAATAACCACAGACGCCACCAATCTGCTTCGAAAAACAAATACACTGACTAGAGGCTTAAGGCAAGACGCCATTTAAATAAAAATTAAGAGACCATAATTCACCTTGCGCCTCCGTAAAACGAAAATTGTGAGCGTCATAATTCCGCCAGATCTGGAAGAGCGGAGCAGTAGCTTGAAGCCGCGTTCACACAAACAGCATGTGACGTTAAGTTGCCCAAGTGACGGAGTCAAAAGATTTTAAATTTAATGTCAAACTAGCTTTTTATATATTTTTAAACCTCGTCACATTGCGGCCAAAGTATCACAAGCACCATGCGACGTTTAAAAATTTCCGCCGCCATTTGATTTTTTTTACAGAAAAATTGTCGGTCGAATCTGTTTAAAAATTTCACTGAATTTTATCGGCAGCACGAAGAAAATTCAGTGAAGTTTTCGGACAGATTCAACCAACAATTTCTCTGTAAACAAAATAAAATGGCGGCGGAAATGTTCAAATGTCGCATGGCGCTTGTGATACTTTGGCCGGAAAGTTACGACCTCTTATCTCTTGATGAAGCGTTTCCCAAACCCAATAATCAATGGAAACGGATAGGTTTAAAATGATTGCACCCAACCGCGCGGCCAACTTCGTATCGCACCCTGTCCATGGAAACATGGCTTGAGCTATCCAGAACGGCAGCTGAGATAATAACAGCCTCAGCGTGTGTTATAGGATGCTGCTCATCTACAATGATCCAGGATGAAATAACATTTGACTCTCGACTTCACGAAATTGAGCGCCTTGACGAGGATGGTGCTATCTTCATCTTTTCAATATGCGTGTTTATTTTAATTGACAGTTACGCGCGTTGTTCTACTGTCTGGATAAAGAAATCGTATCACACAACTCCCCCCCCCCCCCCCCCCCCCCCCCCCTCCCGCCTCCCCCTACCACCATCTTCCCCATCTCTATAAATTATTCCTCTCCTACGACTTCATCAAACGGTCGTATAGTGAGGATGCTGAGACTACGAACAAATTCATGATTTGTAAGTTCTTCTGTTTAACTGCGCGGCTCGGTTTATTTTTTTGAATTTCTGGAATTTGTGGGGAGCAGTAAACCAACTGAAAAGGATGAGATTTTTATTATATTTGATACAGCCTATTTAGTTTCTCTTTCTCTTTCGAGCAACTGTGATTTTTTTTTCTTTCTCTTGGAGGAGACTCATTTTATCCACCGCCACTTCGTCACCTTCCGGCCAAAGTATCACAAACGTTGACAAATTTCCGGCGCCATTTTATTTTTTTACAGACAGATTTTTGGTTGAATCTGTTTGAAAATTTCACTGAATTTTATCGGTAGCACAAATAAAATTCGGCGAAATTTTTGGACAGCTCCGTTGAAGCGTTTCTCAGTAAAAAAATAAAAGGGCACCGGAAATTTTTACAGCTTGTGATACTTTGACCGGAAGATGACGACATGATAACAGAAAACTATTTTTCGTCATTGGTGAGTGATGAACTTTTCACGCTGCCGTTGAGACCATGTAGGTATATACTAATGAATTTTCAGAAATTTTAGTGTTTTGTGATGGAAAAGTCTTTGAAACGATATTGGCGGATTGTGATAATTCGAGTCATTTAAGAGATGGCAAGTTTACTCACTGCTTCGCAACGAGTAAAAAGTGCACGTGAATACAAGTTGAAAAGCTGTACAGTCTGCAAAAAAAAAAAAAAAAAAAAAAAAAAAAAAAAAAAAAAAAAAAAAAAAAATTGCTCGCCATTGCATATTTCTTGGCAGAAAAACTATCATTACATTTATATGTTTATTACAAAAAGGTTATTCAACGACGTAAACAGCCTGGTTACTGATCGTCGTAAACTAACAATCTAACCACTAAATTATTATTTTAAGCATGTTAGTATATCTTATCTCATATAACAACTGCGTTCAACGATTTGAAGACACAGGGAGGTAAGACTAGTTAAATAAAACAGCATAAAATTTGCAATGAAAATTAGAGCTTAATTTTAAATATTACTTGCTCTTCGAAATGTCATAAAATGAATTAATGAGTATAAAATGATTCACCCGATGGAAAGTTCCGAATTCAACTTTGGAGCAAGATTTGAGTTCCAAGAATGAACGAATGACAAGGAAAGATCCGCGTCCGGGGAGCAGTGTCAATCTAAATAAAGAAGTCATTCAAAGAAGTCAGACAGGCGCTGAAGTCAACGGATCAATATTGCAGATTGACATCTTTCGTAAAGCATTATCTACTTACTGTCAGTTAATCGATAGTCGAAAATCTTAACCTTCTTCCCAAAAAAATGGTATGATTACATGAATATTTCGGTTGAATAAAAATCCCAAGCTCTTACCGGTGAGTAATTGTAAACAATGAAAACAAAAAATAAAATAAATTAAAAAAAATAAACAAATAAAAATTAAATAGAACAATAATAAAGGAGCAATAGAGTTCTTAATTTTAATCTTGAACCGTTAGTTATCTACCAACGCACGTTCGTTAATTTTCAATTTTTTAAAATGTCGTATGCTGAGGAAGAACGCGGAACGCCGTATAAACCTTTAGACGGTGACACATTTTATCTGATAAAATAAGAATAATCTACGAATCTTGGAAATGTCTCCCCTTTTTTTTTTTGGAAAATTTTACTCCAGATCTCATCCAAGAAAGATAAAAATTCCAACAAAAATCTTCTTGTCTTTCCTCCAAGATAAAACTTTCATCGGAGAAAATTTGGCAACACCCGAATGCTCATACGGCGTTTTGCCTTAACACGGCAGAGTCGGGCTTTACCTATGGCTTTTCCGAGTGAGACTCAGAATTAATACCAGGATTTAACATTGAATGTAGAAGAACCAGATGTATAACACTCTTTTTATCAGAATAGTCTAGTATTTTAATTATAAGGTTTAGTCAGGATTCATACCTACTGCTCCTCCGAAGAAGAATCAGAATTAATTTCAGGATTTAATATTGGATACAAAAGGGTTTGATTTATAGTATTCTTTTTAACAGAATATTCTAGTATTTTAATTATAAGGTTAATAGGTTCTTCTAACTTTAGAGCTAGAGATCACGCTCACCTGTGTATCTCAGCCATTGCCATGTATGTCGTTTCGCTGCGTAGTGCTCACTAGCTCATCCTTCAAAAGAGAGAGATGCAACACGCGTCTCCCATTACTGATGAAATTAGTCGCTAAAAGCTTGTCGTCGCCCGCTCTCGTTAGATAATGATCAAATTACAATTAATATTGGGTTTATTATAAGTGCAGCCCCAAGCTCACCGTACGTTAAGTAGATTTTCGCGGGCAATATCGTTTCCGGGACCCTTTGCAGTTATTTGAGCCCGTGCGTATGTGAGCATGTATCATGTTCAAGCCTTGATGAGCTATATCTGATATGCGACCTTTGGAAACACTTAATGATGTTTCTTCGAAGAAGGTGTTCACTGCTCAGTTGCGCTATTGTCTCGTCACATCGATGCTATAATGCATGGTGTTCTAGTTCTATGCTTCATTGCTTCAGGCACCAAAAATAGGTGCAAGGTCATGTCTTGCATTGACTTTTATCAGCGTTAAAAGTTAATCTTTTAGAGCAATTCTGATATATGAACGAGGGCATAACTTAGGAGTTCCAGGGTTTAAAGGACCTGAGGAAGGAACGTGTTAGATTTTAAGTATATACTTTTAATCGCTTTGGTATAAAATGACAATTTTTATCTGCATTCATTTACGCATAAGGTTCGCTTCGTTAAATTTTAATCAAAGTAAGTACAAACAATATTTTTATACGTAAACAATATTTTGGCTTTAGTTTAAAATAATTTGTGTAACTTCCAAGCATTTAAAACTCTTGACTCATTTTTGTGGTTGGTATGAGGTTACCATCACCAATTCAAAAATGTGTATCACTTTGATTTAGCATCGCATCGTGTAGTATGGATAAGGCAACTTTTTAGAGTAGAATGTGAGACATTCGGCACCATTCCCTTTAATTCTTCCTCGTGTTTTTCATGAGCATACCGCAATACAAACAGTTGGCAAAATTATTTCCGGGAATTTCCGATGATAGACAATTATCGAAAATATTGATACATCCCGGACACAGTGTTAGGCGTTTACCCCTAAAATTTTAGCACCGCTACCCCAATTTGTTGGATGATATCGACACTGGCAATTAATTTTGGTAGTACAGCAACTCAAGTTGGTCTCCTTCAGGGCATTAAGAGCAACCCGTGGAAACATTTTACAAAATAAAAACATAAAAAAGCTGCAAAACTATTAGCAAAACTACAATCTTTTGAGTTTTATTTTATTCCTCATCTATGTACTTGAAATATTACTTGTTTATTACACCTTGTAGCTAGAGTTTTTAATCAGTTACCACAATAATTGGAAATGTCCATATCATCCAACAACCCGCGAATTTTCCCCCGTGATAGTTACCGGAAAATTCTATACTCACACAAAACATTTTTCACAGTGCTTACACACCCAAACCAATTCTTCATTATTATATTTTTTGCTTTTCATATGTTGTAGTCCATTTACTCGGTGACAAAATCGAAAGCCGTGACAGGCATGCCTCGTGGGTTGCGGGTAATCAAGGGGCACCGCAGTCGATTAAGCTCGGATCATAAATCACCATTCAAATAGAATATTATCGCGGGGGGTTTTCTCCTACCCCGGTCGCGGGAAAAAGTGTGCGTATGCAAATCCGAATCCGCGGAGGCGACAACTCCGACAGAGCGACACATTCCGTCAGTGTTGCTTTTCATAACCAGTTTCGGGTCCGGGGAGTCGAGCCTCTGCGATCAATCAACGTCATAAGAAGTCAACTGGGATGTGACGAAATCTCCCCGAACCCCTTCCCGCTTGGCACGTTCGATTCTTATCCCTCAAGGATTCAACACCGTGTTGCCGTGTCTTTTAGAAGTGAAACAAATGAAAGATTTAGTTGAATTGTGTGATAATATTAATTTGTCCAATTAAAGTCTTAGAATATGAAATCTAATCTTTGATTATAGTTAAGAGGCAAATAACTAAACGAAAGTAATTACATTGATACAATGATTAAACTAATTATCTTCGTTTTTATGATTGAGAATCTCTGATAGAGAATGTTACTACTTGACCAAAAATTAATTAAGATTCAATGATTTAAAAATTTAATAAAATAACAGTCGGAAAAAACAAAATAACTGTAAGTAGATATTGTAATCTTCTACCTTTTGTATCGGGGCAGCTAATGTAAGAGTTGCTTTCGATAGAGTTATACACAATATGCGAGATGCTAATTCACAAATTATTTTTTTCCTCCTATTTTTAAATTAATTTATTTGACTAAAAAACACAAGAAAATGGGTCAACAAGGCTGAAAAGACAATGAACACAATGCCTGGGGCGTTTCGGGGTGGTTACAACCTCATATTTGACCAGGAAACAAAAAATATCTAAAATTATAAAAATAAAGACCTTTAAGACCCTATTAAATTATTTGTGAACTTCCGTGCAGAATCCTTAAATCTTTTAAGACTCTAAAATTAAAATCTAAAAGTCTCCTCCTATCTTACCATTCCAATAACGTATTTCGTATCCTGCCCTGGTATAAATAATTTAAAATCTTGTTTTTTTTTTTACTACCAACCTTAATGTGTTTAAAATAGTGTGTAAGAGCTGATCCGAAAAATTGTGTCAATTTCTGAGTGTTGTTGCTCTAGACCCGCTGCAGACATCCCACATCTATTAGGTCGAGTGCACTTTCGAATTATTTTTGCGAAAGTTTGGCAACGCGGCTTGAAAAACGCCGGCTTGATTGGCAAACAACCCCTGGCGAGCAAGTTTCACACCGTGTAAATACCTAATGAAAAATGATCATTTTATATTATTTTCGTGTTTGTTTTCCCTGTCGCTCCGGTGTTTTGTTTGCAGTGTATGCTGAATCCTTCCGATCGCATTGTGTGGGTTCGGGCAGGTTGGAGAAGTGGATGAACTGCTACGCGCTGCGTGTACGCATGCATCACATTCTGCTCCGCCTTATCGCTTCATTTTCTATGCATTGATAAATGAGGATCATACTTGCACTTTCATTTTTTTCACCCCTCTCGATCCCTTGTATTTTCACGTTTTCGCAACCTCAGTTCCTAATGACCGCTTCCTCCCGTAGCAGCCTACGCAAGCGCATCCACCTTCGAGGCTTTCAATAATTTGGACGTGTTTATGCGAAAAGAAACTATGTGTGAATGGTTTTAAATGCAACATAGTTCTTTTTAGCAAAAATATTTCGGTTTAAAAGTGCTCATTGGAGACAAAAGAAGGATTTCTCTCTAGTATCCTGTCTACAGTCAGGGCCGGATTTACGTACTTGCCGCCCCTTCTTATTCGTTTTGAAAAATCAATAAAAACCACCAAGTGAACGTGCCAGCGGGGGTGGGGTGCATAAGACGCGTTTACTCGTGTTGGAAACATTTTTTGGGAAAGCCCTGTCAACACTACTAGCAAAAATTCTCCGAACTTTGCGTGAACGTTAAGTTTCCTAAACCTATCTCTGCGTGGACAAGGCCCTCCATACATGAGAAATGAACGAAAAAAATTATGAAAGAACAAACATAACTGTGGTTTAATGATTTTAACTTCCGCCGCCGCGCCGCGCGGACCGCACTGTGTTTGGAGAAATGCGTGAAGTATTCCGACAGTTTTGTAGGCGCTACGAGTTTCATGCCGACGACCGCTGCTGAACGCACTGTGTTTGACGCAATGCGTGAAGTATTCACGCAGTCTTGTAGGCGCTATGCGTTTCACGCTGGCCGCACTGTGTTTGGCGCAATGCGTGAAGTATTCATGCATTCTTGTAGGCGCTATCCGTTTCACGCTAACCGCTGTGACCGCACTGTGTTTGATGCAATGCGTGAAGTATTCGTGCAGTCTTGTAGGAATGAAGGCGCTAATATGTGTTACATGCCGAACGCCGCGCCGAGGGCTTTTCCTTTTCATCTCAAGTCCACGTCATCATTTCTCTCTCATTCACGTCGTTCCTGGCCAGATTGCATGTTTGATCTCTCTCTTAACTAGATTAATTAAAGGTGCTGTCTCTTGTATCACCGAAAGACGACAAAATTAGAAATTACTGTACTCTCTGGAAATGAGAGATTTTGTTTACCTACATTTAAAAAAATTGCAAAATTTGCCGCCTCCTAGATTTGCCGCCATGGGCCGCGACCCATGTGGCCACTCCTTCAATCCGGCCCTGTCTACAGTGGACACTAACTTGACATACTCTACTTGCATTATCAACAGAGTCAATTTAAATGAAACCATGGTAGGGCCTATTTAACAGTCGTACTGCGATGAAGAAAGTAGCATGTTCTTTTAGATGTCGCTCAATGATTGCCTTTGAAAAGAAACGAATTTTTAGGGAAATTTGTGTTCATTTTGCTTTTAATTCTTCTAAAATTTTACTTTCAATTAAATTTTAAATATTTAAGTATTTTAATTTATTCATAACCCTTTCATAAACAAATATCTTGACGGAGAATATTTAACAATGATCAAGAGATCATACGTTCTTCTTGAGCACGCCGGGATGAATGGATGACATTTTGCATTTAGGAACAATAATTTCCGTAAAAACACTTCCGTAAAAACACTTATATGCTACGAGAAACTAATGGCACATATGATTTTTCTAAACTGAGCCAGATATTGTAGTTCCCAATAGCAAAATATAGTCAAAATGATGTGGATCCTCGTGATTTCCAAAGAGTAATATATTCCAGTTAATACTGGACTTTAGAAGTTGGCATTTGAACAAATCGCGTTTCGTCTTACAAAGTCTATAAGCTGCAATGATCTAAAAATGATTAAAAGGCTGACCAAATGGACGTATATCTAAAATCGCGCTCTGTAATGAAAATAACTTTTCTGATGTTTACTCCATAAAAAAAAGAAAATTTATTGGGATAAGCATGGGAGTACCTACTGGGAACAGTGACTGGCTTCGGCGTACAAGAGAAAGGTTTTTCATTTCATTTTGATTTTCAAAGGTATTTCATTTCAAAGGTATTTCATTGATTCATTTTCTCGTAATTTATCTTTCTGATTTCACATCCCCAATTTTTTCTGCTTCCACCATCAATCTTTCCAGAATCTCGTATGGAAGTCAAACGAATCATGAATCTTTTCCAATTTCCCCCTCTTTCCATGCTGAGGTATAAAAAGCCTCCACGATAGACTGTTGATAACATGAAATGTAATTCCGAACAGCACAAACTAATTACCTCTCTCGAGGCATAAAATATCATTTTAATCAGACATACGCAAAGATAGGGACGTTCGCCGGTCGGAATGCAGAAGGTATATCAACTCGTATTTTCGCTGCAATACCCAGGGGTGGGAGTGGGTGGGGGAAAAATTAAAAAAAAAAAAAAAAAAAAAAAAAAAAAAAAATAGCTACGCCTTGGGGCAGTTTACCAGCAACAGATCCACACACGAGTATTGTGTATTTTTTACAAGTAATCGTGTTTTCGTTCAGTTAAAAAGCGAACATTCGCTCAAAGAGCATTTATTAGATTGGAGCCGATATCGCGTCTCTTCCATTAAAGCAACTTTGCGGGAGGGCACGGGGCAATCCTCAGGAGATACCTCATTTATACAGTTAATCCGTCTCATATGGTCCCCATTACACCAGCCCCCACCCTCAATCTCTGGAAAAAAAGTAATGTTAAACTGATTTACCTCTTTTTTCTAATAAAACAGAACAAGCCGCGATTCGAGAGAGGGTGGCAGGGTGTGGGGCGGTTATTAAGCGAGCTGCACGAATCATAATTTCGTCAGACAAGGTAGCTCCTGAAGCGCGGTGCTTGGGTTTTATACTCTCGTACTTAAAGGCATCCGAATGAATTTAAAATTGCAGTCGTCAGAGAGGCAGACATACTTCCGCGCGCATGTAATAAGCCGCAAAAGTGAGGCCGGGTACAGGAAACAATAACAACAAAAATAAACAACCTAAGGAGGGGTTTAAAAAAGAACGGGTAATTTTCTTCGAGAAGCGATTCAAATGCGGGTGGGTGATCCAAAAGGGGTGCATATCGTTGAAACATGTAAAATAGGAATGGTTATGCCGGTTCAAAGGCCGGCTGCTGACTACTCTGGTGACGTCAGTCAAGGCCTGATAACCGGCCTGTTCGCTAACATCACCATCAAAGCACCCGTGACACTTACTTTACGCCCGTGTTTTATCAGAGTTGTCGTCCATAAATTCGATGCGCTTCAATGTTCTTTGTTGAAAGCTGCACTTCTAAGGGGCAGTTATAACCTCGGTGGCTGAACTTTGAATAAAATTTCTACCCGAAGTTTTGAGGCTCTTCGCGAATCCATAAAAATAAATGTGCGTGCGGCCTTTCAGAGGGTCTTTATGCGGTCAGATTTCTTTTCGTAAAATGGCTACAGCAGGACATTTAATGTCATGATTAGATGCCAAATCTTCAACTTGACACAATCAATTTGACTATCCCTCCCATCCCTTATCAGTGATAGAAACGTGTGTCGTTAACCTCTGCCACTCTTAAGGATGAATACAAAATAAGATGTTGTTTTCTTTTCTTATTGTGTAAGACTAACACAAAAGAAACTGAATTAGTCAGTCTAAAAGCATTTAAGGGAGGAAAAAAATCATTTTGGACGATTTTTCATCCCTCCTTACAGTGGACGAGAGGAGAAAAGGTGGCGGGTGGTCCTGGTGTTGGAACTATCCTACGATTGTATTCTTATAATTCCAGAAATTTTATCAAAAAAGAAACAGTGCGAGGATATTTGTGTTGGTTCTTGAATCATCACACAAGTAAAAGCTCCGATCACTCACTCAAAACCCGAAATTTAGAAACTTTATGAGTGACGAATGTTATAACATTTTTTTCAATCAGAAATGGACCGTAAATTTAACAAAGAGGCGCCAATTCACATGAAGTTTGAATTGAGAAAAAGGTTTGAAATTTTCATTCCTCCCATGTTAAAGTTGAAGTTCAGCGAATATATTCATGTTCAAAATATTTTTTTTTAAAATTTTGAATTTCAATAGGAGAACATTTACGACTGATTCAATTCTAAACTACGTATTCCAAACTAATTTTTTTTTCAAAATGCGACTTGGTGCGTCCTGGTTCCCATTCCAAATAAAGCGCGATTTCTTTCCTGTCATTTTCTTTTTCAGAGTGGACGTAAATTCACTGCTGGGCACACTTCGCGACTTAATTTTGCAAAAACACCCTGCGCTCCATGACAACGACGGGAGAAAAACAAAATAAATAAAAAATGGAGCATGATCAAATTGCAGATAAAAGAATCGTTTAAGCGAACACGGAACTGCTTTGTTTGTGTCACGTGCTCAGAGCGTTCGCTCGGCTCGCGAAGCGTCCAAAAAGCGTGAAAATTATGACAAAGGGCTTCATCTAAGATGAGCACGAACTGTGGCGGGGAAGCTCTCAAGACAAAGCACTTGATCTGTTCCAGAGGGGTGAGGCTCACTGCCCTAGTTTCGCTTTTTTTTTCACCCTCACCGATAATATTTGATACCCATTATTATACTCTTTTTTTGGTAATTCGAGGTAAACACGGAATATACATACAAATAGCCCTGTCTGAAGCACGCTCGTATCGGATTTGTGATGTGATTAGCCGTTATTGTCAATATCTTAATTAAAACTGATACGTCTGAATTCATTTACTCATTTCGAAACGGGGAGTTCTCCGGAAAAAAACGGAACACAAAAGAGGAGCACAATAGCTCAACACCGGTACTTACATGCACCTTTGCACAGAGACCGGGAAACACCGTGCATTGCAGGAAAGAAACGGGGGAAAAAATGCGGAAATAGTTTCGAATAAACATATTTTAGGGCGGGTAAAAAATATTTTGACATAATATTCCGTCGCTTTGTGCGCGGATATCTTTTTTTAATCTAACCCTGTGACTGATTTGATAACAGATGTTTTCGACCACCCTACGTATTGTTTGGCTAATAGCGAGCCATGCAAGGTACTGCTTCTATAATTTAATCCAGAGATAAGCGAGCATATACGTTTGTTTCCTATACCTCTGATACTCACAAAAACTATCTTTATTTCTTGCAGTTGGAAAAACATTCGTAGGCAAGCTGATTTCTTTGCACCATTTGTGTATACAAATTTGTTAGACTTCGAGTATGCACAGCATCATAATTATTAATAGACGCTAATTCCACAAGATTTGTTACCGAGAAAATACTTATCATGAGTAGTAAGATTCTACTTCTTAAGTCGTGTCAGAAATAGTTATTGTCTTGAGTCATTTTATTAATATTAATATTTCTCTTTTTTAAGTAAAAAAAATTGTGAAAACTTCAATGAGCGAAGTTTCTGAAAAATATCTTCTTTTTTTGTAAATGTTCGGTCTAAATATCCTAAATGTTATAGTTAGAGACGTTGAAAGGGGGGGGGAGACAAAAACCATTTTACAATAGTTTCCGAGACTCATCTTAAGCATCTTAATATCTAATTTGAAAAATAGAATGAAATTGTGAATCAACCACTGTACTAATTGCGAGGGGCGTTGGTTCATTTGAAAGGTGTTGTTCTCAATGCTTCGGGAAAACTATAAATTATTTTCTGGGGTTCGTCCCCGATTTTTAAATCCCTAAAAACTCATAAATTGGATGAGGGGAAGTGGGGTTTTTTTGTTTTTTGTTTTTCGGAAAAGTTTTGTTGCTACGCATCTTACTTTACTGTTTGCTGTCTTTTTATCAGCTGTTTTCATTCAACAATCATCATTAAGTGAGGTTACTTCCAACACTCAACTGCCATCAACTTACATTTTTCTTTTCCCGCGTTTTTTTTTACGGTTTTTCATGATTGGTTCCATCTTTTTCCTATTGCCAATTTTTCCTCATTAAGTCAATAACCTCCAAGTTTTTTTTCTCATTTCCGATCAGAACTTTTCACGCTGTTTCTTTTCAATGTGTATAAATATGTTTATTATTAATTTCCATTTTCATTTCATCCTTTTTCTTCTGATTTATTTTTTTTTAATTTAAAAATTGAACTTTTCAGTTATGATTTTGTTAAAATAATAATAATTTTTACTAATTTTAATTTTAAATTTAACAGTTGTTATGAGTGAAATTTTCAATGACCGAGGCGGTCGTCCTCCAAAACGTGGTCGCGTTTTCCAGAATTCTTCGCATGTTCGTTTAGTGAAGCAAGAACTTAACTCTGTTATTAGTATAGAAAATCAAAGTTTCATTTCTTCATTTCGGAAGTATAAAATTGATGATCAGAACTTTGATGAAAATTTTGTTACCACATTTTCAGTCGGTTCAATGAATATAATTTGTCATCATTGTGATGCTCGCCATTTTCAGGGTGAAATGTCCAATGGTCATTTTATTAACTGCTGCCAAAATGGCTTAATTTCTTTACCGAGTATTTGGAAAAATTCTCTTAATTTCTCTTAATTTCTGGCTTAATTTCTTTACCGAGTAAGCGGAAAAATTAGATGAAGTTAAAACAGGAGCAGAAAAAGAAGAAGAACCAGAAGGAACAGCTACTGAAGAAGAAAAAGAAGAAGCAAAAAAAGAAAAGACAAAAGGAGGAAAGAAGAAAAGCAAAGTTGTAGGAAATATAGGAAGAAAAGCAGGACAGAAATGGCAAAAGAAGAATCAACAATTTAATCGAAAAAAAGCAAAGTATTTAAAAAATAAAAAAAGATATTCTTTAAAATTAGTTTGAAAACAAATGTAAAACCTAAAAAATAATTTTGTATGAAGATTAAAACAAAATTTTAGTTTAAAGTTTACTAAATAAAATTACAATTTTTGAAAACATTTGTTATATTTATTCTCTCAAAGAAATAATTAGACCCGATTCAAAGACAAAACAGAAAATTAAATGAAAATAAATAAAAAAAAAAAACATGTGAAAGTGAAAAGTGTACAGAAAAAATAAGGGGCTGCGAAGCAGCCCCATAAGCCCCTAGTATGATTCTAAACAGGATTAACATGAGTAGAGAGATACGTTCGGACTTGCTTTTAGTTCAGTTGAGCGCGACGCAGGAGAAACATGTTTAATATAATGCATGTATATTCAAGAAAATCACTTTTAAGAAAAAAGAAGAAAAAGTAATGACACTGTACGAGTAGTGCAACGGTGGAAAGTGTCAATTTTTATCGTTCCTTTCGCATAAAAGTTTATTGTGCAAGCATCAACGCATTATAGTTATAATAAAACAATACAAATGAAGTAAGATCAGCGTGCGGGCGGAGGTAATAATTTTTAATACTGCCGGGATAGGCGGGGGCCGTGGCGTGGGTTTATTTTTGACTATCGCTGAAAAAATAAAGTTCATACGTCTACCGAGGTAAGGAGGAATTATTTAATTTTATAGGGCGTAATAATAGGAGATGTGTTATTACTCAACGCCCCGAGGGAGTATAAAGAAGGAGTTTTTGCATATTGAAATCCGCTTTTAAAACTTTGATACGCGCGGCAGGCTGGATTTCTCCCTCGTATCTTCGTGCCATATGTGAGAGTGTTCGAAGATGAGCTGGCTCAATGATCTGTTTCAGAGCTATTCGTTCCGAAGATTGAACTTAATTTCTTCATTTCGCTAACCATCTTCGAGGATGAGGGCACGTACAAAGATTGGACAGCTAACTACCGCGTACGTAACCCCTCTAAACCGCTGGTACTTCAGCATATGAGCATTGCCAAGATTCGAATGAATGAGTGTGCGGCCAGGAGTAACTTTTACTGTGTTGGATATGTTCTAGTCGTCATGCTACATAGCATGCACTGGGAAGAATAGGATCCATTGCAACAAAGAAAAGCGTTCCCTTGACAACTGTTTTCTTGCACTAAGAAAAACAGTTGTTGCGTTGAGACTATACAGAGAGCAATTTACATCATCTAGTACAATTTTTTTGGTGATAACAAGAATTTTCGTAGGGCTTCAATGAATTTTTCAGCTGTGAAAAGCAGACACATTTCATTACAAAAAGATACCTTTAGTTTTCACAACTAAGGTATAACAACCAATATATCTCTGTAAACAAAGGAAAATCATATTTTCATCCATATTTTTACCACCAACAAAAATTTAGAGTTTGATGTATGAGATGTTTTAATTTAGAACTAGATCTCCTAGAATATTTAGGAACGTGGTTAATCTCGTGCTATTCCTAAGTTCTCATTATGACAATTACAGGCTGGCCACTTGCTGTAAGTTGAGAGAAGGGTTTTAATTGCGCCTTCAATTTCTCAATCCCGCAACTTTACTAGCACGTGGCTCGGGTTCCACTCGGTGTATGTAGGTAAGGCTTGTGTTTAAAATAAGTTTGTGAGCGTCACCTGTTTCTACAAACAATTGTAAAATAAGAAAAAAAAAACTATGTAAATTCACTATTTATCAGTTTTAAGCTCAATATGCCGGTTTCTATATTATCCAATCATTCATTAAATGATTATGTCGATTTATATCAAAATTTCTTGAAAAAGAAAAAAAAATGTCATAAGAGTTGTATCAGAGTTCTCCTCAAAATAATACAGAAGTAATTATTTTTGTAAAGGAAAAAAGATTATTATTGAAGTGTAAGCAAATCAGCAAGACGAAGAAATCTTGGTCCCCCCCGGAACACAAACGTCATAGATCGCAGAGTAAACTCATCCTGAGAATCCACGATGTACTCGCCATACTTGCAACATTTTACATTCGGAATACCCATTAAAAAGTGAGAATCTCAATGAAAATTAATAGGAATTAAACTCTAATAATGCTCACCGCATTTATTGGATCGGGTTCCCCGATTCAATAGGCGGAGGGCTAACATTGTACAACACGGTGAAGCAACCCTTGTAAAATCACTCATAAAAATCCCATTTTTATGGTCACCCGCCATTAATACAGTACACAACTGCAAAGTAATCAAGCACATAGATTTAATATGTTTTCTTAATGCATACAATATAATGCCGCCTAAAGTTGAGTTAATTTATTTTCAAAGTAACTATCCACGCACACATGCGCAGATTTTATGTGGTTCCGATGTCCACATAGCTTCAGGTCTCCAATCTCTTAAAAACCTTGTAGATTTTTTTCCCTTTATTACGTATTTTTTATTAATAATTTAATAGCACTCCTTCAGTTTTTTCGTTTAAGCTCCTCTTTAATTGCGTCTTTTATTATTTTATTGTATACCCGCTTATATTAGCGAAGGCCCCGAAAGATTTCCTTTACAGCCGCCTTTTTTAAATATTACGGAGAGAGCGGTAGAGAGACTACTTTCACGCCCCTTGAACAGAGCTAATTTTATGGGAGATTTTATTCCCATTATAAAAGAGAGGGAGAAAAACACTGATACAATAAACCGCACTTTAAAATTGAAGAAAGGATAGCTTCATTTGTTTACTGATAAGAAGCTGTGCACAAAATAAGAAAAAATGTAATAAAAGTCTGAGGCTTTGTTTCATAAGTGAACGTCTGGGTGAATGCTACTTTTTTTCTTCTTTTCGCTGAATTTTCTTTGCCAGAGTTCATTGCATATTTCAAAAGACTTCTGAAATCTTACTCTTGTCATTCATGCTTGAATAAGCATTTTACGCACATACTCAGCTTCACACATGCTCAAAATCAGAGCACCTAGTCTGGTCAAGATTATGAACTTTTAAGTAAATAAAAAGTAGCAAAAGTTGTAAAAAAAACAACAGCTACAATTTTAGGGGTAGAAATAGTCAAATTGTTTTGTATTTAGGTAAAAATTCAAAAATTTAGCTAGATAATTCGTCGCATACCTCATTTAAGGGCGTAACTACACTCTGCTATGAACCCTGTCTTCCATACATTTCAATCCCTCTCCGGGCTCATCTCAATGTGTGGTTACGCCCTAAAGTCAGCCAAGCAACGAAAGCTTAGAGGCTAATAAAAAAACGAGCAGGAAAATTTTGAACGCGTTTCCCGCAAAATGTTCGTTTATTTTGCATTCGAATACCAATTAATTCGTAAGGACTAGGCGCAGTTTAATTTTTTCTTGGCACCCACTTGAAACTGACAAATTAAGATCAGATTTTTCAACGCAATAGAGGATCACTTGTTACATCTGGTATACTGCATGGACATTTTTTCGTCACGTTTGACAGAAATGTGTTGCTTGAACGGTAAAAATAAAAGGGATGTGATCTAGCGCAAACATTTGATGGGCGCATTAATGAGAGTGTGACCTAAAGGGACTCAGATCCTCTTCAGTGTTCGAACCTTTTCTTGCGCAACTTCTGTGACACCCGCATCGCGAATGCCCTCCGGCATGGATACCAATGAGATTCTGTGAGAACTATAGCGTTAAGGAGAGAGGAATACTCAAGAGCTGAACTCGTGGATGTTTTGGGCTTTGCTCTTGAAGCCTCTTGATGGTAGCTTTCAAAATCATTGTGGTTTTGATCACAGGAGGAATAATGAATATTTTAGATAAAAGGGAGCAGAATGAAAGGACAAGCCCTTGCAGCGGGTGATGCTCACATTAACTTGTTAGCTGTAAACTGATAAAAGAAGAGGAACTTTAATAAAAATAGGTTAGTGCCTTCTCAAAAGTATGAAAATACGCAAAATCCACAGCTAAACAAATAGGTATTAAAACTAGGTACATGTGCCTAATAAAAAAAAGAAAGAAAGAAACAAATATTTAGCTTTTAGCCAATGTGCCCTTTAATAATATGTTAACTCAGATCATGCTTTAAAAAAAAAAAAAAAAAAAACAGTATGCAAGAGAATGTTTATTTAAGAATTACTCATTATTAAAAAGAAAATCGGCTTAAAGCTCAATATTTTTTCTCTCATTACGAGTAGCCGAAAATCTAATAATTATGTTACGCCTATTCGTGTGATCTGCGCGAATTCCACGATAATACAAGCAAATAAAACCTCATTATCTATACTTTTGAAGTATCTGCAAGCGACGTCCGCCATTTTTCTATCCTAGGAGATCATTCTTAAAGATAGCTGAGGCAATTAGAGGTAGATTCTCAATCCGGTGGCCACTCTCGGTCTATAAAGAGACTCCATCCGAATTGGATTTTTCAAAATACTGACTACTCAGCTTGTTTGATCACCTGCATATGAGCCACTAAAATTTCCTCGCACAAATCTCTTGATTTTGAGATACAAACATATAAAGCCGCTTAAATAGCGCTCTCTGGCGCTCTGCAACACATTGCTGCCAAAGTCCTCTATCCTTCCAAAGCCCTTCAGGGAGTTGGCACACCCTCATTTCTTCTAAAACCCCCTGTCACTACCCTTTAACCTGGCGTCCCCTTCGTCTCCTCCCAGGAGGAACCCCATCAAGCATCTATTCAAGCATCATTTTGAGATTAGGTACACTGGAAAAAAAACACATTGGATCTAGAGTTCAGACTCTTAAAAACATCGACAAGAAAAAATACTCTCGATTCAATCAGATTTCAGCTTAAATCAAGAACCAAGCCTCTTAATTTTAGCGGATTTCCTTTTGATTTAAGCTTAAATCTGATCGAATCAAGAGTCCTTTTTCTTGTCAATGTTTTCAAGAGTGTGGACTCTAGATCCAATGTGTGTTTTTTCCAGTGTATTTAAAAAAAAATAAAAAAAAAAAATAAAAAAAAGATAAAAAGGCTCTTAGGAAACTTTCGGAGGAAAAATGCCAAAAAAGCACACAGAGAAGGATAAAACAACCACTACGCACGCTTTGATAGGATCCCCTTGGATTGTGCATCGTAAGTAGGCCAATAACAAATGAGCCCCGATTTCCTAAAATCGTAATGCTTTCTTTCATGAGAGCGGGCTCGGGGTCGGTCGCCCTCGGACGCGGAAAGCGGCGCAAAATGCGAAAAACAACAATGACTTCCCCTCGCGACGCGGTGATGGAGCAGCTCCTCCGGCCGGCGCATCCTCTTCCAATTTTTCCACGTCTTCATTTATGTTTGTTTTCTGAGTTCGGTTTCCACGACTTCGGGCCCAAATCACCTCTCATTTCCTCCGAGCATTTATTTCACTACGCGGGATTTCCAAAGTTTCCTATTAGCCTTTCTCGAGTCATCGCCCACAGTCCCAGTCCCCGGGTCAACCCCCGCGTGGTCCACCCTGGTCCATCAGCGCCGACTTGGACTAATTATTCTCCTTCCTGGTCTCGTCTGTCTCCTGGCTAATGGGCCCCTAACATCCACTTACTCCGTGCGAGGAGTCTAGCTCTGACTCCCCGAAAAACGTCATCATTTTTTCACTCGGCGCTGAGAAGAGCAAACATTTCTGTCGTATCGATGACTAAAGTTCAAAACGACGTATCTCCATTGCAGTGTTTCAAAATTTCCGCTCTTATTTTATTTTTTCGAAGAGAAATAAGTCAACTTCACGTTTGAAATCTATTCAGAAGGGAAATTAGAGGAAAAATCAGATAGTTTTCAAAACATTAAAATGACAAGTTAGTTTGCAACTTCAAAAAGAAGACACGTGGCTCAGTACCTTAGCCACCGATATGCTCAAGTTATGGAGTTAGTTCTTTCGATTTGATAGAAAAAAAGAGGTCGTCCTTTGGTCGGACTCAAGACACGATATCTTATTTCGCCTTCAATTTTGATGATACTTCAAGCACATCCAGAAAGCACGTATAGTTGTATCTTAAAGCCGTTTGAGTTCGAGAGCCTTGTTTTGTTGTCATCTCTCGATTGTTCACGTCTCAACTGTATTTATTAGGTGTCTCGGCACCGCAAAGTCATTAAATTGAAGAAAACAAAGATAAAGATTGCCCAAATGTCGGGGGTAATGCCACAGTCGTTTCGTTTTGATAGAGAGACAGCATCCATTAACGCAGCACGAAGTCAAAGTCAAGACCAAGTGTTTTGATTCGCCTTCAATTTTCATGATACTTCAAGCACATCCACAGACCACGAATAGTGGTATGAAAGAGCCGTGTAAGTTCGAGGGCCTTCCTCTGTTTTCATTTCTTGATTGTTCACACCTCATGACCTCAACGGTATTTTTTAAGCAAGTGTCTCGGTTTGTTGTCGTAAAATTGAGAAAACTTATAATCTTCAATATTTTGTCAAACGTTGCTTTCAAGCGGAACAAAGAGGAGGAAAATATGGGGAGTTTAAGAGAAATTACGTTGACTAGTTTACCGAAGGAGAAATTAAGTACGAAAGAAAGTTTGCAACGTAACAAACGAAGATACGCGGTTCCGCTTTTTGGCCATCGATGTGACTCGGGATTTTCTCCATTATCGAGATTTCAGAGGAAACTAATAATTTTTTATTACATTTATTGTCATCAATCACTAAAACTCGAACAGGAAAAACCAAGTGAAACCAACCAATCGAAATTGTGGTGATTTTAACATAATTTACTGTGAGGCTATATTTAAAGGCATAAGCGTGTGTTTCTGTCCAAACCTCCCGGAAAATTAGATTTCAACCTGGCATTCTCGGGAATTTTCTCTTTTACATCCTTTCGTGGCAGATCAAACATTCACATTTTGGCTCTATTAAAAGAGCATTTACTAATGACTCTAGTTAACCGTGGGAGGGGTCCAACTGCTCTCGACGGATATTTTCCACGGGCCAAAATGATGATGCTCAGCACTGTTTATGACATATACATCAAACCCGTGCGACGCGAGAGTGGCCACGGTCCAATCTCCGAAATCAATTTTTTCGTCACGTTTAATTCGACGGCGCGTCAACAATATGAGTCAACAACACAACCCACCGCGTTGACAGCGCGGCCCAAAATACCCCTCGATTCCACGTTTAATGCATAAAAGATTCCCGCAACTATGTAAACGGTGCTAATCGCTACATGCTATTGACAACTTCCTCGCCGCAACCGCCGCTCGCGGATTGTTATGATTATTATTTTCCCGGATTCGTCCGAAAAAGCGCCCGAGTTTATTTACACCAGTCGCCTCTTTCCCTCTCGGCGCCGCGCACCGGACATTGTTCCGGTGCCCGGCCTCGTGACCTGGTTTTTTTGGGTGAGTATTTTGGTGGGTAATCTCGGGGAAACTGGGAGTTAATTGTATTCTTCCGAGGCTGGATTTGAGGACCCCTACCCCTCCCCACGGTCGGGGATGATCGCATTATTTGCGTGCGCCCAACGCCAGTGCCGCTGCAGCCCCTGTCTCTGGCCTCGGGCACGCCACCACTTAAGATTTCCTCCATCATACGGGCGGTAATTATAATATTACAGCCTAAGCTGCCCACAACAAGAGGAGCGTGTTTTTTTGACAGCGATGTGTCGAGCGCTTGATATTTTAATCACGCTCGTTTTACGCGTTTCTCCCACTTTTTCGTCCACGCAAGGGTGATCTCCATGTATCTGTCGAACGACTTGCATCAATTTTATTGGGTTTGGGATATTTCCGTTCTCTGGTAGAAATTTACGTTGGATCAGGAGAAATTTCAATTTATATCCCGGGAGAGACTTTTTGTTCAGTCAACGGGAAATCTTTATGATTCAATCGTTATTCTATAGTTTCAATGAGACGTCTATGCAGGAACTTTAGAGAGATTCTCTTCCGGGAAATTTTGACTGAATAATTTTCTTAGTGCTGAAGTTTTCTCTTCTACCATCTCTGTGTGAACTTTAATCTCCTTCAGTATAGAGTTCAATTCGTCAATTCGGACGTTGGTATTTTATAGAGTGGAATTTACGTGTTTCAATAATTGGACCACAGTCAACATGCGCGAGTTTTAGTTCATAACCGTTGCTAAAATTCAGGAGTAGAATTTTCCCAAAAATTTAATGTACCGAATAACTTCGTAAAAAATGAAACAATTTATTTTGATCGATTAAACACTTTCATGCTGTTTGACATGTTATACCGTAGGACACCCTGCAATCCCTGTAAATATCCCAAATATTTGTTCTGCATTTTTTCCTGCGCCTGTGTGTGTAAGCTTCACTGGAAATAAAGTCCCCTGTATCCAGAGTCCAGACTTTTAAAAAATTAGACGACGAAAAATACTCTTTATTCTATCAGATTTTTAGACGACGAAAAATACTCTTTATTCTATCAGATTTTTGCTTGAATCGAAAGGAAATACGCTTGAATTAAGAGTTTTGTCTCTCAATTTGAGTGAAGATCCGATTGAATCAAGAGTATTAAATACTCTGAATTATAAAAGGAAAATTTAAATTTAAAACCTTAATTTCCAAATTTGACAAGAAAAAATTGTTTTCTTATCACTTCTTTTCAGAGTCCGGACTGAAGATCCAAGCTACTTCTTTTTTCCATTATTTCCCACTCCCAACCGTCGCGCCGTACATATACCAATCTCGCCTGAGTTCCTGCGGCCAATCACATCTTCTCACTTCTCGCGACGAAAGTACCCAAGATTCCTTTTTTTCCGCGTATAAAGAGCCTAAAAAGTGCTGATCCTTCAACATCCCCTCGTCCCTTCTTCACGCACACATACACATAGCCAAACGCTTCATTGCCCGTGGAGTGGACATCGAAATCAGTCCAACTCAAGATGGACATGCTGTAGGTATATCCGTGTCATAGGTTTGATGAGACCTGAGTCTCACCCCAATTCCAGGCCTACTTTTTTTCCTTTTTTGGCGATTCAATCAAATCGAGGCCATCATGGACTGGTCACTAGAGATCAATCTCCAGCTCTTGCATGATGTAGGGACATCTTCAAATAGCGCGGGAAAGCGCTCCAAATTAGTACTACTCGAACTTTCCGCCAGATGAGTCATCATGACAGCTTACGAAACGCGACAAATTAATGAATAAAACGCCCTGACCAACCCGTCGTGCTAGAGAAAAACGCCGTATGAGCACTCAACGGTTGTCAAATATCCTCTGAAAAAAATATTTATTTTCAAAAATATTTATGAGCGTTTTCTTTTCTAATTCTCCATCACTTTAGATTAAATTGCGAATAAAACCGTGTGACAAATTCAGAGAAAAATATGTATGTCTAAGCTATCGAGAAAATTTTATGTGAAGCATTAGAAAGGCGCCGTCTGGATGTACATACGACGTTTTTCCTTACCTCGGCAGGAAAAGGGCCCGTCGTTTCGCTCTATCAAAGGCCGAATCAATCCGGGATCGTCGGCCGTAAAAACAAGTAGTTGATAGAAACCTGAGGTGATGGAAAACGTATCGAACAGGGAAAGGACCAATCGTCGCCCTACTGCCAAAAGGGCGTATCTAAACCTTGTGATAAGCCCTACCATCCGCATATCTCTATACTCTCCAGGGTTCACGTAAGAGTGAATTTACGCCCTTTTACGAGCAGAGTGACGCAATAAATTACGCGAGGCAGAAGCGGGCCAACGAGGGATTGGAATCGGTCAGCATTTCAGCAGTGGCGGGAACAGTGATTGCCTCCTTCTGGAAGTTACGCTGCAGTGGCGAAGCGTGAATGATCGATTATCGATATTTCACCATTTAAAACTATAGTAAAATATCGATTATTGAGAAGTTCGTTGCAAACACCCTGCTTATCGATCATTCCCCATAGGTTTAAATGGCAGATCAATCGATACATCGCAAAGCACGCCACGCCAATGTTACGCTGTCTCAGTTCAGCCTCGTAAAAAGCGAGAGGAATGCGCCTTTGGCCCCCCCCCCCTCTGGCTCTTTCAGATGTCCTCTGCGCCCCTCCCCAGTCACCAACCCTCGACCACTTTACAGCTTTTTGACTTTATAGCGGAAGTATAATAGACTTTCTCTTTTCGGCCATTAATGGCAGGCTTTAGATTAATCCAAACTAAACTGTTTTTTGACGTCTTTTTTCGGGGCCGCTTTTTATAACTCGGGAGGGAAATTTGAGCGATTTTTATCTATTTTGGCAGATAAATGCTGGGTACTTACGCAGGTTCTCTCCGCCAATATCAGTTTTTAGGGGTTGAAAGCGCATAAAACATTTTATCTGCACTTTTTCCGCCCGAGTTCGCTCACGGTTTCTCCGCTTATCCGCAGACGGATTCCAAAGATCACGGCGTGGAGGAAATGGTGGAAAATGCCCGATCAATCAAGCACAGATTGCCTTGGTGGCGACACCATCAAGCACGGTTTCTCAACCATTCTGGCACCAAAGAAGAGAGGCAGACGTTTCTTCTATATCTCCAGTCCTGTGTGCCACGCTGTCACAATAAAATGTTTACCAAGCGGCAAAACTAACTGTTGTAACTGTAAGTATGGTGTTCTATACTGCTGCTCTGAGGAAAAGCTAGTAAGTAAGGCTACACTGTTAAGTATGCCGACTAAGTTTACTGAAAATTAGCTTTCACGGTATAAAAGTATTCTATGAAATGCGTTTAATATTTATTTTGATGGGAAACTAGTTTTACAGACAGAATATTTTTAGTAGGTTCACGTGAGGCACCTCATTACATTAACAAAAACACGCATCAACAAAAAATTAAGAGAGGAGGGAGGTGATCAGTGCAATTTTTGTGAAATCACATGTACAATTAATAAAGTCTTGACACCATCCTTTCACTCAATCCCATTCAAGAGTCGAATTCAGACCTTACTTTAGTCCATTTTACGTCAAATGATTTTAATGAAGAAAAGTACAATGATGAAGTGATTTGGACCCAATGTCTCCAAGCCGGTTCAACGTAATGCGACAGGACATCCTTTCAGGAGACCCTCGGTAAACATTGTTTGAGGCGAAACTCCTCCCTGTTTCACGGATTCTTATTTTGTCCTTTGCGAGAAGCGAGATGTAAATGACTCGCATTAGGTGACTGCAAAAGGGCGTCCGTTTTGTGATCGGTCGAATGATTTGACCCGCTCTCAATTCGCCCGCTTTGAGCGGAGAACTTTTTTCTTTGATCTCGCTTTCCTCCGTCGCGTCTTTGTTTTTCTCATACCTAATAACGGGCTGTGTTAGACGCGGACCTGGATAAAAGTTCTAATGGACTTTTTCCTCGCTCATTCAAGCATTTTTTTCTCTCGCTGTAATTCGTCCGCCCTGAAAGTATTTCAAAATTATACCATTTCCTCGCTAAGTTTTATAATTACCTTCGCTCAGCTCTCAAACGTGATTCTCTGCTTCCTTTCAATCTTTCAACGGTTACCGTCCAGGAAGAATGTCACATCAAACGAGCCGAAACTTTTGGAGCTTTTCATCGATGCTTTTAATCAGCGTCCTGATGATTTTAATTGTTGCATGGTATGGGAAAATGAAATGAAAATAAAATCAAGACATTTTACTCACTTGAAGAGTTTTGAAAGTACATACAAATTATTTTTTTTTTCATGTCTGAGTTGGATTGGTCATTACTGTGTGATTCATGAAAACATGCATTTAAGGTTGATAATTCCAACTTATCAAAAAAATTATAAACGCCAAGTTTTTAAATTTAGCACTGATAACAGCTCTGGAAAAGGAGAAGTCAGGTCAAACATTGTAGGAGTAGGTAGTAATGATTTTTTAATTATGGCCTGTCAACAAATGATAAATTGAAGCTTTATTTAATGCATGTGCAAACTTCCAAGACCCTATGACGGCAAACATCATGAATGCCATATCATTTCTAAAGTGATATTTTGCACTTCTCACATTTTTTGTCAAGGAATATTGGAAGTTGTTTTTAATTTGAATGAGACACTTCGCAAAGTTCTCATTCGTATGTCCAAATTTAAACTAAAACCCAATAAAAAGAGAGTCGAAATCCTTCAAATACTCTCTTTATCAACTTTTAAACTAAATATATTTTTTCAAACCTCGATAATTTCAAATTTAGCGGAGCATATCGGAATTAAACCCTTAACTCAAAACATAACCGTCCCTCAAAGAGCTCCCGAGTTAAAACGAAGAGGATATGAAAGGGTCACGCTTCATGGATAGAGAAAATCTTGCCGATTGACAGACAGAAGAGCCGATCCCTGGTGGGAATTTCCCCGATGGAATCAATAGATACCGCAACGTTTTCAATAACAAACACAGTAAAAAACCGCAGTGACTTTTTACACTATACCGTACCCGTACCTCCTTTCAATAAAAAAATTGAATGAAGTTGTGCCGGGACATACTGATGAGAGCGGAGAGCGGAAAGCGGTCCGGAACGACCGACGAGGCGAGGGGGAGGGAGGGGGGAGGAGATTTCTCATTTTTATGTTTTAAAAATTGAATTCGTTTCAAAATTTTAAATTCTGAGTAATGGATTTTCTATGGATTATAAATGAATAAGTACATTCAAATTTAAAATATTTATGCTCAAATAAAGCGCGCGCCTTTCTTTCTTTCATTCTTTCCTTTTTTTCTTTTTTTTCACAACTCAAAATTTGAAGGAAATTTCGGCAGAGCCATAATTTTTTGGTTTGTTAAATTTTATATTCGTATACGCGCAGTTGAGTAAAAGTAAAGACAAAGCAATTTAAGCAGAGTGGCCGCATCAAAGTCCGGATTTCACCTCCATGTTTAAACTAAAACCCACCAAAATGAGAGTTGAAAACCTTCAAATACCTTCTTTGTCAACTTTTAAACTAAATATATTTTCTCAAACCTCGATAATTTCAAACTTAGCGGAGCATATCGGAATTAAACCCTTAACTCAAAACATAACCGACCCTCAAAGAGCTCCCGAGTCAAAACGAAGAGGATATGAAAGGGTCATGCTTGACGGATAGAGAAAATCTTGCCTATTGATAGACAGGAGTGCCGATCCCTGGTGGGAATTTCCCCGATGGAATCAATAGATACCGCAATGTTTTCAATAACAAACAAAGTAAAAAACCGCAGTGACTTTTTACACTACACCGTACCTCCTTTCAATAAAAAAATTGAATGAAGTTGTGCCGGGACATACTGATGAGAGCGGAAAGCGTTCCGGAACGACTGGGGAGGGGGAGGGAGGTGAATTATGCACATAACGCAACGCGTGATGCGAGCGAAGGACGTCGAGCATATTGTGCAACTGGAACCGCGGTGCATCGGACGGGACGGACACGGGAGTACCAACCCCCGGCCGCCACCCTCGAAACCGGGGATGCATTGTATCACACGTGCGAAAACTACCCTTGGCGGCGGCGGCCGGGTCCCGGGACCGGACCTCGTCAGCAATGATGCGTGCCCGTCACCAGTCACTCAAGCATCACTCGCCGCGGAATCCTCCGCAAGACAAGGATCATCATTATTTTTAGCGCTCGGCCGATTTAATTAGACCCCGCTCTCTTCATTCAAAGGGTAAATATGACCCAATAATTCTGACACGGGGCTTGTAAATTGCCGCCCCTAACAATACCCTCTATTAACTCCTGACACTGATTTATGCCTGCCCTCCGCGGGGCTGCCGCGCGCCCTGATTCCGCCCTGATTCCGTCGCTCCCCTGAAGTAAGGGCAAATCTCAATTTTCACGTGAGCCCTGTTCCCTAGATAACTCTTCGTTTCCCGAAGCTCATGTAGTGATAGAGATACGCTCTTACGACAGAGGAGCAACGATTTTTGGTGGGGTTGACCGTCGTGGCAACGGCAGGCTCGTCATGCTGTGTGGCTTTCTCATCAAGTAGCTTCCTCAGTTTTTGACATTTCGCCCTGTACACACACACCGGCCTTGACTAACTCTTTATTGCACTTTGGATTATACGCTCCCATTATTTGATCGCCGGGTCGGCGGGTCGACCCATCCTCGACCGCATTCATGACTGTGTTGACATCGAATCATTTTATCCGATGCACCGCGCGCTGTTTTGTCCCTGCAGGGTCAGGGCGTGTGAATGTTGTCCACCTCCACTGCGGAAGACTCGAGGGATGGCGTTTATTTTCAAGCACCCAAAACATATGCCTCACAAATTGCCTGTCGCCGTTCGGAATTCAATACAGGGTAACTAGCTGACCCATTTGAAGCGGAGGCGTTTTGAGCGTTTTCCGAAAACGCATTGGCATCACTCTTTTGAGTCCATTCAAAGCAGTAATGAAGCTACCCCTCATGATGATTTTAAGGTATTTTTAGATGCGCTGGATTAGGGCAAACGGGAATGAAAGAGGGTGCGATAATATCTGTCTTACGTGGAGAAGTGATTGACAAATCAGGGAATTGACGGGTGGCTATACTGCCGTGCTAAGAAAGAACGCCGTATGGACCTCCTGGCGATGCCAAATTTCCTTTAATAAAACACGACTTCCCCATTAAACTTATGGATATTTTTCTTCCAATTTTTCAGATAATTTTTTCGCGATTTCACCTAAATATTCTGAAAATTTAAAGGAAAAATATTCATAGCTTTCGGCATGTACCGGAGTACTTCAGACATGTGACTCGAACCCTTCGGTATATGTCGCAGATACTTCAGATGTCTGACCCGAACTTCGGAAGTTCGACCTCAAATTTTTAGATGCGTGATCCGGAAACTTCAGAGATCTCAATTTCGGGTCCCACGCACGAAGTTCTTAGCACGCTTAAGATTGTCTTACATTTCGTGCTATTTAAAATGAAGTATATGAGTGAATACGCCAAGCGGGTTTTATTAAACCAAAAAGTCTATTTATTCATCTCAAAAATCAACAAAGTTCTATCAGCACTGCAACGTAGAATAAGACGAAAATTTAAACTTCCAACAGCGATACGTGAACCGAAACCCAGTATTCACCCTCAAATTCGACGAGAGGATAAATTGTCACCCCTCCCCGCAGTCGTGCTCCGCGCGGGGGCTTCAATTTCAGGAGGAGCCCGGAGTGTAAACATTGATTTCGGTTATGTCACCCTCATTAAATAAATACCAAGACAAGTTTTCATAATGACATGCCTCTCGGTGGAGATGGAGCTTTTCAAATCCAGGGACTCTCGAGTCAAGGGTCTCCGCGAAAAGGCGCTCCGGTGTCTCGAAATCTTTGTTGCGACCCCGAAATGTGGGAGCACGCACTTGCTCAGATCTCACAAGGGCTGTCCCTTCAGGCAACAACGACGTAAGTGCAACGAGAACTCGGTGTTAGAGCCGCGGTTTTAGCTCGGTTTGGCAGAGGGCGGTAAGTGAAGAAGGAGACTGGAGACGTGCTAAGCACCAAGACGCTCTCTGGCTCACTCGCAATCTCGAGGATGTCTTCAAAAGGGCTGCCGAGCGAAACTGAAAGAGGTATTAATTTTTTTCAATAAAAGAACAATCTTTCGGAGAGGAAGTTAAACATTCTGCGTCTGAGCTGAGATTCGTAATGGAGGAACGGGATAAGGAATAAGAAAGTTTTCAATTTTCAAGGAAGACGGAAAGAATAAGATCGTCATTTATTTATGAGAAATATAATGATTTTCTGAGACATAATGTGTACTATAAATGACGTCTCACCGGGGATTTCAGAAATAACAATGAGCGTGACATTACACATAATAACAAGCACAATGTAACGGTGCAACGGTGGACGTTTAAAATAGGTATTCTTAAGTCAAGTCATCACAAAAGGTAAATTTTGGAGGACAACTATTTCGCGATCCAAGCATATCAGCTCATTCCTTATTTTCATCTTGATGTGCGCAAATACATAAAAATGCGTGAATATTTGTGTATTTAGGAAACTACAGAGCCGCGGGAGCACTTTCTTAGGCTCGGATCTATCACCTTCGCCGAAAATTTAGTTTTTGGTGATAATGGAGTGTTTGCATGTACTTTTTTATAACTTTTCAAACGTGCGTTAACCGGAGATCAAGATTTTTACCTACAGAAGTAAATGTCTCATCACAGTAAAAAATTTTATTCAAACCATTAAGTATACTACATAAAAAATCCACAAAAATAACAATTCTAGTCTTTGTCTATCAAAAACTGCATTTACCAAAAGAACCAGACCTGACATTGCTAAAAATGAGAGGAGTAGACATAAATCGAGTATTATTATTGCAATAGGTCGTATGTCCTCTAATTCCCAATTAAACATATGTTAGTCGTCCTAGGTTATTCCAATCGTCATTTTTCAACCTCTCAATGTAGATATCACTGATTTGCTAAAGACCTTTTACACGTATGCACACAATAATAAATTAAGTTAACAGGACAGCGTTTAATTTGTATTACTAGTCAAAACTTTGCGATTGATAACTTACCGTGCGAAAAAGATAGAGCTTTTCCCAGTACAGTTGAGGACACACATTCTGCATGTTATCCCATTAAAGATCAATCAAACAGTTCAACTCAATTGATAATCAGACCATGAGCTCAATAGGGCAGTACACGGCAAAAGAGCATTGAAGAGGCACCGAGTGAGGGGGGAAAAAAAACGAAAAACGAGGAAATCGTGGAAAAAATTCTCATCACATAAATCGGTCATCCGAAAGATAAAAAGCACAGTATCGAATGATGTGCTCATGGCCAACCCTCGAATCGGATAAAAAAACTACTCGGCCACGTCAGAGCAATCAATCGGCAATCAGCGAGTTGTTTTTGATGAGAGAGTTTGGGATAGTTGACTCCCTCCCTCCCGTCTCATCCGGGTGACAATATCGTTGTATTGTTTCGACGCTCTTAAGGGCAGCCAGCCGATATACCCACCGCGGCAACTACCCCTCAAAACTTTGACATCGGCAATACGTCCCCGGCGGCGGTCTGCTTAAGTGTTGTTTTGTCTTTTTTATCCGAGCGACTGGTAATGATTTTAAATAGACCCGCGCACCGAGTCACTTACGAGAGCGAGCGTATATGTTTCTTGTTTTATTAATTTATTGTGTTGCAACACGTTTTTCCTCCTTTTTTACGGTATTGTTCTGGGTTTTTTTTGTCCGTTTTCATCCGGCGCGGCGCGCGTATCATTTTCATAATGCGCTCAACCGCACGAGGGGTGAGCACCAAGACGGATGTCTCCTGTCTCCAGCCTACGCCCTCGGGCTGACACTTCACGAGCCAATTATGAAATTGACTTTTTGCAACCCTTATTTGCGTACAATGTGTGTCAATCCGCAGTCTCAGGGCATGCGAGGATGTAACAAAAAAGTTGTAGCGTAAAAAGAAGACGGAAGGGAAAGGGAAAAAATAAGGGACCCTGATCATTCATGGTCAGTTCTGCCGTGCCAAGGAAGAACGCCGTATGAACATTAGAGAATTGCCAAATTTTCTTCCATAAAATTTTTATTTTTGAGAAAAGTCATGAATATTCTTCCTTGAAATTTTCAGGAGCTTTAGGTGAAATTGCAAGCAACATTATCTGAAAAATTGGAAGAAAAATATTCATAAGTTTACCAGGATATTCGTGTTTTATAAATGGAAATTTGGCAACACCTGAAGTTTCATACGGCGTTTTTCCTTAGCACAGCAGAGTTGGAGTGCGACGGGTTAAATCTACCACAAAGATAAAAATTCCTGTGTTTGATGGCACTCTGTGTTACTTTTTTTTGTGCCATGTCAACCTAAACGACTAGGTTGCTCAACACAGTTTTATGCTATATCGACCCAAACCATACGCATGGCCGGATTTACCTACTTGCCGCCCATGGGCCGCCTGTATTTTGCCGCCCTCTTCTCATTCATTTTGAAACATCAATAAAAACCATCAAGTGAACGTGCTGGAGGAAGAAGGGTGCATAAGACGCGTTCACTCATGTTGGACACATTTTTTGCGTAAGCCCTGTCAACACATCTAGCAAAAGTTTAAGGAACTTCGCGCGAAAGTTCAGTTCCATAAACCTATCTCTGTGGGGACAAGCCCTTTCATTTGTAAGGAATGAACTAAAAAATTAAGAAAGAACAAACATAAATGTGGTTTAATAATTTTAACTTCCGCCGCCGTGCTACGCTGACCACACTGTATTTGGCGCAATGCGTGAAGTATTTATGTAGTCTTGTAGGCACTGTGCGTTTCACGCCGCGCCGCCGCTCCAGGCCAAATTACGTGTTTGGTTTCTCTCTTAACTCAAGTAATTAAGGGTGCCCAGTCTTTTGTATCATCGGAATACGACAAAATTAGAAAGTAATGAACTCTCAGGACATGAGAGATTTTGTTACCTTTTCTTGTTTGTAATTTTTTTCTGAATCCGATTTTTTTGTACCTGCATTTAAAAAAATTGCAAAATTTGCCGCCCCCTAATTTTGCCGCCCTAATTTTGCCCCCTAATCCGGCCCTGACCGTGCGCCACTCTGAGACATCGGATTATGAAGAAAGTGTCCTGCCGAACTTCCGTACTCTTGTTTTGCTCCCCATATTCATAGAAACTGCGACTTGCCAGTGCTATAGCGCATTGGGTTTTCACCGCTGTGATCCTGGTCCGATCCTAAAGGCTGTCGACTAATTTTTAATGAGGTCGCAGATTTTCAACAGAAAGATTTGGTCGATTTGACAAAGGAAAAACTAACACAAAATAAACCAACCAACAGCTTATGTTACTTCGTGTTTTACTTCCTATACTAAGGCAATATTATGGTTACTTTTTCTTACTGTGTAGAGTCGTTCAAAAACTGGATTTCACTTTCCTCCGAACCAAAAAACATAAATCAAGAGGGTAAATGCCCAATTGAATTTAAGGATATGAGAATGAAAATAATTTAATTTATTTGATTTTGACACTTTTTATTTTTGAAGAAAAACTTTGAAAATTTCGATTCAATCCGCGAATATATTGGGAAGTGTTGTTCGGTCTATGATGTTTTCATAAAATTAAGTTTTCTCCATGACTCGTTTACTGATTTTCAAAAGTTTGAGTTTTATTTTTTCAAAGTTTCTTCTCAAGCGGAAAAGATGTTTTAAATGCAATTTTTTACGCTCTTCGAGAATCTTCAAAAATATATATTGATTTTGCCTCTGGGAAGCAGGAAATGACGAGAGAAAGAAACATATAAAAGAGGCTATATTATCTGACATCTTAGCTCAACTCTCGTAAGTCGTTCATTATTACAAATTGCCTCTCTTCATACCTTTTGTAGCTCACCTTTGAAGTTACACTAAGTTAAATTTTAGTTCGATTTTAAATAGCTTCCTTTTTTTAACTCATTGGCGCGTATACGTAGTATACCGCCTTTGCGATCGTTTCGAACCCTGCTCGATACAATAACCGAGTCCCTTAGTTCCTTACCGAAAAGTGACTACCGCGAACTTCTCAGATTTTCCAAAGCGTGTAAAAAGTTTATTTATCCGTCAATAATTATGATTTAAAGTTGTTTCTCATTCTGGGGGTCTCTAGTTTATGTGCAGTGAATACCAAGAGTCTATGTTACTTGGTTTTTTTAAAAAAAGCCTAAGAATGCGACGCGCTGATTTAAAATATGCATATATAAGCAGAATCAAGCGAACTGATTCGAGGATGGTTGAGCAGGTCGGCACTCTCGGGATGAGAATTTAACTCCTCCGTTTTGTTCAAAACGTTGCTTTGACAGATCTGTAACCTCGGTTATACTTTGCAAAAGTTGGTACCCGTGCTCTGATAGTGCTGTTCATCTGACAACATTGTCAGTGTCAGCTGATAAAATGTATATTTTCACATAAGAGGTTAATAAAAGTTTACCAATAATACCAATAATAATTACGTAGTAAGTAGGTAAGTAAATAGTAGTAGGTTTGTAAATTACGAGGAGAGGCGGGCATTCTGTTCAGCATATCGATACATAAGTATTTTCATACGTAGAATTTAATTTTCACGTCAGGGAGTCGACATATTTTGATTTTTTCGATTT
>NW_017547126.1:484163-521868 GCF_001854935.1 Bemisia tabaci | reverse complement strand
CCGCTATGCGCGGGAGGATGCGCAATGGTCGAGGAGGTTGCGCAGTAGCTGGGTAGCCTGCGTTGCAGCTCTACACTTATCTACATAAGATTCGCGTTTGCGACTTCATAACGAGCGGTGGCCAAGTCGTCTAAGATATCAAATGCGTCCGCTTGGATCACAGTGTGGGTTCGATCCCCGAATCATGTAATCTAATTTTTACCCGACTATCATTGTTCATTGTTTTACTGCAATATTTCATCAAGCAGTCATTCCAAAACGCGTCCTTTTAATTTTAAAGTAATTTTAAGTAAAGTTTAAAATTAAAGTATACCTCATATCGTATTTTTTTAGGGGAAAAATAAAACTAACACTGATAGAAGGGTAAAAATAGGGCCGCGAAGCGGCCCATTGATGGCGCGGAGCGCCTTCAGGGGGTTGGGCCGCGTAGCGGCCTGGGGGCGTAGCCCCCTAGTATTTATCTACTCGTACAACGCATTCAGCTACAATAATCGCTTTTTCCTTACATAATCATACATGATTTGATTTTCAGCAGCAGTTTCAAAGAAGGGAAAAAATAGTGTATTTCCTTCGTAAAATACACTTAAAATCACCAAAGCATCCATGAAAGATGAACGTCCCATAATTCACTTGCTTCTGGCGACCCGTGGTGGGTGACTGACCTGCATCAGGTTGTCTTGCAGCCGAATAGAAATCCTCCTTGGAAGAACGGGTTTTGAGCACTGGATTGTGCTGCACTCTACTCGTCTACTCCAGAACTATACTCTCACCGTGAATGTCTTTGCCTTAACCCAGGGGCGAAGTTTCATCCAGAATGTTCCAGCGCGATGGTGTGACTTCTCTAACTTCCTTGCCCCTTAGATTTTCAGATTTTCGGGATTACTCGGTATTGCAGCCGTCCTAGCTTTGATTGATCGTTTGTTTTTGAACTGGTTGCGCTTTAAGAATTGAAGTACATACGAGATAAAAAGGATAAGTAGAGAGAGAAAATTAAACAAGAAATAATAACCAATACATCATTGAAGACGAGGTTTCTAGATTTTAGGAAATGAATAGCAAAATCCTACTTGCTGAATGTCAATGTAGGAGTCAAATTTCTATAATCGACAAATGGTAATAATAATTTAATTTTTTTTTTTTTAACGGATAAAAGCGTGCTTTTATAAATAATTTACACAATTCCTTCCATATCATTTCATTAGCTTTCAAATTAGTATTTCACTAATGGGACATACTTTTGCAATACAGAACCAATTTTTCTGGCTCATTCATAACATTATCTAACTGCATTGTGGCACTAATGACACGTATTGCTGAACCGCACCAGAAAAAGTGGTCCATTATCGCAAAATGTAGTCCAATTATTAGATCCGGATTTTACTGGAAGCACGAAGTTTGATGGTCCAATGTCAAAAAATAAAAAATTTCAAAAAAAGCGTCAACGATTTTAGATATCGAAGCTTTTTTTTAATACGTATGTTAGCTTTTTACATAAATAAGCATAAGAAGTAAAAAATGGAATTAGGATAGCAGGTAATAAAAAATTTTCTCCTCAATACAGAGTGCGCCAGTACGTAGGAAAATCGTTTAACTAATACAATTAAAGTTTCTAAAGTTTCCATAACGCAAAGCACCGTAACTTTTCTCCTGATTCTAGGGGAAAAGATTTCCCTTTTTAACCTTCAGTAACTACAATACTCAGCTCCAGCAAATAATAGACAAGTTAGTTGGATAAACTTAATTTCTGTTCATTTTTTCCTTGACGTCCGCTAGCCCTCCCGGACGATAGGGATTATTTATCTGGAGAGCACAGGTGGGCACTCGGGTTATAATGATATAAATTGACCAGAAAGTGAGCCAAGGTTATGATGCTTGAAGTACCTTCGAGAACTCTTGGGCACCTCGTGTTCAGGTGTCCATTCGGGCGTTATGCTCGTAACGCGCTGGTGTATCCATCACGGATGCAGGAAGGGAATGGACCTTCGGGGATGCTTTCCCTTTCACTCGATCTTTTTTGATGATTCCTCAACTTTAATCCATGGCAGAGAGAAAGGGAATAAGTGGAAGACAATAGCCATGGTTATCTGACACTGCGATGCTGCACAAATTACTCCAAACACACTCCATCACAGTGTTTAACCACCCTCGACAATACGCTGGATCAAATCATGAAAAATCTTTCATGACATATGAAAGGCCTTAAAGAAATCCAATTATTTCACTTCTAAAACCAAAGGAGCAGGCTTCATACGAGAAAGTTTGGAAAATTCTTTTGGGTGAAAATAGAATAAAAAGGAGAGGGAAACAGTTGTAATTTTCCAGTGAAAAATTACTTGAAAATAATGCATGCAGGTGCAAATTTCTGCATAAAAAATTCGAAGCAAGATCAAATGGTTAAAAGCGCCCTGGTAAAATTAGTCAACAGAAAATAATCGGCCTAACAACTTCTTATAAAATCGGCTATTTGGTTTTGCATAAGTGAGACATGCAATCATCGATCCCAAGTTTTGACCGGGTTCAAAATTTAAAGAACATCAAAATTCTGAAAATGCTCTTGAAAAGATTTATGCATGGGCTGGAATGTCGTCCTGTAGAGGAGATTTAATCGTGTATGAACGGCTTAGAGCTGGAAATGAATTAACGGTTGAGGACGAGCATTGCAAATTAAGGATATACATTTTGAAATTATCTACTTTCGACAGCTTTTGAACCCATGAAATCTGCCTAAGAGTATTTTCAGAATATCGAAGTTGACCAAATTATATACACGGGCTTTCATCTTTAAAACTCAATTTTGGATCGTTAGTATGGACAGACTTTACCAGAATCAGTCCAACCACATCAGATGTTGCCCGATTTTTTCTCACATTTTATTTTTTTAACCAGACAACGTCACCAAAATCTAGAAATTCTTTGAGTATATACGTCATAATCTTGGAATCATTCACAGGTTATTTTCAGACGGCATCATGTTGTTTGCTTTCATTATTTTCTTCTGAAGAAAAAGATAACAAAATTGAGAGGAAAATAGGCAAGGAGGAATGAAATTTTGCTGGTAGAAATCTGTCCATATGTCCAATCCTTGTAGGGGATTATGAAGTGGCGTTGCATAAATTTACCAATAGCCAAATCCGTACTTAGTGAAGATACGCAGTGATCGGTATTGCCTCTACTATTGATCAGCCCCTCGACCCGTGCCAAAATGACTCAACCCGAAATAATGATATCTACATTCCGGCATGACCCCTGAATTGCACACATGCGTACCACCATCGCGGCTCAAGTCAAAATGGACATGGTGTTACCTCACTCAACGATGCACATATAATACCTCCCGCCAATAATAGTAGACTCACCTACAAAAGCTTTAATGAGTACATTAAGTCCAGTTTTTATAAGGTCACTTTAAATAGGCTCGGAATCTGTTATTCTTCCGTTCGAGTGAAGCCCTTGAAAAACACGCGACACGTCAAATTAGAGCGAAGTTACGAGTGCCGGACAGCTGTCCCCGGTGCTGATGTGCCGAGAAATCCCCAGTCTATAAGGCGAGATAATCAAAGCTTTCACGAAAATCTGGCAGCTGGACTAATATGATTAAACAAATCCACCGAATGGAGACGTACGGCTCCTATAAATTTCGGCCGCAACAAAGATATTTCCCGGGTCGATTACCCGAAGTCGCAATAAAAACTGGGCCGTTCCTTTCGGGGAGCAGGGGTGTCTACAATGAGCCGAGATTACAAGAGAGCCCCTGCAGGGATGCCCTGGGGGTTGCAGTGGACAATCCGGAGTCCGAGCGGCCGAGTTCTAATGCTCCTAATGATGACCAGCCCTGAGTGAGAAGAGCAAATTGTGGGGCGGCTGCAGGGACCACATCCTGGACCGCAGGTCAGTCCATCCGCCGCCCGATTTGACCGCAATTCGGGATTTCGGCATGACGTCACATTGCTATATGACGTCAGAATGAAGGAAGATCCCTCCAAGCACGTTTCTGGTATCTCTTCGATGAGCATAAAAATGCTTTCTGTCGCACTCGTGGGTGTAAGTCTGTGGCGGCGATATAGCCTCCTCTATAGTTGGGTCGTTGGGCCGAGAGATGGCGCTGCGATTTACAAATAATAGTCTGCCGCTCAGATGCACATATCATCTAGTCAACGGTTCGGGGGCCGTTTTTTTAGCCGTTCCTTAAGGAGTTTGTCCATTATGGTTGACAAAGGTTCAATATAGCCTCGAATTATATATCAGAAATTTTAACTTACAACTTCAATTGTTATACTTCAGCGAAATAATTGCCAGCAAGGCTCCCTCTTAAAAAAATTTTCCATTAGGGGAGAGAGAAAAATTTTAAAGTTTTCACAGATTTAATCTCATTACAACTTCCTCCACAGGAAATAAGAGTAAAGTTATTTCAACTAGAATAATAATCACGACATCACGTCACACTGAATGAATATTTTGAGACAATAGGTTTGCGTTAGGTATTTGATTTTCTTACGAGTGCATTTATGTGTTCCTACTGAAATGCGAGCAAAAATTACCGTTAAATAATTAAAAGTCGATTTTCTTTTTTCCAGGCTGATTTATTTGACAGATAGCACAGTTAATTAGTTAAATGTATCATTACCATTGAAGTTAACGAAAGAAACTCAGATGACTCGTGGAAAGAAATCGTGACGTTGGAGCAACATTTTTCAGGTTGGTAATCTGTACCAGAGTTGGACAATAATCATCGGTTTTTCAAGTTTTAACGGAGAGCATCTTAAAGCATCTGCGAAAAATGGGAGTAGTTTGACCAATTCATCGCTTATTATATTCTGAGGAGGTTTTCAAGAGCATTTTATGCAAATTTTTTATCTTTCACCATTAGGCTTGATCTTGAATATGTTTCCCTACATTTTCATGTAGGTACCTCAGTTTTTTTGCAAGTCGCCGAAATATCTCTTTACTCATTTGACGATAGTGTCGCTTTGCGTCGGAGCATTTCTCGCATAAAATGCATCTGATATGAGTTCAGATAGAACAGCACTCCGCTTCAAAGAGATAGCGTGCGTGCTCAAAAAAAGGTTTTGATTTTCTCCACCACGGCATTGACTTTCGGCCTGTTCTAAGTGTGACTCGAAAAGACTGTAGCCTAGTCGACCGCGTTTCATAAAGAATGAAGCTCCCAATTAAGAGGACAACGTGTCATTAGCGGTGATTGCCTCTAACCTAACCACGAACGTACCAGTGACAATCGGACATCGGACGAAATAACATTAAGTGGCTTGGCTTAAGCGATTCGGACTGCGGGGCGAGAGAAGGAAATAAAATGAAATTGAAGGTTAGGTTGTGAATAGGGATTTGAGTCGGTCCCTTAGCCGGGCACCTTACGGAAGAGGACATAGAAATCCTCGATGCGCAGCAAATCTTTACGAGGGCGTTGATTTTATGTCTTGTGTTTACAGGTGCGTTTAGGTGTCTCCGGAGCTGAGCTCGGGTTCTTATCCGAAATTTCGAGGCTGTATTTATGGTGCGAGAGTCGATCGGGAGACTTAAGAGGACCCGGACTTGAACGAAGGGTGAAAAATAAGAAGAGAGAGATTAGCTCGGAGGAGCCGTGTGTTTTGTTGAGGTCACGTAGGGCTCTATAGAGAACGAGCCACTTATTGTGTTTACAGACGATGTTTCTTGCTCTGTGAGAGGAATATTAATTCAGGACCAACGACCTGTCATTTTAGCTTGCATAATATTTTTCCGTGCATTTTATTGCACGCTCGGGGAGTGAGCGGGCGAGTGGCCCTGTCCTGTCCCTTCGATTTCGTATCCTATTCCTGCGATAGACATAGCTTCAGGGACTCGCGGATGCTAACTGCGTTGCCATTTCGATTAATATGTAAAGGGGGGAAAAACAACTTAATCGGCCCGAAACATTAACAGAGAAACAACTTAAAACGGGACTAAGGCCGCAAATAATAAAAAGAAACACATGAAATAAAATAAGATACCCGGGACGTTTCGCAGGGATCACACCCGCATTTTCAACCGGCAAAACAAGAAAAATTAAAAGAAAGGGTGTGATCCCTGCGAAACGTCCCGGGTTACTTATTTTATTTTATGTGTTTCTTTTTATTATTTGCGGTCTTATTCCCGTTTTAAGTTGTTTCTCTGTAAAGGGGGAAAGGAGGTCACACCATAATTTGGTTCGGAGCAATCTAATCTAGGATTAAACACCCCGATGCATTCGATTTATTTTCGGTGAAAAAATGGTCAGTTCGATTATGTTTTTTCCTCACATCGAAATCAACGAAAATATGCTGGAATGTACAAAATGGTTTAACTTTAACAGAAAAAATTGGTTTTTTACCCTCGAGGAAATCTGCATGTAGATTTTTTTCATGCAGAAAGATTTTTAATCCAAACTTTCTACTTCAATAAATTGCAGGAGCTTTCTTAGTATTTATATCCGACCAAGAGAGTCATTTTTGCTGCAGAAATCATACTTTCTTTTAATTTTGAAAAACTTTTCTCCCCTAACCTGAGTGATCAAAGGGATAAATCATAATTCAGAAAAAAGAACAAAGCGTAAAGTGATACTTCTGGAGTTCTTTTAAGCAGCCAACGAGCAAACCTATGTTTGCTAAAAATTGTATTTATTTCTTTTTAATAACAATAAACATAAACATATGTCAAATGTAGACGAAACGCAGACACTAACCCTTCTGTTATGTGGTGGTTCTGATTTTACACGTCAATGTCTGGTTAGAGTCGATCCTCTCACGAACGTCTTGTTTAAAGAAAACGTGCGAATACGAGTACAATTTTAGAGCTTCCCATCTCTCTTCCTTGACTGGGCAATGCATGACCCGCCTTCAAGATTATTTAGACAAAATTTTGTAATAAGGAACCACGATTTTTGGCTTATATTGTATAAAAGCACCTATCTGCAAAGGGAATCTAGCAGTTCATGTTTTGCTTCAAAAATGAGGAAAAAATTTCAGTTCCTTATCACAGGAAGTTGTATGTTTGACATTCGGAGCATCGTCGCAGGCCGGTCTGCTCTGCACTCCTCGAAATGTGCAAAAACACCAACATGCCCAAAATCGAGGGTGGAGCAAACTAGAGTCCCTTTATACTGAGAGTCAAGACAATGCGAATCCATTTCTGATTGGTACCTGTATTTTAGGCCTTCACAGTGTCACAAACGGGAATAAAGATTACATTTTCACTGATTGCAAAGATTATAATCTGGAATGGACCAGGGAATTACGGGTTCGGCAAGGAACAAACGGAATGAGAGGAGGAACGGAGAAAGGAATTTGAGAATGGGCCGATCAAAGATTACAAAAAACGTTCAATTTCTGTAATCTTTATTCCCGTTTGTGACTCCATGAGGGGGTGTTGTCTTGACTCTCAGTAGAAAGGGACTCTAAAGCAAACCAACCACAATAACATACGCAATTAATGCGCAAATTGAGCACTCTTCAGAGCAAGCTCTCCGTGAAATACGGCAGCGGAGCAAGCTCACCAAGATCGCGGCGTGGCTATCATTTATGGTTTATGCGTTGACTGTTGACCGGCACCATTAAACCGGTGGCTCCTGCCACCAGCTCTGACACCAGGCACGTCTTGGAGATGGTGCCTGCAGTACGGCTACCCGGCTTGCAGCCGTTCGGCCTGCGCTCCCTGTCTTGTAATTTATGATNGGAGGAGATCAGAAGGTGCCAATTGCCTGATGATCTCTGGGAGGATAGGGGGCAATGGCGATTGGGCGTCGCAGAGCGCGAGGCGGCGCTATAAAAGCGACTTTATGTATGTATTTTAGGCCTTCACAGTGTCACAAACGGGAATAAAGATTACATTTTCACCAATTGCAAAGATTATAATCTGGAATGGACCAGGGAATTACGGGTTCGGCAAGGAACGAACGGAATGAGAGAAGGAACGGAGAAAGGAATTTGAGAATGGGCCGATCAAAGATCACAAAAAACGTTCAATTTCTGTAATCTTTATTCCCGTTTGTGACTCCATGAGGGGGTGTTGTCTTGACTCTCGGTAGAAAGGGACTCTAAAGCAAACCAACCACAATAACATACGCAATAAATGCGCACATTGAGCACTCTTCAGAGAAAGCTCTCCGTGAAATACGGCAGCGGAGCAAGCTCACCAAGATCGCGGCGTAGCTATCATTTATGGTTTATGCGTTGACTGTTGACCGGCACCATTAAACCGGTGGCTCCTGCCACCAGCTCTGACACCAGGCACGTCTTGGAGATGGTGCCTGCAGTACGGCTACCCGGCTTGCAGCCGTTCGGCCTGCGCTCCCTGTCTTGTAATTTATGATTAATTATTACTCGGTGTCATGGCTACTACTGAAATCAGAAAACGCGGCTATAAACTCATTACTCCCGCGTTCCCATCCTCCCGTCTTGATCAGCCACCGGTTCCGTTAGGACTCTATTCGTCGCCCTCCTGACATAGAGGAGTAAGTACACTCTGCAATGAGCCCTGTCGTCCATACAACTCAATGCTTTTCCGGGCTCATCTCAATGTGTAGTTACGCCCTTGTGTGAGCCAAGCGACGTATTGTCGGACACTGTTAATATTTTTAAAGTGGCAGGTCTTAATCACTTTTGCGGGGTCATCAGGATTTGATGGAGGCTGGGAGCACGAAAAATCGGAGATCAATCATCTTTCATGAGCTAATTAAGAATTTAAGGAGGCTCCGTTTTTCATCGCAAATCTCACATCGCTGGTGGAAGTTAAAAAGCACGTATCTCGCCTGCGGTATTTTAAAATCTACAATTTTTCTAACCCATCAAATCCAGTGGCGATTCCTGAGAGTTGGTGACACTATTTTTCCTCTATTTAAATGTATGTGAACGATCGATTCTTGGTGAAGCAGCTTGCTTCACCGAGGATCGATATTTTTAATGGAAATAAATAGAGGAAAAACATTGTTGTCAACTTGTAAAATCGCCATTTATCAAATCTCAAGGACCAAACTCAGATTGATAAGTAGCCGAGAATCGTTTAAAATAAGTTCCCAAGGGTTTGTTTCTCCGTTTGCAGAATTCAAGGCACCTGGAAAAAAGAGTATCTATTTTTAGAAAACGCACTGATTTCCTTCAAATCTGTCACGAACGAAATCCTATGATGAGATACTTCTCCGCTGAGAGTTCTAGATTGAGTTCAAAGCTTATATTGGCAATACTCCGTTGGACATTTTACATGTTTTATTATCGAAATTGCTAATATTTTGAATTTTTTTTTTTTTTTTTTTTTAAAAATCCTCCCGTTCCAAAAAGGGGTACAAAAATATCCTTTTCTTGACAGGCGCTTTAGGTAAACCATACTCTACAGCCCTCACACCATACTCCCACGCACTTTGACCACTAAAATATTTATAGCCCAATATGCATGGCTATCACAGACCAAGTAAACCAGAACCTGATATATCGTGTGACGTTTAAAAATAGAAATATGTATAACTTATTAACGCCGGTGGTCCCTTGTTAAGTCCCAGGGAGCATATCGACGATCAAACTTCCAAATTACGTATCTTGTCCATGGTGATTTAAAACCTTCACTCCCAGTTTATTCTTTTAAAGGAGATCAAATCAACATCGTTCCTTGATGTATTACCAGAATTTTTTTTTCATACGGAAAAGAAAAACGCACTGAAAAAAAATCTCGGTGTATTTACTAAGAAAAGGGTAAAATTACCAAGAATTCAGGGTTCTATTTGATCCCAGTTTTTTCTTGGTAAAATTACCATTTATGGAATTGGTAATTTTACCGAGAAATCTCGGTAAAATAATTGAACTTTCTCGGTAATTTTACTGGACCTTGGTAAAAACGCCAATATTTTTTATCGACTGTGGTAGAATTACCGAGATAAAATGGCAGAGTTACCGGGAATTGATTACCTATGAAAGTGGTATTCTTACCTGAAATAAACAGTAAAAATACCGGTTTTTAGGTAAGCTTACCAGTCTGTCTTAGTAAAATCACCAATAATTGGTAAAAAAAAAGTGAGATGGCAAAGGTACCAACGGACCTTGGTAAAAACGCCGAGAATTTTTTTTTCAGTGTGGTGCAAGTTTTTAAGAATTTGGTTGAGATGTTATACATTTAAAAAAATGGAGTGAAGCAGGAAGTTTGCAACGTTGCAAAGCGAGATACGTGGTTTGCAGTTCACCGTCGATACTCGATTTACCGTGAATAGGAGGTCGATCATCAAGAGCCAATTATACGACTCCGAAGGTGCAGACTCGAAGACTCCAAACAGCTCCTTCGCCTCAACTCGCCCGGGGCGCAGGGAGAGGGGAGCAGCGAGATGAAGCTAAAAAGCTATAGATTCTAAACAATAACCCGATAAAAGTTATAAACAAATGTACTGTTAGCTGCGAGGCACCCAAATTACAGTTGAGTGCTTGAAACCGAAGATTAGGAGGAGCTGTCACGCTTGCGCAGCTACTACTTCAAATCCTCGCTCTTCTGACGTAAGGGCGTATCTCAATTTTTACACGAACCCCGAAAAGCATAGAGTTATACGGAGAACAGGACACCCGTGAGAATCTAGATATGCCCTCACGTTAGAGGAGCGACGATATGGCCCTGTTCATCCACGGATACGCGACGCGATATGGCCGTTCCAACGCTGTCGCTTCATCTCATAATTTTTTCCCCTAAGCCCATGAATTTTTTTTTCTTTATTAATAAAATAGGTAACTACAAAAGTATTAATCCTAATTGTGCTAGTTATAAATTATATACAATATTCAATGAGTGGGTCCCTAACTATTTACAATATTATATAGATGCTATGTACTATCATTAATTTAGATGTCCACGAAATTAGTTTCAGATCATCAGGAAGAAAATTGTGAAAAGTCTTGTCACGTTATGCCGGTTTAAATGCCAAATGTTCTTTGTACTGAATTTCAGAATTTGTTTTTAAAAATCATTTAGTGCTGATTATTTTAAAAATGTGAACAATTTTAGCTCAAGATTTTAGCCAAAGTTAAACGGGTAAAGGATGAGTCTTGCGTTGCCAAATTTATCTGTATTAAAAAGTTTAGGTTGGAGGGAGGAGGGAAACCTACATTAAAGAGGTAGCTAGCACTGGAAAAAAAAACACATTGGATCTAGAGTCCAGACTCTTAAAAACATCGACAAGAAAAAATACTCTTGATTCAATCGGATTTTTGCTTAAATCAAGTACTACGCCTCTTAATTTAAGCGGATTTCATTTTGATTTAAGCTTAAATCTGATTGAATCAAGAGTATTTTTTCTTGTCAATGTTTTCAACAGTCTGGACTGTAGATCTAATGTATTTTTATTTTCCAGTGAGGGGTAAATAAATCGGAAAATGTGCTTGATGTCATCATTAGGGCGTACTTACACTGAAAAGAACTATGCTCAATTAATTAAATGAAAAATAAGTACAATGCATACTAATCCTATGCCTATAGTTTTTGATTTATTTATTATATTTTCCCATTGCCATAATTATCAAACGGACGTTCAGCGGCGTAGCGGGAGTCTATACCCTCCCCCCTCTCATGTATTGCTTACATTCAGGTACTTCAAATAAGACAAACAGAACCAGCATAACATAGAAATAGAGCAAGAGGACGGACGCATATTGATGACGGCGCAGAGATACAACTATACGCACTTGATGGATGTCCGTGAAGTATCTCCAAATTTGAAGGCGCAATGACGCGAGGCATGAACTCGCAACGATCCGCTCTATGCTAATAGGAAGGTGTCGCCGCGATTCGGGAGAAAAAATAAAAATGGAGGCCAAATCACGCCTTTTCTTATCTTCAGCTGTCCTGTTAACGTAGCCTTTGAAGCACCACTACAAATTCGACAAACCGAACCAGCACAACATGAAAATAAAACAAGAAAAAGGACGCGCGTTAATGAAGGCGCAGGGATACAACTATTCGTGCTTGATGGATGTCCGAGTTGCGTTTGCAGAATTGAAGGCGCGATGGCGCGAGGCTTGAAGTGCTTGAACTAGCATTGCTCCGCTACTTACTGCTAGTGAGGAAGATGGAGGGAACCAACACGATGTGGAAATAGAGCAAGAAGAGGGACGCGCAACTCCTCAACACAACCTCCTCCAACAAAAACGCAACTCCTTCCAAAACGCTATTATTTTATTTGTGATTTCTGGGAAATTTTACCTAAATATCCTCCCTAGAAGTTTTCGACTGAAAATCCCGCAAGAACATTTCTTGACCACACCACTGCGCAGTTCCATACACTGAAAAAAAAAAAAAAAACTCCGGCCGTGGGAGCCGTAATTACGGGCTATATAGACATACCGTCCGTTCCGGGCTCAAAGGCCGAAAATTCCGGCTGCTGGAGGCGTAGCTTCGATTGCTCCGGGTTCAGAGGCCGAAGCTACGGCTCCAGCAGCCGGAATTTTCGGCCTTTGAGCCCGGAACGAACGGTATGCTTATATAGCCCGTAATTGCGGCTCCCACGGCCGGAGTTTTTTTTTGCAGTGTTTACGGATAACCCCTAAGGAACATACACAAACGCATGAAGTTAAATACTCTCCGGACTTTGCTGAGATACAAGGATAATCCGGATATTTACGGAAAAAAGAGGTAGGCGTTAAATTCCAACTTTGAAATTTCCAATTAATTTTGGCAGTATACTTTAATTAATTCAGTTACGAACCCAAAAGTTGCGGTATACGGCACTACCAAAATTGATTAGAAATGTCCAAATCGTCCGACAAATTGGGGTTATAACACACTTTTAGGGGAGAATCCGTAATACGTTTTTCCCCATATTTTCAATCTCCTGTCTCTATTTTCGCAACAAGAACTTCCACTCGTATCGACTCGTCGACCAAAGTTGACAACGACGCTCGCGAAGCTACTCACGATCAGTGGCGTGGCGTGAATTGCGACATATCGATTGTTATGCCATTTAAACCTATGGTAAAGAATCAATCATCACGGTGTTCGCTGCGAACACCCTGTCTATCGATCCTTTTCCATAGGTTTAAATGGCACAACAATCGATACATCGCAAAGCACGCCTCGCTCCTGCTCACGATCGGTGGTAGGCGTCCAGGTAGCGGCCCCTTGAGTACATATATAGCGAGAGTATGGACAGATCGCTTCATGGAGGGCTTAGGGCCCAAAAGTGCAGCCACCTTTCTAACCAACTTCTAACGCACAAAATTTCACTGCCAGTCTGCAGATTCCAATTCTAACCAAGATGGCTAAGAATGTACATAAATGAGCGTTCTTCCGCAAAAATGAGTAAGTTTATTCAAAAACTAAGTCAAATACGTGCTTTATAAACGATGGTTCGTAACAATTGTATTAGTAAATCGTTCTGGATAATTGAAATTCATAGGTTGGCTGCATTTCTGGGCCCTAACTTTATTCGCAGAAGCATCGGTGAGGGCCTGATGGATTTTCGGAGTTTACATCTGTCTATACTCTCGCTATACAGGTACTCTAGCGGCCCCGAGATAGGCCCGCAGGTTGCGGGGGTAGTGGGGGGGGGGGGCTTAAGAGGCTCCTGGCCCAAATCTTGAACAGTTATCAGCGCCCCGGCTCGGGGTCTAGGCCTTTCTCCGACTCCGAATTTTGCCGGCGACGCGACGACCAGTATACCGGGTCTCGGGCCGCGCGGGCCTGGCGGCATCACCGGGGAGACCGGGGGCTCCGGAGTCCCGAATCCTCGATGCACCCGCCGCCGTGCCGCTGCGCCTGGACCCGGGCCCGGCGGGCTCCGAGCGAGGATGCAAATCTGTTCATCTGTTGCTCACGTTCAGCCGAGCAACACGTGTTGCTACACACTGCCCGCGCCAGGTTGCCTGATGGACGACGCGGATACGGAGGGAACGGAAATTACGGGGAGAAAAATCTGCGCTTAATTTGCCGCATCATAGTTTCCGGTTCCGATGCCCGGAAATATCGGTCATTGAAACGGGACTTTGGTTAGGCCTTGTCTCCATGGCCCTTTTCACGAGATTTGTCCCAGGGAAAAATCCCACTTACGAAGTTGGGAAAAATATTGAGTTAATCAATATTTTTCCCAGTACCAAGAACGGTCCTTTTACTCCTAGGACCCACTGAGAGAGGAAGAAGAAGTGTAAACGACTTGTGCGATATTTTGTTGAATACTACATTGTTCATGTTTGTTTAGTTAAAATAATGTGTCTAATTGCCAATTGAGTGCAATTATTCTTTTAATCCCAGTTAAACACTCGATTTTATCTAATTTATCTTCCCGCGCAAACTAGTCGCAGGACCGTATGCGAGCCTCGTCCCGTGGAGACGGTAACTGGGAAAAATCCCAGAATTTTCATTCCTGCGATTCGAACTTGGGACAAATCCCATGAAAACGTCCCGTGGAGACAAGGCCTTAGGGTAACTGCTAGGATTGAGGCAGTTGTATGACTCGCTATGCTATCATGCATCATTGGGGAAAAAAAGTTCGGTTGGAACCGTAAGTATAATGTGCAATATAGGTTCGGTTCATGTAGCCGCTCTCCGAGTTTTATGAACCGTATTCTCCGTTCATGCGACATGGTCTTTCAAATCAAACCAAACCGTAGAAAAGGTTTGGTTGCATGAACCGTGAAAACGGTCTCTAGAACCAAGATAGCGGTCACATGAACCAAAGCGATACTGGACACCGTACTTACGCATGTATGTAACCGAACCGTTTTTTCGGTGATTCACTCCGGTTCAGGGAGCTAAGTACTGATCGGCTACGACGTCTCAGTCGCTGGATCCGTAAAGTAAACGGTACCTTCGTACGTAAACAGTTGAACATCGTATTCACAAACTTATATTCTAAACTTTTTCCCATTTGTAATATGGCACCACAGAGGGACTGACTTGGTTCAATTAGCAAAATGACGTCGAGTTAGATAAAATAGGGGCAAAATTTTTTCAGTACCTACAACGCAATTCATCTCCCCCAACTTGTTCCTATATATGAGGACCACGACAATTTTTTGTTTGCACGGGAGTCACGCAAGAACTTATTTATGATAGAACTTACAAGGATTTTTGATAGTTTGAGGTAAATTGACCGTTCAACCACTGTGATTATGATGTTTCTTGAGAAATTACATGAAATTATTAGGATGTGTTGATCGAATCGACAGCCCGCAAAAGTTTAATTAATGCCACTTTTTGCCCAATTTGGCAAGTATGTCGCGGTGCAACGCCTTTTCTTCCAGCCCAACAGCTCCCGCTTCTGCTGGGCTTTCGGCTTTCGGTCGCAGCCGCAGCCGTGCGGCCTGGCAGGCACTTCTCTTGATTTATTTGCTCTTTTCCCTCCGGTACCGTACTGACGGAACCCTCGACTTCCAGACTTGAGCCACGCGTACTATCTCTCCATGCAAAAAACTCCGTCATAAAAAAAGTGTATACTTCAGCAGCGTTTTCTGACAGGAAATTTAGGAAGTATGGAGAAGTCACGCATTTTTTAATTTAGCCCTCAACTTTTGAGGTGGACCAGGATATTCGATTAATTATTTCATTATTTTCAGGTTAATCTCTGGACATTATATTTTCAAGCGGATTTGCATATTTTGCATTGCGGTACAAAGTATTTATTACACTTGCAATGGTGGTGTGCAACAGGTAAAATGCTAAATAAATACGCAAGTTCAGTGTTATCAAAAAAAGCGCCAACGTGTTTTGTGTAGGAGCTATGCAAGGCCGGATTTTCCTACTTGCCGCCCATGGGCCGCCTGTATTTTGCCGCCCCTTCTCATTCGTTTGGAAACATCAATAAAAACCATCAAGTGAACGTGCCAGCGGGGGGAAGGGTGCATAAGACGCGTCTACTCGTGTTGAACACATTTTTTGGGAAAGCTCTGTCAACACTCCTAGCAAAAGGTCACGGAACTTTGCGCGAAAGTCGAGTTTCGTAAACCTATCTCTAATGGACGAGGCCTTCCATTCATAAGAAATGAACGTAACAATTATGAAAGAACAAACACAAAATTTGGTTCAATGATTTTAACTTCCGTCGCCGCGCCGCACAGTGCGGCACCCTTATGAACGATGCGGACAAAAATCGGCAAAAGACACTTAACTTTGAATAATGAAGATAATAGCACCTACATAGGAAAACCCTTTGGCTTTATCAAAGGTAAACACTCGAGGAATAAGAAAATGTTATACTTCAGGTTTTTTTGCGTATTTTTCAAGAAAAGTTCATTCGAAGTTGGCAACCTCGAATTAGCTCTGTGTTAACAATGTAAAAGCAACGTGAAAAATCCAAACTTTAACTTCAAATATCTCCGATAGTCGCAAAAAGTCGTAAGATCTTTTTCGTATAATTGAAGTTGGATATCTGAGGATTAAGAAAATGTCAACCACCCAGAGCATTTTGCGTTTCAAGCAAGAAATCTCCATTTGAAGTTGACGTCTTTTTCCCGTGTATTTCTTACGGACCAGGAACTCCCGACCTATTTCCTGCCCACTTCCTACCCACATTTGAGGTAGTTTTGAGCGGAAAATTTGAAAATGAACCATCATAGTGAGTCAGAAATATCTTTAAGATGACAAATTCCGAAAAAAATATTCAGATGTCGAGTTGTGAATTTTTTATTTTTGTCCACAGAGGGCCGCACTGTGCGCCGCGCCGACCGCACCGTGGTTGGCGCAATGCGTGAAGTATTCACGCAGTGTTGTAGGCGCTATCCGTTTCACGCTGACCCCAATAACCGCACTGTGTTTGATGCAATGCGTGAAGTATTCGTGCAGTCTTGTAGGCGCTAATATGTGTTACATGCCGATTGTCGCGCCGAGGGCTTATCCTTTTCATCTCAAGTCCTCGTCATCGTTTCTCCATAAGTCGCGCCGTTCCAAACCAAATTGTGAGTTTGGTTTCTCTCTTAACTCGACTAATTAAAGGTGCTGTCTCTTGTATCACTGAAAGACGACAAAATTAGAAATTACTATACTCTCAGGAAATGAGAGATTTTGTAGCCTTTTTTCGTTTGTAATTTTTTTTCTAAATCCGATTTTTTTTACACTTACATTTAAAAAAATTGCAAAATTTGCCGCCATGGGCCAAGGCCAATGTGGTCACCCCCATAATCCGGCCCTGAAGCTATGTGTAACAAGATAAGGATTAAAGATCATGTTTTTCTCAATTTCTGGACACTATCAAACCAAGGTACTTTTGTAAAAAATGTACCTTTGAAATGTGAAAAATCAAGAGATTGCAACAGAACAATCTCACTCACTCGACTCTCTAATACCACTGTGTGCTGTCTGGATGTGCTCGAAGCATCATCAAAATTGAGGGCAAAATGAGACGTTCGGCCTTGACTCCGACTTCGTGTCTTGCTTATAGACGACCTTTTTCTCTTAAAACGAAAGAAATATCCCCAAAATCCGAAAGTATCCATAGCTAAGGAGCTAACTATAGCTAACGGTGAGGTGCTAACGTTAGCTAACGGCACGTGTCTCCTTTCGTGAGGTTGCAGTCTCCCCGTCATACAATATTTTTTCTTTGGAGAACTAGTAAACAATTTTTTTTTTTAAATTGCCTGATTTCTCAACAAAATGAGAGGAATACTCCATATAAATTTCAAGCTCTGTAGTTGCTTCACGTAAAATAAAATAATAAAATAGAGCGGACATTATGAGATGCGTGTACATGGTTTCGCACTTCGGTCATCGATACCATCTCCGTGCCGGTCCTTCGGTGTGCCACCCAAAGCATTTCACGCTAGAATTATAAAACTAATGCTTTATCTCGTGACTGTATAATCTTCCTAAAAATCTAAATCCAGTGCCTACCCCAATTACACGAGGCAAAGACAGGGGTGAGGAGTTAAAAACACTCTCCGCCGTTTAGAGTCGACTTTTTCCAAGAAAATAATAAATAAGAGGGAAAGTAGAGCATAAATCTGTGAGTGCTAACTGGAGGAGAGATATACATATGCTGTAGCTTACTATTATAATTCAACTGGTCTGTCAGCAGTTTCGGTGAGTGGCTTATTAGGGGTCGCTATGATCAATTGTGGCAGCATGAATCATTGCGCCGTAGTTTAAAAAACACGACTTTACCTTCTTCGCTCCCTTTTCTGCTCATATTTTTGTCTCTGCAGGCCGATAAATCCTTCTTCCTCCGTATCGACGCATGCACGCTCGCAGTTTCCTTCTCCTTTGAATTTCGTTCCCCTTAATGCATCGATGGTTTCTTGTTTCCGCAAGGTTTTGCCACGGGTGAGAGTATTATCCACTTGTTGGGGTTACGTACCAAAACTTTGTGGCCCTAAAAGGGTGCCGGCGAATAGAGAGGAAGGGTGAGCTATATTAATGTACGTGTCGTGTGGAAAAGTTGAGGTGTGGTTATTGTTTATGAGTTGAGACCTGTCGGAAAAATGTTCTGATACCATTTTTTGTTCCATCCCAGTCAAGATCTCGCTTTGGATACGGAAAATCATGCGTCATGAACAAAGCTCGGCTTCAAGTGCAAATTGTAATTAATTCGATAGTGGGCTTATCAAAATCGAAGGTACAATATTCTCGAGGAGTCGCAGAGAGAAGCTCTACAAGGATATAACCGCAAAGTGAGAAAACGTACGAGTAACAAGAGTATGACGTCGTCCGACGTATTTCTGCCAAACGGAACTATGTGCATTATGACGTGAGCCCTGATATGCATTTGGACTGCATTTTGCAATTTGGAACTATAAATTCTGGCTCTTCTGGAAAAACACTCATGTGCAGTTGTGCATAGGGAAACTAATGGCACATGCGTTGTTTTTAAACCGGGCTAGAATTTTTAGTTCCAAATTGCAAAATTCAGTCCATTTAGGTATTCCTATGGGTCTCAGGGCTCATGTCTGAATACTCATAGTTTCATTTGGCAGAATTAAGTCCAATTTTAAAAAAATCATTCTTTTATCTTTTTTTAGTATGCAGCACGGCAATTTTTCAACCAACCAATACGTCGTAGCAAGTCGACTGAAGTTCATACCGGCGATTTGGGCCCACGTGAAGAAAATAAGACGTGACGCGGAAGAGAATACGCGCGTGGCCGAGACGCACTGTCTGCTCCGGCGAGGAAATTAGAGCACTTGTGCCGGGGTTGGCAGGCAGGCGTCGTAAATTAACAAAAACAGTGGGTTTTTGTGTTTCCACCTCGCGATGCTCGGCTGGAGAGAGGCGCTTTTGTTGCACTCGGAGATGCTGATGACAACATGAGCCGGGCGAGGCGGAGGCGAGTGCGGCCGGCGGTTGGGGTACGCCGTACGGGGCTCCGAGCGGGGTGGGGCCGGGGGGCACCGAGGTGAGAGAGAGGTAAGTCGAGGGGCGCAGCGGCCAGGGGCAGGGTAGACCAGGACCTAAGAGGGCAAGAAGTTGAGAACAAGCTTCTTCTTCCTCTCCTTCTTCTTCCTCGTGTTTTTCTTCTTCGTCGTCCTTGTTCTTCTTCCTCGCGGCTCTCCTTCTTCTTCCTCCCGAGGAGCTGCTCGTAAAACTGGCCTTGATTCTGATAGTAAAAGGAACACGTGGCCCGGCCGTGACGTCACTCCCCGTCTTCTCCCGCCAGTTCATGCACCTCTAGGTTTTTTCCCCCGTCGTTTTTTCCCCTCCTTTTTTACCTCTCCCTCTCCGCCCTCACCCCCTCCTTTTCTCGCGTCGTCTTCTACGGGTTTTGAATCCTTTCCTCCCCTCTTCCTCGTCCCTCTCGCATGGGCGTTCGTCGTCGTAGCGTTTTGAGCCATCGTTGTGGGGTAGGGTGAAGGGAGGTGGGGTAGGGGGGAGGAGGCAGGGAGTAGGGGGCAGGGGGCAAGCAATCGCTGGCTCCAGAGATCCGAGCAAGCACATTGTACACTTGTTTGTATACAAACCGAACAGCTGTGTATACGGTAACGCCATATCCGCGAATCAGTCCAATTTGAAATCATTTTGCAAGAGAGGCTTAAGGATCTAACGAACTATGTTCAATCATCCGTTTTCTCTTGATTTTCAAACCTTTAAAGTTGCTTATAAACTTCGAGGATCCTTAGTTGCAAATCATCACTTGATATCATCTTATTATCATTTTTAGGCGGGATTGATGATAACTTACATCATTGAAGTTTGATGGCTTTCGCATTGCATATGTATAAAATTTTGTTCCTCATCTTGTCGTTTCCCGTACGAAAGAACGGAACTACATTTTAATTTTTTCGAATGTTCCTTGTGATGTTTCATTTTTACCATGAATATCTTTGGAATTTCCGACTGAAAATTTCACTGAATTTTCTACTGATCTCATGCAAAAATCAGCAAAATGTTGGACGTAAACAGAATTCTTTCAGTCAGTTTTGCAACCTTGGAATTAAGATACGTTCCTTAGTTTGGGAAACGACGCTTTATGAGAGAGGACACACGTATAGGTAACTTTAAGCGATTCAAGATTTGAAGTATCGTGGATTAATTAAACTGCGTTTGCTTGATGGGTATGCGTATAACGGTCTTGTCTTCAAAACCTATCCACCTCGATATTTGATCTTAATAAAATAAGTCGATTATATAGAACTGTCCTTCTTTAATTTTTATTTCAATCTTTTTCATCAAGCGATTGTTGGTTAAAGCCTCAACAGTGTAGTATCCCGTGTTTTGGTTCAAGTCATGTACCACTACGACCGTTTCAAATCCCCAAGAGAGAATCAGGTGTCGAAAATACGGTAACCGTGTCCGATCAGATTTACTGATTTAGGATCAGGTGTATCGCTGAAGGGAGGAGCAAAAAAGTGGAAGGCGCGGGCTTGACATGACTGAATGGCTGACCTTATCAATCGGGCCCCAGATTAGAAGTAGCTCAACCATTTCCGTGTTTTTCAACCGATGGAGGGATATTCGTCTTTGCCAACGCATTAAGTATTTTTTCCAACCGTCCGCCCGTGCTTTCGTTTCTTCACGCTTATTTCGTCCAGCGGGCCGATTATTGAAATCGATAGACAAAGTGATAGACAAAAAAGGCATAAGGAATACAGGGCGATTCTATTGGTTGAAATGGGTGGTTCTTTTAGACTGAGGGGGTAAATGATGGACTAACTATCGGATCTCTCGTGGGTTGCCGTTAATTAGTCTATCACCTATTGCGTTTGTCTATTGCAACCACCCTTTTCTGCACCAATAGGGTTGTATGTGACATTACCTGAAATTAGCATTGATTTTTTGGAAAAATGAGAAAGTTGAATGGATGAGATGAATAGACGCCAATAATTTGGAAAATGCTATTTATTTGACAAAAATTGAAGAGTTTAGATAGAATTTTTAATCTATTTTAATTGAACTTTACGGTGGGACCATTTATGATTTTTTCAGGGTGTCACGTTAAGACTAGTCATCTTTTACAAATCTTACAAAATGCGATATTCAAGGCCATCATAGTCAATAAATACAATTCGTGCCACTCATATTTCAGAACTCTTCTCCTCTTGTGACTTCATTGTGAATTTAAAGAAAAGAAAAAAAATATGTAATTACAAGCTTCATTGCTTCAATCTAAAAGTATGAAATTTCCATGCGTTAACTAAGCAAACCACGATGGACAAAGAGGAGACCATGTGTGCCTGAAAACCATGTAGGTTGAAGTTTTGAATATCGTCCTCTCTAGTAGTCTGCGTACACTGCCCGTGCTAAGGGAAAACGCCGTATGAACCTTCAGGCATTGCCAAATTTCCTTTGATAAAACAAGAATCCCCTGGTAAATTTATGAATATTTTTCTTCCAATTTTTCGGATAATTGTGTTCGTAATTTCACCTAAAGCTCCTGAAAATATCAAGGAAAAATATTCACAACTTTCCTCAAGAATAAATATTTTATCCAAGGAAATTTGGCAACTCTCGAATGTTCATACGGCGTTCTTCCTTGGCATGGCAGTACGGATATTTATATGCATACGCTGCCCTTTAAAACGCAATCGCACCCGATATCAACAAAGAGCAGATATTTGTTGCACCAAATACCATAAAAACGGAGAAGGGACGTAAGCAAGGATAGACATGAAGAGGAATAAAAAGAAGGGAAAAAAATCCTGTCATGGTAAATTGCTACCGATTAAAAACGCTCAAATAATAAGTATAAAAAATACGATCGGGGAGCAGATATAATCTGATCTAATCAGAAAACGCTCATCTGCACAATTTCACGTCTTCGTATAATATGATTGGGCAGAGCATCTATAATCATTTTTGTTGACGGGCGGGACGAGTTGGGTTTCGGATGAGGGGGGGGGGCGAGGGCAGCAATAATGAACATATCCCGCTAACAGGACTTGGAAAACAATCACGAAGATTCAATCTTCGGTGCAAAAAGAAGAGGAGTGGACGGAGCGGAGCGTGCACCGTGGAGCACAAAAAAATCACGGTGAAAATAGAGAGAGAGAGACCGTATAAAGGACAGGACCGCAATGAGAGATCGAGAGCGAGGGAGACGGAAGACAACAAAATGATAAAGCATAAATAAAATAAATGTACTCCGCATGGGGCTAATTTATATTCAACATTAAAAAAGGATAATAAAACAAGAAACTGAAGTCAGAGGAAGAAGAACAAGTCAAATAAAAGGGAAGAAAGGATTAAGAAAGAAGAAGAAAGAAAGCGAGGCGTAGAACCAGTAGCCAAGACGTGGCAACATTGTTGAGATTGATGGCATGGGTCGTGGCCGTGAACACCCCCCTGGACCCCCCTCACCACGCACCCCGGCTAACCTTCTCCCCGTCCCCCCTGGTGTCCGAGTGTACGTCCAACTCGACAATGACTAGCCCCCTTTTTTATCAGGAACCCTCGGGCAGAACATAGAAGTTGCAGGTGTTACTTAGGTTATCAGTTCGTCTTACAAGGGTGCCAAATGTGCTGGAAAAATCAGTGCTGCGATCAGGACAGGTTGCCCCTCTCTGTTGCATTGGATGCAGGTTCGGTGTTGCGCAGACAGATCAATGCTCTTGGAGCGGAGGGCCCGTTTGCGGGTCTGCTCGGAAACGCATTCGAAGCTCTGCGAAACGGAAATGCCCTCGTCAATACCGTACGAAACATCGCGGCGGAGATTTGAATTAATGGTAGACCTACAACGACATTTTAATCTCGCCTTTGAACAATCAATACTTATGTAGTCTTTATATTAATAAAAGTTAAAAAAAAAAAAAAAAAATCTTTCCTCCATCGTAATTATTTAAAGAATCAAACCACCTTCAGTTTATAAAACTTTCGAAAATCGATGTTTCTTAGGCTAGATTATTTCATACTACACGTTGTTAAAACGTGTCAAAAATTTAAAAATGACGTGTTTGGTAGAGACACGATTTTATTTAATTGATAATGCACGGTCATCTTTTCGTAAGGAGACTCAAATCTAGCTACGTTACAACATGCATTTTGAAAATTGCAAATCGCGTTTTTAATTGGAGTTTGAAGTTTAAAGTTACGGACTAAACACCAAATACGTGCCACTTAAGATCTGAAAATGTGTCTACGAACACAACTACTTTCTGGGTAAATTTACGTGATTAGCACAGCTTTCCCTCCAAAAGTATTTACAGCCCCTTATACTTCCAGCAACTTAGCCATGTACAAAGTTGATCCAGCTAAATAGATTGAAGATTAAATAGCGAAAACAGGCGCCATTTCTGGAAAATACACGAGGACGATCATCCAGTAAGATATCATGTAAATTTACTCAAGAGCCGATAGTGCTAGAAAAAACAAATCGCACCATTGATGAATTCAGTGCACTCACAGTTTTTATTTAAACTCCAAACTATTAAAATTGGATTAAAATGCAGAAATCACTGCGGAGACTTTAACACACGGCTGAAAAGTAGGCATGGTGACAAACAGGGGTTGCTCGACGCATGATGACATTGTTATATAAAAGTTTCATCATGCTGAACCACGCGAGGGATCGTCAAGAGGGCAAAACGCAATCATCACCTGAGAGACTTTGATGCAGGGTAGAAAAGTAGGACTACGGACAAATTCGACTTATTTGACGTGTGGAGACCTTATTATTTAAAAATGCGTTGATTCTGAACATCATCAACAATTTTTGAATCTTTAGTGGCGCATATCGCCGCTACTCTAGCGTTAGGTCACATCTTGATCGTCAAGAGAACCCTGTTCTCCGTATAAGCCTGAGCTTTCTGGGGCTCATGTGGTAATACAAATACACCCTTCCGTCAGAGGAGCGACGATATTCGTGATTTGCTTGTAATTTCGATCAGCGAAAAACGCGATTTGCAATGAGTGAGACTTCCAATCGCTGCAAACATGGCAAAGTTGCTGAGAGGGAGGGAATTTGTAAAACAATTTTTGGGGGAAGGGAGCTGTGCTGACCACGTGAAAAAAAATAAAAAGTTGTGTCCGTGAACATATGTATTTTTGGACCGTTTAAGTGAGCACGATTGATTAAAGTAAAGAGGATGTGAATGCATTGAAGTATATAAAAGAGTATTCGGAAAATGTTTTGAGGGAAACTGTGCTAACCACGTAAAATTATGTTAAAATGTGTGCATTCAGACAAATTTTCGGACTTTAAGCTGCACGCGTTCGTACTTTACGAGCCCAGCCCAATCGCCCGAAAATGAGATTTCAGCTCAAGTTGGTGATCGAATTTCGGAACCTCAGGATATCAAACTTATTCGTAGGGCCATTTTGTGAATTTATAACACATGCTGAAGAATGTGTTGGGCGCTACCACTTTTTTATTTTATTTTTATCTTAGTGAGCGAAAGCGGTTTAGGAAATCAACATTTTCTGAGAGCTTGCGATTTTCAGCAAATTGAATTCATAATTATTCTACCCAATTTCGAGACCTCAAAAAGTGCTCCAATTTGAGCTAAATTTTAGGGGAAAAATACTGTCGAGATGAGAACGTCAAGAGATGACAGCAGAGTACGGCTCTCGAACTCACACGGCTCTTAGATACCACTATTCGCGCTTTCTGGTTGTGCTTGAGGTATCATGAAAATTGAAGGCGAAAAAAGACATGTGGTCGTGACTCCAACATAAGGATTAATTTTTTTTATTTTTATCAAAACAGAACGACGGGCTTACAAAGGAGCCTCCTTATGTGATAAGGTAAAGTATTTATACCAGCCGTTTTGCAAATATTCCGTACATAATATATAACAAGGTATAATTGACGGAAAAATGGTTTGGAGGAGACAAACGTGGAAATGCTTCATCCGGAACCTGAGAAAATTAAATACTTTTGATGTGATTTGGACGAGTTCTCATCATGTTTACCCTAAAATAATATCCCCAGCCGCAGACGGATTCCAAGGGAAATTTTTTATCCCACCCTAATGTGCAAGTTTAAAAAAATGCGTTGCCTCAGTTTTATATGCAATACACAGTTATAAGGAGAGCGCGTAACTAATTTTAACAGCATAAAAAGATAAACGTGTCTTATTTCTGAAAAATATGACTTTCGCATCCGCAAGTCTAATGAAATTTAAGGGAGATGTTTACTCTTATTTTTTTTTCGTCATTTCTGACTCTCACATTTCTTCAATGACTCATTTTACAAGTATCACAAATCGAACAAATTGATGAAGTTCCGTGTAGCTTGTCAAAAAAAAAAAAAAAAAAAAAAAAAAAAAAAAAAAAAAAAAAAAAAAAAAAAAAAAAAAAAAAAGTAACGAAAAGACTCCCTGAGGAAGCCTTGAAGGTGTAGTGACGAGCATAGCAGAAATGAGGGAATAGAAGGTCACTTAAAACAAAACTCATTGAGTTTAATTTGAGATTCGGATGAGACACTCTTGTTATCGTCCCTGTGGTCCTTGCCTAAAATCCTGAAGCCCCCTCTTACCCTTTCATTATTTGTGATTATTCCAAACCTGGAGTGGAGCGAAAAGCCAGTACTTATGAGTGGCTCCAAAGGTGGCGTAGAGGGCAAAAGGGTGAAGAAAGCTGACATGAGGGTGGGTCTAGTGCCCGGAGTAGACCGATATTTTTAAGACGCAATAGCTACTGCTACTCGTCTTGAGTCCATCCAGATGTTGCCAAATTTGAAATTAAATGATCGATTTTCTCGCCAGGTTACGAATGCATGGTATTGACAGCAACTGATAGAGGACAGAGCTTCTTATTGATGTTAGCCAATGATATTGCAGCTTCCATATTAAGACAGAATCGATGCTTCCAACCCATAAAAATTATATTGTTGGGATCTTTGGCGGAAAAGAAAAAGGAAAAAGTTGCACAGGATTAATTACGGCATTAAAACAGAATTCAGTATTATTTTACCAGAGAAAAAATTCAGAAAATTAGAATTTTGTTTTCAAACATTATTTATAATTTTCTTGTCTTGAAACTGATTAATAGCTATTGAATAAAAATAAATTTCCTTAAATTAATCATATTTTAAAAATAGTTAACCCTAACTCATTTTTACAGTTTAAAATCCTGTTGGTGCTTAAAAGATAGAATTAAGGCTTTTGGAGGGGCCCGGCCCTACGCTGACGTCACACCTAAAGGACCATGAATTTGCTCTGAAAATTAAGTGACGGAAAAGTCAGGAACCACAATGAAGGTGGTGGTGGGTGGTGAAGGTGGAGGGTGGTTATATTACATTAGATTATATTCTAAAACCGTTTTTTTTTTTTTTTTTTTTTTTTTTTAAATTTAAAAATAGGACAAATTAAAATATTGTTGGCAACATTAGTTCGAACCCGAGGTTCATCCATTTGGCGGGATTTCAAGTTGATGCATGATGCCATAGTCGTCACATCACGTTGTGTCTCGAGACTGCCATCGAGACGGATAACGTCGTTCCCAGATTGTGGAATAATTTAGAAACACTTTTTCAAGGGGAACATCACAGAAACCCTTAATTATTGATGAGCCTTGGCAACACATGAGCGAACGGTTCTACACGAGATGCATTCGAGCAGTAATAATCATTTAAACAACTTTGATTCCTCTTAATGCAAGGCCCTGATGCCTCTTATTCCATAGGAAAGAAAGAAATTAAAAAATAAACAAGCAGTGAACTCCAACACAATGTGTTGATAAGGCGCGTCATTAACTCGCACATATCAACCCCTTTAGTTTTCATTTACAGAGATTTCAAAATAGGCAAACAGCATAAAAAGAGAATATTTTCACGATCCAACACTGCGAGGTCAAAGACGCACCTTGACGAGACCGTGTATTGTGAAAGTAGAAAGCTATTCGATCGAATTTAAGTTTTTTGATCTGCCTCAAGCAAAATCTTATCAGATTCTTGAAGAAAAGTGCTACGGAATAACTTAAGCGAAGAAAGGAAAAATTCTGTCGAACTCCTAGAAGATAAAGTCGATTTAAAGGTATTTTGGGGCTAAAATACCCAAATCACCGGTAGTAAAAATCCCGTTATATTATTGAAAAGAAATTGACTCGATATAAATGCAATTGCATTAAATACCTACGTCTTGATTTTGTTATTTTAAACGTCTTTCCATGCAAAGAAGTTCAACCATGTCGTTGCTTTATTCATTCATGAATTGAAAGTAAGCAATCTACATCCCGAAAATCTACTGATTTGCCGTAAAAAATTGCAGAAACTTGATATACCAGGTCGATGCACCCACTCGTTGAATTTACCAACCAATTTTGTGAGTGCAAATGTGTAAGAATCAATATGCTATAGTCATTTTGGGTGCATTTATTTTTCATGAAACAATAATAATTTCAATCCCGAAAAACCATCAATTTTCCGTATAAAATCGAAAAAATCAAAATATGTCAACTCCCCGACGTGAAAATTAGATTCTACGTATGTAAAATGTAAATACTTATGTATCGATATGCTGAACAGAACTATGTGTGGACAGTCAGAAGCCCGCGGCAACATTAATTCAACAGAAAAACTGTAAAAATTAGATAGGATTTTAGCCGCTTTGCCCGCCTCTCCTCGCTATTTACAACAAACCGTTCTTATACTCATCTCAAAATTTTTCTCAGAGCTTTGGGTTATTATCAGCTTCCATTTAAACTCCGGTTCGATGGCCGAATCGGCTGCCAAAAAAGCAAGCCACTGTTGAGGGGTTCTATGAGAAATTCGTGATATTATCGGCTCTCAGGAAATCACCCCATGGCTAAAATTGGTGGTATAAATGTTTAAGTGCTTAAAATAATCGTATTCAAGAAACTAAGGAATTAAACTATGGAGTCAATTTCTTTTTAATAATATAACGAATTTACTACCGGTGATTTAGCTATTATAGCCCCAGAATACTTTTAAAGCGCCTTTGCGTTCCAGAATCTCGACGGAATTTTTTTTTTGCTTAAACGATTCAAGAAACATTGTAGTTAAAAATATAAAGATTTTTCGATTTGGACGTATGAAAAATGTTTAACTCGTTCAGGCACACCGTGTATTGTATGGAGTACTGCTGTTATTCGACCGTTGTCTTCAGGTCAAAATTCTTACAAAGAAGCCCCTTGCAATAGGCGAATTTTTTTTAATTTCTCCCAGTTTTTTCAGCGTTAGGTATATAAATGAATTGTTTGTCAAATTTTGAGGTCAATTATATTTAATTGTAATTTATACTTTCTTTTTTTCCCCTTCATTTTATTTTTCGTATCGAGGAGTCGAGGTTTTGTTGATTTCTTCGGATTTCGATTACTGTAACTTCTCTTCTATTCGGCCGATTTTTATGAATGAGGTCTCTTTTTATTTGTGTTTTAACGGAGAGTAAGGAAAAAATTGCTAAATACATGCGAAACAATTTTTTTTGAAAATTGGATGAATCCTAGCGTGACGGTGAAATGGTTAATGAAGCGTGAGTAATTGGGGTACGGGTATCGGCCGCGTTGGGACCCAAGGCCCATTGTTCTTCGTGACGCCGACGCAGTGATCAGGAGCGTGGGGACGAGAGGGCTTAGTGGACTCCTGTATGAGCCACGTTTAGCAAATGGTCTAATGAGTCTCGAGGCTCATCACAGATTGCACTTACCACTATCCTGGTGGCCCCGGCTATCAGAGCAAGGAGTACCAACTTTTGAAAAGGATAACAGTGTTGTGGAGATATGTCAAAGCAACGTTGTGAACAAAACGGAGTGAGTGAAATTCTCATTCAAGGAGTGCCGAACTGGTCAGCCATCCTCGAATCAGTTCGCTTGCTTCCGCTTATATATGCATATTTTAAATCAGCGCGCCCCATTCTAAGGTTTTTTTAAAAAAAACCAAGAAACGTAGACTCTTGGTATTCATTACACATAAACTAGCGAGCCCCAGAATGAGAAACAAATTTTAATCATTATTATTGACGGATTAGTAAACTTTTTACACGCTTTGGAAAATCTCAGAAGTTCGCGGTAGTCACTTTTCGGTAAGGAACTAGGGGACTCGGTTATTGTATCGAGGGGGGGGGTCGAAACGATCGCAAAGGCGGTATACTACGTATACGCGCCAAAAAAGACAAATTAAAGTATACCAACTTATTTTACTAATCTATTATTTATCAATATATTTTTTTTTTTAAAAAAAAAAAAAATTGACAAAATTGGGTCGTAAGTACAAATTATACTTTTTTTGGAATGTATTATAACTGGTTATTACCAAAAATCCAAAATATCCATCATGGAATGAGTACGTGCAATCTCATGACACAGAGGAAATGGTAAAAAGAAGGAAGGAAACATAAAAATCAAGCCCATACACTCCGGGTTTATGAAGTAGGCTTTTTCTTTTTCAGTCTCTGAAAAATACTAATTTCACGATTTTAGTTCTTATGCAAGAACAGTTATCAAGTAGATTAAACTAATTATTCCCTTTGATTTTAATATAGTGCTAGCGCCAGAATTTGTTAATCTGTCTGTAAAAGTTCATCTGAGTAAGCAGGTCAATAGTAAATTGACAAAAAAAAAATCAAGCTGCTTAGAGTTTGACCGCAGAGGCTTGTCTTCATGCTGCGACAGCTTAAAACGAAAACCTAAAAACTCATTTATGGCAAGCCGATCGCTAAGAGCTGAACACAATCGCCGAAAAGCTCTATCGTGACAATGAGTCACTGTGAACAAAAAAGCACAGATTGCATTCGATGTATTATTAATCACACAACATAAGTGCTGAAGGAACGTGTCATTAATCGATTTCATACCTCTTTTTCAATGGCCAAAGTAACGTGTCACGACGTTGCCGTTTCGTCAATTTGTTTCAGCTTTTGAACATTTGTCATTCTATTGAAGCCGCCGATTTTTCAGCTGAATGGCAACTTTCCCTGGTTTGACATTAAATCACTGTTTATCAGTAATATGACACGTTTTTTTGAAAATATCTAAAGGCACTGTTTGGACCCGCAAACACGGTCGCGACGAGGCACAATGAACCGAATGGCCGTACAAATGAACTGTCAATTTTGATCACGCTCACAGAGCCTCTCTCTCATTTTCCTCAGTCACAATTCAAAAGGACCCCATAATTAAAAAGACACACCTCAATTCCCGAAAGTCTGTGAAACGTATAATTACGAGAGTGTAAATTATTTTGCCTAATGTAGATTAATTGCATATTTCTACTTGTGGTTTTTGAACCCCTTTTCACTTACCAGGTTCAGTTCATTGTACACATGCAGGTTGATCGAAATCGGTTGTAATAATACAAGCCGATGATGTCATTGGTTTTTTTACTATCCTTCATACAAAAACTTTACCACAATACTTCGTTCCTCAGACGAAGGAACGTAACTCAATCAAAGGTTGCAAAATTTACTCAGACGATTAATTTTTTCCAAGCATGCACCTTTGCAATTTTCGTCCAAAATTTTTCTGATGCTTGTATGAGGTCATAAGAAAAGTCAGTGAAATTTTCAATTAAAATTACGCAAGGTTCTTCACAAAGAAATGCAATTTGTTTGGAATTTTGACCACCTGAAATGTAAATACGTTCTTTCGTAAGGAAGACGACGAATGTGATGCGACGTGCCTTCATTGGAAAACTTCTGATGAAACCAAACCATGCCACCTTCCGAACAATAATTATGCTATAAAGTTGTATTATTCCGATCCATCGGTCACCGATCAGCATCCATCGATCAGTTTTTTTTCACCAAAATTGAACCACAATTTGATGTTACGTGACTTTGAAGAATTCTGATTAGTCCAAACAATGTAACTTCCCCACCAATCACGAGGCTTGAAAGTCTTGCGCTCCTTTAAAACCAAGAATTACATTGCAATCTCTCCGTCAAAAACGAAAATAAGAAAAGTGAGAACCATTTAGCTCCCTCGGACGGTTTTTTATAGTTAAAAGTTGACGGGGCCAGTCAATGTTTGTTTTCAACCTGATACCTGGAAAACAGTCCCGGAGTCATTTAATTACACTGACACAGTTTGGCTTCCGCTTGGGTTCGTATACACTATCAAACGGACTTATTAATGCTGAAAGGAACTATGTGCCAAGGGTTTGCGTGTAACGTAGTTCCTTTTAGCAGAGACACGTCCAAGTCTGAGAGGGCATGTTGTGGTAAACGTTTATACGTATCAAAACTAATTTGAATACTCACTCTGGAGATACACCGTCGTTGTTGGGTGCGTGAAGTAGCTGCTCCTGTAACGCGCCGGTAGGAACAACAATAAAACAGCGCTAACCACAGTTCGACTGTCAGATTCGAGGGCTATTAACACCGAAAAACTTTTACTGGAAACATCCCGTACCATAATTAATCGGGCCGAGAATGCATAAATAATTCGGTAGCCGATCCTGACATCGGGCAAGTCACATTTATGACCGACCTCACCTCTCCGCCCCGCGCTGGTCCCGCCATTAAAAGGCGGTCAGGTAGTCGAACCTGCTTTAATTAGAAATTTAAAATGCAATCAAAGTAAGAAGGGAAAAAATTGGATGTGATTCCTATAAGTGTTTCGCTCTTCCTCATTTTTCCTTGCCTCCATGCGCGGGTTTTTAAGTGTTTTTATTACTTCAAACACCTCCGTTAATAATCGGTCGCCAAGCCGAACTCTTATCCTATAAATTACCCTGTGGTACAACCAGTAGCTGATTCGACCGACAGCATCCATTATGTAATTAGGGTGCCTGTCTGTCCGTCCCAAATTGCCATGGGCAATGCTTCATCGTGCTCAAATCTTCGAGCTTCTCTTTTCGACAGTGCCAGACACATCCACAGTGTTATTCCAGGCAACGAATCTCATTTCTTATTCTGTACTAGACGATCCACTCAAAGGAAATTATTTTTTTAGGGAACATGAAGGGGATAGGACAAATCCATGGAATTCTAAAATTTCTGAAAATGTTTTGTCCGAAGTGCTATACATAATTTTTTATAAGAGCTACCCTGGAATATAAATTTGTTGTAATCAATTCTAAATTGAATACCCTCCTTGCCTCAAAAACGTCGAAGGACTGGATGCAGCGACACTTTTATCTTTTCCGTCACAGGTCTGTGCCTGCGAGCACAGTGTTAAATTTTTTAGATCCGTTCCAGAGGCAGGACTTACTGACCAGAGGCTACTGACCTAACTTTCGCCATTTTCGGGCTTTTGCATTTTTGCTGCGTGGTCGCACATGGAAAATTCCCATTAAATCGATAGATTGCGAAAAATAGCCAAGGAACAATGATTAAAAATTTGCTTAGACTGACAGGAGCCTCTCTCATATAAATTAAATCTTTAATCGTTCCAGCGTTAAAGGCCGTCGTTGTAATCAAAGGGATTCCTGTTGATCCTATTTGGGGGGGGAGGAGGAGGGGAGAGGGGGGAGGGCTAGAACCTCCATAGTCTAGTTAAAGTCCACCAATAGTGCGATCCAGTGGCGAGGCGTGAATGATCGATTATATTATCGATATATCCCCATTAGGAGCTATGGTAAAGAATCGATTAAAAGTGCTCGTTTCGAACATCCTGCCTATCGATCCTTTCTATATGTTTAAATGGTAGATCAATCGATATATCGCAGAGCATGCCACGTTACTGGTGAAATCAGATATGGGAACGTCTTTAAACTCAATCCTCTGTTCTAACTGAGGTCCAAGTATATGGAAGAGTTCTCAGTCAGTGATAGTGATGCGATAATAAAGGGAAGAGATTTACTTAAATTCGCACTTTTCTTAAGATTCTAGAGAATATAATGAGTGGTGAAGTGAGGAAAGTCCAAAGTGTGGTTCGCACCGACGATGATTCCTTGTTGCTTGCATATCTTGGTCTCGTAAAACCTCAGTAGGGGATAAGACTCAGGTGTGAAGAATTTGTTATTCTTATTCCAGTTTTATGATCGCCGTTGATATTTTTTCCGTGCTCACCTTATTTATGACCAATTATATTGCGTTTATTATAAATATAAATTATGCTAAGATTGAAGGCATCCAGGGGTCAACATAATAAGCTGACCAATTTACATACAAACCATTTGGTGTCATGTTTGTTTGTTTGTTGAGAACGATCTTCCGGACTCGCTGGTCCTCCAGTGTGCGCATTGAAAACTTGAACTGGGAGTATTTTCCTGATAATTTATTGCATCTTAACAACGCCAAGCCGAGAAAAGTTCCTTACCGTTTGATATTGCTTTTATCCCTTCTTTTTTATTTCAGCATACATATTGACACTTTCATACCCCTTCTGCTCCCTTCCTCTCTCATTTTATATCTACCCACGATGTTCCTATTCTGCCGTGCTAAGGAAAAACGCCGTATGAACCTTCAAGCTTTGCCAAATATCCTTTGATAAAACACGAATTTCTTTATGAAATCGCTTATGCTTCGTAACACCATTTTCAGTATGAGAAAGAAAAGGATTTAGCCAAGGTGTTATGGTTATCACTGCTTTATTTAAAATGTTTATAAAATAAATAAAGCAGTGATAACCATAACACCTTGGCTAAATCCTTTTCTTTCTCATACGAATTTCTTGGGAAACATATGAATATTTTCCTTCCAATTGTTCATAAAATTTCGATCGTAATTTCACCTAAAGTTCCTAACAATTTTAAGGAAAAATATCCGTAACTTGCCTCAAAAATAAGCTTATCGAAGGAAATTTGGCAACTTTCGAATGTTCATACGGCGTTTTTCCTTAGCACGGCAGTATTGCGACTCAGTATTCTACCTCAATGCACTAGCTTGACATGCACAGAACACGTACCTTACCTTTAAACGCTCAGCTCATAGAGAACGCTTTTTGATCAACGTACCTCTAGAAGGCTAGATACAAATTTTTAAGAGCAGCCCAAGATAATGATAACAGTGGAAAAAACAAGAAGGAAAAATGGGCCAGGGCCGGATTTACCTACATGCCGCCCATGGGCACCTAGTATATTGCCGCCCCCTTCTCATTCGTTTTGAAACATCAATGAAAACCATCAAATGAACGTGCCAGGGGGGAGGGGTGCATAAGACGCGTTTACTGGTGATGAACACATTTTTTGGGAAAGCCCTGTCAACACTACTAGCAAAAATTCACAGAACTTTGCGCGAAAGTTAAGTTTCGTAAACCTATCTCTGTGTGGACAAGGCCTTCCATTCATGAGAAATGAACGAAAAAATTATGAAAGAACAAACATTAATGTGGATTAATGATTTTGACTTCCGCCGCCGCGCCTCGCAGACCGCACCGTGTTTGACGCAATGTGTGAAGTATTCACGCAGTCCTGTAGGCGCTATGCGTCTCACGCTGTCCGCAATGGCTGCACTGTGTTTGATGCAATGCGTGAAGTATTTGTGCAGTCTTGTAGGCGCTAATATGTATTACATGCCAATCGCCGCGCAGAGGGCTTCTCCTTTCCATCTCAAGTCCTCGTCATCAATTCTCTTTAGGTGAGTCGCGCCGTTCTAGGTGCGAACTAATTAAAGGTGCTCTCTCTTATATCACTGAAAGACGACAAAAGTAGAAATTACTATACTCTCAGAAAATTAGAGATTTTGTCGCCTTTTCTCGTTTGTAATTTTTTTTTCTAAATCTGAATTTTTTATACCTACATTTAAAAAAATTGCAAAATTTGCCGCCCCATATAGATTTGCCGCCATGGGCCGCGGCCCATGTGGCCACCCCCTTAATCCGGCTCTGAAATGGGCAATACGGCTAAAAATACACAATTAATAAAACCCGAGACGTTTCGACTCAAACCTGAGTCATTTTCAGTCGGAAACAATAAAAATTTAAAAGAAAAACGATAAAAAAATCTGAGCCCTACATGGTGGTGGCCGGGATCTGAGAAAAAGAAATTCAGATTTCACTGCAGAATTCTAGTATACTAGTGGCAATGCGTTCAAATGGCTGGCGCACCAACTCAAGGATGGCGGAGAGGGGCCAAACATATTCAGAATAGATTAATCTATGATGCCTGTGATGTCAAAGCACGAAGGACTATAATTGTTTTTCTAAAATTATTCTTTTTTATAGCGGCAGTAGTTTTTTCGAAACTGATATAGTTTAAATTTTGATGCGCGAGATTTCTCATCTCGACGGTGCTCGTCTTCCTTGCGGGGAACTTAAAAATGCGCCTACATAAAAAACAGATGAGCGCCTCTCTGTTTTTTCTCTCTGTTTGAAGTCAAAGTGATTATCATATCAGTGCTCCCATTCCATGTCCGTCAAAATTTTCGAGATTCGGAACTTTTTTGTTCCAATATCTCTAACTCCAGGGCCGTCAAAAGTTCCGGGATTCATTGTAGATTTTTTCAAAAGTTCTGAGAAAGTTCTGAAAAATGCAAAAAATCCGGAACATTTCGGGAAATTCAAAAGTTCCGGGAAAAATTCAGAAAATTCTCAAAAGTTCCGGATTTTGGAACAAGTTCCGGGAAATGGGAGCACTGATTATTATTATTTTTTATTTTGATTTTCATTGTAGATTTTTTCAAAAGTTCTGAGAAAGTTCTGGAAAATGCATAAAATCTGGAACATTTCGGGAATTTCAAAGGTTCCAGGGAAAATTCAGAAAAATCTCAAAAGTTTCGGATTTTGGAACAAGTTCCGGGAAATGGAAGCACTGATTATTATCATTTTATAGAAAAACGGTTTTTCCTCTTTCTTCAAGGAACAGTCCTCTCTAGCGCACGTGTAGAAAATAGCACTTATCGAGGGACCGTCACAGAAGTTATTGTTGTCGATTGTGAAACCGCTTATTTTCGGAAGTATGCGTGGCAATGGGACTCGTTTTGTGTAATTGATTTGCGGCTGCGATGAAAAATGGTGGTTCATTTGAGTTAATCGAACGGGTTAAAGACCTCCCGTTCTATTCTCCTTTACAGCCCGAACAATGCCCGAGCCGTACTCTAATGACCAGTAGCGGGAGGCTCACTTCTAAGCCTTTCCGGCCGATGGAAGACGACATCAATGTAAATGAACTCTAATAATTCTGAAACTAATGCATAATTATGACGCCGGTGAAAAAGCTCTAATGTACCCGCACTAAAAGGACCTCTTCAATTATTGCGTTCCCCCAAGGTTTTTGAAGTTTAATGGACTCTCTGTGATTGCTGTGATATTGAAGGGTTGTGTTCTTTTACAGGTAATAAAGCCGGAGACTTTGCTATTGTAATGCAATTTCTGCTCCATATTTTCTTACAACTTTTATAAAGGAACATTAAAAATTGTCTAAAATAAGTAAATGATAAAAATATTATTGGATTGTGAATCAGTACACAAGCTACTTCGATTCATAAAAAGTTGAACCAACTATCATGAAACGCCCCTTGCGTTGCATAACTGATTTTTTGTAACTCCTGATATCTTGCACAATGCAATGTTCAAGTTCCTTGACTGAGAAATTACTTGATAAATTTTATTCTATTATTCGCGAATTTATTGCAATTTCAAAAGCTCCTAATTCAATCTAAAGATCTTAATCTAATGCTAAGAGGTTCTGATCGAGAAAATTTCGTCAAATTAAGCTTAAAAAAAAACCCAGGAAGTTCGATCATTTTCACCACCTCTAAAGATATGATAAGAGGTAAAGAGGGATTAAAAGATTGATGACGAGGGAAGAACATAGGAATGCTCAATGATTAAATGATTCGTTTATAAGTTCGTCAATCTGGACGGTAAGCGATGCGCCTTCATCTTGTCAGGTAGGCTGAAGTACTTACACAGAAGTTAAAATTGTTGCTCATTTGTTTCCCATGTTAAATCTGATATATTAGGACCGGTATGTTCGGATGTTTAAGGGTCTTAAATTGGATCACTTCGGCTTGTTTTCTATGCGGTAATAGCCGTGTTAGTTACATAATTTTAAATATATCCTTCCGTTTCTCTGTACACTGCAAACATTCTGAAAAATTGTTGATTATTTTTTCTTATTGGCTATCGTTTCAAGTTTTTGGTTTATCACGAGAAGCAAAAAGAAATATCTGAGTATTATCAAAAGGTGACTTTTGCATGCATTTTGAAGTTCACGAAAAGGTAATGCACTACCTTCGTTACAACTTCATATTAGCCAAGAAATCGTCTCACAATTTCCTCAGAATATCGACACATCCAGTTACATGGTCCTGGAAAGTGGAAACAGTCCGATGGACGGAACGGCAGGGAAATAATATGAAAGAGGTCTTGCCGCAGGTAAGCGAAAAACTGGGAGCAGAGAAGAAGAGGACGGTGGAACAGCAGAGAAAGCAGTGGGGGAGAGGAAAGGTAAATAAAATTATACAGTAACATCCAGTGTTGTGTTCGAATTAGGTAGAGCACGTACAAAAGTAGCTACTCGACTTACGTTGCGCTGTTGTACGTGGTTTGCCGGTTGCCTGTTACCGGATTATCTGCCCCCCCCCCCCCCGGATCA
>NW_017547126.1:440843-484131 GCF_001854935.1 Bemisia tabaci | reverse complement strand
CCCCCCCCCCCGTAGCCCCCCGCAGGAACCGCGCCATCACCTTGTCCCCCCTCTACCGTCCTTTACCTGCGCCTAGGTAGAATTTACAACCTCAAAATGCTCGAGATGAGCTTGAGCAAATCTCCGAGTTGAAAAACCTTTGGAGAGATAGAAAATAATAGAAAGGCAGGAGCGTTGCAATTATATGCGCTTCTGTTGAAATTCATCGGGCTTTAGATTGATTTCTTTTTGCCGCAAAGCTTCTTATGCCGCGGTCATTATGCACGGATCAACCGGCAATCCTGACACGAAGTGCTACGCTACCGTGCTATGGAAGAACGCCGTATAAGCCATCAGGCGTTGCCAAATTTCCTCTGGCAAATCACTCATTTTCAGGAAAATGTTTGAATGTATGTCTACCAATTTCTTAGATAATTTTGTTCGTAATTTTATCTAAAACGTTTGAAAATTTCAAGGAAAAATATTCACAATTTTCCTCAAAAACAAACATTTTATCGAGGGAAATTTGGCAACTCTCGAATATTCATACGGCGTTTTTCCTTACCACGGCAGTACGGACGGTGACTCTTTAATTTCCCGATAATTTCACAATAATCGCAAATATATGCTGCCTCGCAAATCAGGACGTGCTGTGGACTGCGCTTGTGGCTCTGAATTAAAACTATTTCATCCAGGCTTTTCCATTCTTGTCTTATTATTTTCTGTAGCTTTTTTCCATTAATCTCTCGAAGGGCATCAAAACATAGCGTCCCTGAAGAAGGGGTAGGCGGGTGTGTGTCATTATTAAAGGGAGTATCTTCGGAGAGCTCGCATGATTACATGAATAATCACGAGTACTATGAATAGGTTTAAGGAGATATTATATGCAATATCACTGGGTGTGGAAAAAGGAAAAAGAGGCTTGTAAAATATGAACCTAGTTGATGGGATATCCAAACGAACATTACCGCACACTGGAAAATAAACACATTGGATCTAGAGTCCAGACTCTTGAAAACATTGAGAAGAAAAAATACTCTTGATTCAATCGGATTTTTGCTTGAATCAAAACGAAATCCGCTTAAATTAAGAGGCTTGGTTCTTGTTTTCAGCTAGATTCTGATGAAATTAAGAGTACTTTTTCTTGTCGATATTTTTAAGAGTCTGGCCTCTAGATCCAATGTGTTTTTTCCAGTGTATGTGGTGTCGCAGATCCTGTCTTATGGAGGCAAAACATATGCGGCGCTCTTGATGAGTGGTGCGCACAATGCACAAGCCGTCAGAAATCACTCTTTTTATTTCGCGTTGCGTAATTATTCAGGTATATTGTCACTTGATTCGCATCAGAAGAGATCTTTTCCCTCTTTTCCTTTCGTAATAAAGTTCACGGTTTCCAGAGTTTAAAACTGGCAGCATCGTCAAAAACTTTCAAGTTTCATTCGTAACGGATGAATCGTTTCATTGTAAGAAATGAACGCAAAAATTATGCAAGAAAAAACATAAATGTGGTTTAATAATTTTCACCTCCGCCGCCCCGCCGCGCTGACCGCACTGTGTTTGGCGCAATGCGTGAAGTATTCATGCAGTCTTGTAGGCGCTATGCGTTTCACGCTGACCGCACCGTTTTTGACGCAATGCGTGAAGTATTCATGCAGTCTTGCAGGCGCTATGCGTTTCACGCCAACCGCCGCTGAACGCACTGTGTTTGGCGCAATGCGTGAAGTATTCATGCAGTCTTGTAGGCGCTATGCCTTTCACGTCGACCGCTGCTGACCGCTCTGTGTTTGACGCAATGAGCGAAGTATTCATGCAGTCTTGTAGGTGCTTATATGTGTTACATGCCGACCGCCGCGCTGAGGGCTTCTCCTTTTCATTCTAGGTGGCGGTAGCCACCCCGGCCCAATCCTAAAAACTCCCCCTAAAAAATGACGACCCCAAAAAAAAAAAAAAAAAAAAAAAAAAAAAAAAAGGGGNTCGAAGGGCATCAAAACATAGCGTCCCTGAAGAAGGGGTAGGCGGGTGTGTGTCATTATTAAAGGGAGTATCTTCGGAGAGCTCGCATGATTACATGAATAATCACGAGTAGTATGAATAGGTTTAAGTAGATATTATATGCAATATCACTGGGTGTGGAAAAAGGAAAAAGAGGCTTGTAAAATATGAACCTAGTTGATGGGGTATCCAAACGAACATTATCGCACACTGGAAAATAAACACATTGGATCTAGAGTCCAGACTCTTGAAAACATTGAGAAGAAAAATACTCTTGATTCAATCGAATTTTTGCTTGAATCAAAACGAAATCCGCTTAAATTAAGAGGCTTGGTTCTTGTTTTCAGCTAGATTCTGATGAAATCAAGAGTACTTTCTCTTGTCGATATTTTTAAGAGTCTGGCTTCTAGATCCAATGTGTTTTTTCCAGTGTATGTGGTGTCGCAGATCCTGTCTTATGGAGGCAAAACATATGCGGCGCTCTTGATGAGTGGTGTGCACAATGCACAAGCCGTCAGAAATCACTCTTTTTATTTTGCGTTGCGTAATTATTCAGGTATATTGTCACTTGATTCGAATCAGAAGAGATCTTTTCCCTCTTTTCCTTTCGTAATAAAGTTCACGGTTTCGAGACTTTAAAACTGGCAGCATCGTCAAAAACTTTCAAGTTTTATTCTTAACGGATGAATAGTTTCATTGTAAGAAATGAACGTAAAAATTATGCAAGAAAAAAACATAAATGTGGTTTAATAATTTTCACCTCCGCCGCCCCGCCGCGCTAACCGCACTGTGTTTGGCGCAATGCGTGAAGTATTCATGCAGTCTTGTAGGCGCTATGCGTTTCACGCTGACCGCACCGTTTTTGACGCAATGCGTGAGGTATTCATGCAGTCTTGCAGGCGCTATGCGTTTCACGCCAACCGCCGTTGAACGCACTGTGTTTGGCGCAATGCGTGAAGTATTCATATAGTCTTGTAGGCGCTATGCCTTTCACGTCGACCGCTGCTGACCGCTCTATGTTTGACGCAATGAGCGAAGTATTCATATGCAGTCTTGTAGGTGCTTATATGTGTTACATGCCGACCGCCACGCTGAGGGCTTCTCCTTTTCATCTCAAGTACTCATCATCATTGCTCCCTACGCCGCGCCGCTCCATGCCAAATTGCGTGTTTTGTTTCTGTGCTTCCTTGGTGCGGCAGAATAGGTCCACGCAAATACTGAGGGATACGTTGATACGTGCGACAACTATTCGAGTTCCCCTACTACACTGGAAAAACAAACACATTGGATCTAGAGTCCAGACTCTGATTTTTAATTTGTAATTAAAGTACAATTATTTTACATCATCTTTTCAGACCTTGCTCGTCTTTAACATATTTTAATTATCATGTAGACAATTATAAAATAATGAACCCTTTTTTAAACCACTTTAATCAGATAAAAAATACACAAAAATAATCTAAATTTAACTCCAAATCATGATCCGACAATCAAGCGCGTGCACGTATAATGAGACCAAGAAAATAAACCTTAAAATAAAAGTTGCCTACAAGTTTCAAGTAATCAGGAAGAGACAGGCTCCATCGCCTTTGAGAATGAACGCATTGATTCTTCGTATTTCGGATGCATCAAACAGCAAACAGTCTGCCCCGGCCCTATCGATTAGTATAATTACAAGTCGCTCCGAAAGGAGTCCGAGGTTGACTTGTATATGAGACCATTTTCCCGGTGATTTTCAAGCATTGAAACCGATCCAAGTCCTTAACCCTCCACTTTCCCTTTTATTTTTTTGAATCCCGCCTGGATGGCAGTCCAAATGCATTAAAGTTACATAGGATCACGGCTTATCAGAGGGCTTCGATCTGGGTTCATAACTGCTTTCCATCCATCTCCCTGGCCAGACCAACAATGTTGATCGAGGATTTATGTTTTGAAAATCCCCGAGGACCATTAATAGCAGAATGATGTGGAGTTATATTTGTCTACATTTATCTAGGTCGGCTTTGTTTAAACAATGTACGGTAACAATAAGAAAACAGCGTAGTCTCCTCCAGTCGATAACTGTTATTGATGGTTAAAACGATCAGTGCTCCGAGTTCTCGGCCCTATGCAAACAGCCCCAAGCCAGAGTTAAAATCACGTATGTGAGTACGGTTTCCATCGGAGTTATGATGTTCTTCCTTAGCAGAGTAGAGAAGCCAGGAAGCCTTCGAACCTCTCTGACCGCAGGCTGTGGGCGCACGCTGCACTCCTCTGTTTTTATCGCTCGTTTTTTATTGCACTGCCCTGTTCTTTTATTCTACCCTTTCTCATTTCGGACAGCACACCAAGGGTCAAGAGATCCGGGAGGAGTTTCATATACGGAAACACAGATTAGCATCAGTATTAATGCCCTGCTTTATAGTAGACAAACCATTTATCATTGGCGAATCAAACCGATTTCACAGTTTTTACGGGGTGAGGCATTGCCCATTGCGTTGTTGGGGGATCATCAAATATATGAAAAATCAATATGTTATGGAAACTTTTTCTTACCTAATTTCCAAATGTTGATGATTTTACTTTGGAAAAATTGGCAAGAAAAAGGTTCCATAACATATTGATAAATATGACCGATAAAATTAATAAAAGAAGTGATATGAAAAATGTTAGTTATCCCCCAAAATATCATGATTTTTATTCCATACTTTCAATTCAAATAGCAGTTGAAATCAACACTAGAAAAAAATTCTGTTGGATCAAGAGTCCAGTCTCCTAAAAGACTCGACAAGAAAAACATACCTTTGATTCATGCGGATTTTTGCTTGAATTGAGAGTTCTTAATTTAAGCGGATTTCCTTTCGATATGAGTAAAAATCCGATCGAGTCAAGAGTAGTTTTTCTTGTCAAATTTTTAAGAGTCTAGATTCTGGATCCGAGAGACCTCTTTTCCAGCGAATATTTAATTTAATAGTTCATTTAAGATGATCATTCAATTATTGCTGAAAGCCAGAGGAAAGTTTGATAAGACCCAAAGCAATACAGCTCATTGAAATTTCTATCTAATATAAACTGAAATTTGTAATCGTCAACATCAGATAAAATGTAATTTAATTGTATAGAAAATTTAATGAAAATCTCGAAAACCATACTAGTTGTTTCGTTTTAATGTATCAGACGATGGTCTGAAGAGCTTCCATAAATTTCCGCACTGTCTCATCCCGGACGCGATCTTTTCCGCGCTTGGGGAAAAAAAGTCTCTTGGATCCAGAGGCTAGAATCTTGCAAAAGACAAAAACAATAAACTACTGATATAAGCGGACTTTTGCTTGAATCGAGAGCAACCTCTTAATTTAAGTGAATTTCTTTTTGATTTCAATCAAGAGAAGTTTTCCATTTCAACTTTTTAAGAGTCGTGACTCTGGATCAGTGTTCTACATTCTCCGGGCACCTAAAAATTGGAAGGGAGGGGGGGAGCTCGGCCATTGTGGCACCTAAAAAAATTGACAGATTGAACTCGAAATCTGGAAGCAGCGGTAGCAATGAAGCGCTCGCTATACGCACCGTTCACAGCATATCGCCATGGCCCGTATGCAAAAATTTAATTTGGCTCCTAAAAAAAAGTAGATGGCTCCTAGAAATTGGGCCTCCCGACCAAGGTGGCTCCTAAAATTTTAGGGGGAAGGCAGAACACTGCTTTAGACTTTGACCCTACACTGAAAAAAAATTATCGGCGTTTTTACGAAGGTCCGTTGGTACCTTAACCATCTCACTTTTTTTACCAATTATTGGTAATTTTACTACGACAGACTGGTAAGCTTACCTAAAAACCTGTATTTTTACTGTTTTTTCCAGGTAAGAATACCACTTTTATTGGTAATCAATTCCCGGTAACTTTGCCATTTTATCTCGGTAATACTACCACAGTCGATAAAAAATGTTGGCGTTTTTACCAAGGTCCAGTAAAATTACCGAGAAAGTTCAATAATTTTACCGAGGTTTCTCAGTAAAATTACCAATTCCATAAATGGTAATTTTACCGAGAAAAAACTGGGATCTAATAGAACCCTGAATTCTTGGTAATTTTACCCTTTTCTTGGTAAATACACCGAGATTTTTTTTTTCAGTGTAGAGACTTTTTTTCCAGTGTAGAAATACCGACTGATCTACGCCAGGAACCCGAGGATCCGAGAATTTGAGGGTTGTTTCTATTTTTAATATTCTCCGCACTGAACTTGATAAAAGGGCCACACGCCTAAATGGGTCACCGCTGACATAAATATGATCCGGACCACCGGCCCAATAACTTTCTTTATTTTGATAAAACATGGACGTAGCCTCGAGGGCTCGGAGGGGGTCACAACGTCTTTTCAATGACACAAACGATGCGATGTGGTTATTTAAAACGAAATATGAGAAAATAGGAAAACAAACATCAAACCAGTCACGTCCCGTGATTTAAGCAACAAAAATAGGCTATCCGAGAGGGGGAGGGGCGAAACCGCTAGGATCTGATTTGACCCCTGGAATGAACTGTGAAGGCTCTAAGCAGAGCCTAATACGCTGCTCCTCGAAGCTTGGCTCAACAGGTGTTTGTTCCTCTCCCTCTCCAGATCAGGAGAGGAGAGAGAAAAAAAAGTATAGAGCCCAAACCAGACAGACTGGCCCCTCAACAGATTACGTGCCTAATCTGTCACTCAATTTCAGTAATATAAAAAAAAAGACTGAGAGGGGGTGCGCAGGGGGAGAAAAAACCCTGTTTTGTCAGTTCTCTCCTTTTGGATCGATTAATCAATCCGCACTGCCGTTCTTACGGACAGTCAATAAAAGTGGTTATTACTGTTGAGCTGTACTAAACGATGAATTATAACTGCGATTAAATGCAATCTTCGTGATTTTTACCGAGGGCTTCGTTCTGACCGCGAGCCATAAGTTAACGTGTGTAATTATGCACCTGAGCATTGGACTGACGCATGACGGCGTGTCCCTGTCGTCTATCCTAGGCACTTGTGACCCTCCCCTCGCCTTCAACCCCTCCTGTGATCCTGGTTGGGATGGCTCAGCTTCGGATCTGATACGTCTGCTTGAGGCAGCTTCAAAAATTATAAATTGCCTTTTTTATTATTATTTTTCTTATTTTTATTTGCGAATTAGGTATGCTTTTTGTTTACGGAGCCTACAGCTCTTGTTAACTTTTCTAGAGCTCTTCTGGGATATAGCAAACCGCAAAAAACAGTTTTGGGTGATTATTTCCGAAACAAATAGAGCTCAAACAGCCAAAGTTGAGTTGCAAAATTACATACATACATATAAGTCGCTTTATAGCACTCCCTCACGCTCTACGACTCCTAACCTCCACTGCTCCCTTTCAAACCACAAATCATGGGAGATTGAGCACCAAAAAAAATTACATTCATAAAAAATCAGATTAAATTTATATAGGGAGTGTTTAAGTGACCAAAACTCAAAGTTATATTTTTGTACGTTATGTTGTTTGTTTATCTTTTTATTTATTCGTGTCCTGAAAGAATTGCTTTAAACTTAAACTACGCTATTTTTGGAAGACTCTAAAAATAAACAGCAAAATTGCGATCTTAACTCTGTACAAAAAAGGGCAAAAATTAGAATTGGCCAAGTTTGTCACTCGTTTTTTGAGTCAGATCGTTAACTTTCCTAGGAGAAACAAGATAAAGAAGAGGATGAAGAGAAGAAGAAGAATATGGAGAAGGAGTGGAGGAGAAGAGGAAGAAGAAGAAGAACAGGGAAAGCTTCTACGTATTTTCAGAAGTGAGGCACCGATCCAAGTTCACAAAAAATAATACAACCGTAACTCACGCCTACTCCGAGTAAAAACCGCGGGTTAGTACGGTGTTGTAATTGGAGATCCGTTGTTTTTAGCTCTCCGGACAGAACTGGCATCAATGCGAAAGAACGTACCTAATAGATCACGTATAGGCATCACGAAACCATGGTGCTCTGTACCTCTGACGAAAACTCGAGCGTTTCGAAGTCGAGATGAAGGGTTGATGATTAGACCCAAGCACCACTTGTAACAATCCGTTTCCGAGAAGATCAAAATTATCTTAATGATACGGAGCAATTGGAGTAGCTTACTCCATTACTACAAGCGTAGGTGGTAATTTGCACAAGAGATATAGACCGACCGCGGCTTCGAAGGGTTTGAGGGATTTCGAGTCCCCTGCCGTTCTCTGCACAATTATCCATCTGAAGTCGGAAATGCTTTCCTAAAGACGAGGAAATTAAATCTCTGAAAGTCCCTGAATTATTCCTCTTCAGTTTAAGTCCCATTCCCGGAAAGTTCTTGATTCGTTAGTTTCAATAAAAAAGATAAAAAATAGGAATATGCTGAAGCTTTGCATAAATTTCAATATTCTGTTAATTTAAATGGGCGTATTTCTGCTGAACAGAACTGAGCACCAAATATGAGTTCATGGCCGGATTCATCCACTTGCCGCCCATGGGCCGCCTGTATTTTGCCGCCCCCCACTCAATCGTTTTGAAACTCGATAAAAACCATCAAATGAACGTGTCAGCGGGGGAGGGGTGCATAAGACGCATTTACTCGTGTTGAACACATTTTTTGGGAAAGCCCTGTCAACACTACTAGCAAAAGTTCACGGAACTTTGCGCAAAAGTTAAGTTCCGTAAACCTATCTCTGTTTGGACAAGGCCTTCCATTCATAAGAAATGAACGAAAAAATTATGAAAGAACAAACACAAATGTGGATCAATGATTTTAACTTCCGCCGTCGCGCGGCGCAGACCGCACCGTGTTTGGCGCAATGCTTGAAGTATTCCGACAGTTTTGTAGGCGCTATGAGTTTCACGCCGACCGCACTGTGTTTGACGCAATGCGTGAAGTATTCATGCATTCTTGTAGGCGCCATCCGTTTCACGCTGACCGCAATGGCTGCACTGCGTGTTTGATGCAATGCGTGAAGTATTCGTGCAGTCTTGTAGGCGCTAATATGTGTTACATGCCGATTGCCGCGCCGAGGGCTTCTCATTTTCATCTCAAGTCTTCGTTGTCATTTCTCTCTGAGTCGCGCCGTTCCAGGCCAAATTGCGTGTTTGGTCTCTCTCTTAACTCGACTTGTTGAAGGTTCTGTCTCTTGTATCACTAAGAGACGACAAAATTAGAAATTACTACACTCTCAGGAAATGAGAGATGTTTTCGCCTTTTCTCGTTTGTAATTATGTTTTTATAAATTCGATTTTTTTCATACCTACACTTTAAAAAATGCAAATTTTTGCCGCCCCTTATATTTGCCGCCATGGGCCGCGGCCCATGTCGCCACCCCCTTAATCCGGCCCTGAATGAGTTCCATTTGAGGATTTTAGAATCTCGGATAGCGCGTTCTGTCAAACAGAACTAAACGCTATGGAAAAGCATTGCGAGGATAGGACGGACTAGCATCGCGTTCCGCAACACCCGCCAATCCAAGCCCCCTTCTCCCTTCCTCCCCTTATGGCGCTTATTTCCGTTTACTAGAAATACGTCCAATTATCTTGCTGTTTAAATTAACGCAAGCAGAATTCTTAAATACTGTATAGGATGTCAATGTTTTGTGAATTATTAGAGAAAATACATTTGAATTAATTTATATTCCAAGCAGCATTGTATTAAAGGCAACGGAGTTCGGGGGTTTCTTCAAATTTACCCGGTGTGATAATTATAATTGTTTGCGATTCTTAAAAATTAATTTAAGTTTAAACCCTCTGACACGGCCAAGAACTCACGTATTTCCGAATTGCAACCTTTTTGCTCTCTTTTAATTATCCTACAATTTTCAAGTCCAACCCTCAAAGAAATATTTAGAAATGTTGCGAGGTTATGAATATGATTCAGTAAGTTTGAAAATGAATAATTAAAGAACATTTGAGGGGCTTGGAGGACAAGGCGCATTAGGGCAGTTTTTGAAAAAAATTGAGATATTAATGATATCAAGTAAAACTAGTCTTAATGCATACTCTGCGAAAAATTAGCTCCCAAATTCCAAGTTTTAAGCATCAAAATGTCATTTTGAACTTTCCTTCTGCCGTAAAGAGCAACCTAATTTCGAAACTTCAAAAACGTATGTCTCGAGATAGCAAAAAACTGCACTTATGCGCCTTGTCCTAAGCCCCTGATTTTGTAATAATTTGATCAATAATAGTGATTGGAGCAACAGAGTGACAAAGCCTCTAACACAGATTTTCACAATTAAGGAGCTAGATTACTCACAGGGAACGCTGAGTTCATGATGAACTTGATTCTACCAATTCTGAAAATAGTACCTATTTCTTTCGTTCCTCATCCTTGCGGACACGTCATGAGAACGATACACTGAAAAAAAAATCTCGGTGTGTTTACTAAGTAAAGGATAAAATTACCAAGAATTCAGGGTTCTATTTGATCCCAAATTTTTCTTGGTAAAATCACCATTTATGGAATTGGTAATTTTACCGCTCGGTAAAATTATCGACTTTTTCGGTAATTTTACTGGGCCCCGGTAAGAACGCCAATATTTTTACCGACTGTGGTAGAATTATCGAGATAAAATGGCAAAGTTACCGGGAATTGATTACCAATAAAAATGGTATTCGTACCTGAAAAAACAGTAAAAATATCGGTTTTTAGGTAAGTTTACCAGTCTGTCTTGGTAAAATTACCAATAATTGGTAAAAAAAAGTGAGATGGTAAAGGCACGAACGGACCTTGGTAAAAACGCCAAGAATTTTTTTTCAGTGTGAAAACGATATCTTGTACGAACCGAGTGGACTCACAAAATAGACAGGACCTGAATTAATTTTCACGATCTATCACTATCCACAAAGCCAGAAAGAATAGTGAGGTGTAATAAGAGCCGCATTGGACGCTTGGAGGTGCAAAGAAGAACACTCCTGACTCCGGGCCGCACGCTTCAGTCCACGCTGCATCACCTTGCTGGCCACGGCCGGTAAAGCCACAGTTGCAAGTGGAGATCCTGGTGCAGAGACGACGGGGGAGGGGGGCGGAGGGGCAAGGGGCATTAACATCTAGTTCGACTCTTCAAGTGTTCAAGAGCTAAGTCCTAACTGACTGCCAACAAGATCCATTATGTTTCCTAATTAACTGTTTCACTAACCCTGGGTCTCTGCGGGACGTGTTGCGTGCTGCGGAGTATCGCGGCGCGCCACGCTGGAGTACTCCTCGCTCACTATCCGTGTCACAGTTCTGGCAGGTCTGTAACGCATCCACTCTCGCTCATCCGTATCTTAAGCGACTGGCTAATTAGTAGCCCTAAATATCTCAAAATTTATGAATCGAACGAATAATTTGACAAGAGACACGGAAGTGCCACCGTGGATTTGTGCATTGTGCGAGATGCACGCAGTTAATTTAAGTTTTTCTTGGTTAAACCCGTTGACTTTATCTATTCCCACAGTTCAAAAAAGGGAACCACCAAATTTGTGTCAAAATCGTTTTGTAAAGACATATCTGAAAGAAGACAACGTGGACCGAAACATCTTCATTTGATGTTCAGAATCTCTGAACAGTTAAGCAACCTCAAGCTTACAGCTTTACCTCTGCGTAGAGCATTTGACGTATCACACAGTTGAGCTTTCTTGTAGGAGAAATGAGAATAAAACCCAGTAGTTAGAAGTTGACTTTAGAGAGGGTGGATTTTAGACGAAGCCAAAGATTGAATTTCTGGTAAAATTGTATGGATTATCTCTCATATTAATTCCCAAATCCCAGAACCTTGAAGGGGTTGGAACCAATAGTCCAGCCTGAAGAGGGACTTAATTTCGGTTCAAGTGAGAAATTTGAAAAGGGTAATTGGGTTGAAGGTTGAGTAAGTTGGGCAATGGTGGTTTGGGAAAATGGTATCTCAGTTGAGGAATCTAGTACTCCCACAGCACAAAACCAATAATATTGCAAACCTAGCTTACTCCCGCAATTTACAGCATGAATGATAATATGTAATTATACGCAGCCAAGAAGGAATGAATAAGACGTAAGACTTTTAGATTCCTTCCAAAAAGTATTTTATGTTTTGGAACATCAGGTAGCAAATTATAAGCGAAAAAAAAATTGAAAAAAAATATTTCATTATCGCAATGTTTTAAGCACTGTCACCGCAAAGTGAATTGGATGCTAGGGCAGCTAGGATCCATCGTCGGAGATTTGGAAATCAAGAACAGGCAGAGAAATACTGCCGTGCTAAGGAGGAACGCCTTTCAGGCGTTGCCAAATTTCCTTTGATAAAACACGCATTTCCTGGTAAACTAATGGACATTTTTCTTATAATTTTTCAGATTATTTTGTTAGCAATTTCACCCAAAGGTCCTGAAAATTTCAAGGACATTTTTTTATCAATTTCCTTAAAAATGAAAGTTTCATCGAAGAGAATTTGGCAACGGCTGAAGGTTCATGCATACGTCGTTTTTCCTCAGCACGGCAGGATAGACCTCAACTAAACTGCTCGACCAAGAGTGTCATCATTGGCTCGTCTATGGATGCGCACCGTATCTAATAACACAGGACTGGCCGTGGCGAGGTAGGAAGACCGAGCGGGGGGGGGGGGGGTGAAAGAGGAAGAGGAAAGGAGAAGGTGCAAGACGAAGAAGTAGAAAGAACCGAATCCAAGAGAGACGCTATTGGCACGGGTATACGAAGGTGAAGAGCGGCAGGGTATTGCATGCGACGCGACGCGGGGAGCGGGGGATCATTGCCGGGGAGGGGAGGGGCTCCTTAGGGAGCGGGGGGCTCCCCTTAGAGGGGGGACGAGGAAGAAAGGTACAGGCAGGCTGTCTCGACTTGACATGTCTAGTTGCCAAGGAACTGGTTGGAGCTTGAGCTTCTGGTCGATATAGTGGTACTGGTCGATGACCGGACCAGAGATCCTCTCGATAGCTCCCGGGGTTTGTTGATGTATATCCTCTCCCTCCCCCCGCTCCTTCTCTCCTTGTCTTGCACACGTCACGAATAGCCCCCCGCCCCCCTCGCAGCCTTGTTTTGTACCAGGAGTTGTAATAACTTATCTCGTCTTACTTTTTACCCTCCCCCCTCCTCGTCTTGCTCTTTCACCCGCTCCTTTTCTCTTTCTCCTTGGTCAAGCCTCTCTCCCAACTCTGCTCTCTCCACCTCTCTCTGCGTCGTTTTACCTCTCCTCTTGCGCTCAGAAAACGCGCCAAGCTGGCTCTTATCAACTTCGTAAATCGCACCACGTAGTAACTCCCGCTTGTACTCAAAGCTACGTTTTTGGAAGTCACTTTGTTGAACTTTGAACTTATTAATGAAAAAAATGCTATCGTATACTCCGAAATTTTCTTTGGTTTCCTTTGCCAGAGGTAATAACCGAAAATTTGATAAAAAATTACATTTTCCTTAGAATTGTATTGTTTTGGACGAGGAAATCAATTGAAACACAGTCCTGTTTCTAGCAATCATAGTTACGTTAAATTCGATCTTTGTCCTTCACGTCACCATGCTCTGTTTCCTTTACCTGCATACTCAAAGAAATTTAGACCGACTTCATCAGAAAGGAACCGACCCACATTTTTGACAACATTGAGATAAGAATGTTTTCGAGTTCCACTAGCCGCATATAATCTCCTGCCAGAAACTGAAAGTCGGAAAACAGAAATTAATTTGTGAAAAGAGGGGCTGAAGTTTATTTTCTACATTGGAGCCTTATGCAGGAATAAAACTTCAAACCTCTTTTTCTCAATTTCAACTCGATGTGGGTTGGCTCCTTCCTGATGAACTTGGTCTATTTGCAGCATGAAACACTAACTGCTACATGAGCCCTATCAGCCGACCTGGCTTATTCTGTCTCTCCTCTGACGTAAGAGGGTACTGCATTTTAAGATAAGTCCTGTTGACCAATTAAATAGATGCTTGTTTAAGATTTGCGTCAAAATAAAATAAGAAGCCCGGAAGTTCAACGCCCTATAATTGAGCACATCAGAAGGGAAAACGATCGACGCGTAAAAATGCGAGAGCAGAGATCAAAAATATAAAAAATAGTAAAATAGTAAATAGTAATAATAGTGTAAATAGTATTATCAAAGCATGAAGGATCATCATCGAATGTGACCTCATCTTGCTCATGCAATGGATGATCGTTAAAATCATTTATATTGGAAAATATTTTAACCTGAAGGAAAATCTTGGAGAAGGAATCGTTTAACAGTTTTAAAAGAAAGTTTTAACAAACTCGTCTCTATCAAATACTGCGATTAACAGCCGACCACATGGAATTATTTGTACAAATAAAGGAGTGCTAATAATAATAAGTCACGCGGGACGTTTGCCGTGACTTCCGACATTCGACGCAAAATCGTTTCTACAGAGGAAAACGCCTTCATTGGTGGTGGGCAGCCACACGCAACACATCTGTGCATTTTTTGCCCAGGGGCCGTTTAAGTTCGTACGATTTATAAGTCGGTTTCTCAGCCAAACTTGATTACCAAGTTCGGCGGGTATATATGATACTTACAATACTTGTAAAGGAGTTACCCGCACAAAATCTCCGGTTATCTTTCTGATTAAATTGCGCTTCAATGACAGCATGCCTGAATTTTACTTGAAAAGAAAAAAAAAAAACAGAAAAGAAAAAATAAAGTCAAAATGTCGTAGAACCCTCGACTCATCAGAAAAGCTTATTGAAAATCTTGAAGGATGACTTCAACCGTCGGATAGTGCAATTTTTCTCACCTTGATCAACTTTATCCCAAAAAGTTATCGGGAGAGCATGCTCCGTGGCATGACCAACTAACCAAGGCGAGATGAGCTATAAAAGGCTGCAAGATGTATCCATCTTGCTTTTGGTGAACATTCGGCAAAAGTAACTTGAGTTTGTCGTCAAGAAGATTCCTCGTGAATTAAGAATAAAATCAAATGAAGCAGGTTTCTACTCGATTTAATCGATTTTATTCTTGATTACGAGCATCTTTTCTTCTTGACTCAAGAAGAATTACTTCCAGGCAGCAAATTTAAGAATAGGTTTATTTACATCCAGTCACCTTTATTTCCAAGTAAGGCGCTATATCCGCTCATTTTCCACGCAAACAAACAAGTGGGCGAAGTCTATGGATATTCTACATCATTCCTAACACTAGCAATATCAAGGCAATTTGTGACATGTTTAAATGACCCAATATTACGATTCCAGGGGAGACAAAAATGCCATTTTTAGCCATAAACTGATTGTGAGGAAGAGCGTATGCAAATATTTTTTTCCAAATGACTCAAAAGTTTAAATCATAATAATGAAGCTGAAGCACATGACAAGTAAAATATCCTATTATTAGTAGTTTGTCTTTGAAATACTGCCCCCTGAGGTGTGGCAACTTGCCAGACGATTTTCGCCTTCCTCGCAGCCAGTGGCGTGGCGTGAATTGCGATATATCGATTGTTATGCCATTTAAACCTATGGTAAAGAATCGATTATTAAGGTGTTCGCTGCGAACACCCTGTTTATCGATCCTTCTCCGTGGGTTTAAATGGCATAACGATCGATAAATCGCAATTCACGCCACGCCACTGCTCGCAGCGCATTCCTTATTGCTTGTGGTTTGCCCATAATACCTCCTGCCAAATTGTAACCATCCGTACTTACAGTTTCAAACATTTTGTTCCTGGTATTTTTGACGATGACATCACGATTTACTCGCGTTTAAAAATACTGGAGCAGTCACTATACGCTGCGACCTGCTGCGCTGCATTCAGGGGGACCGTTTGTGTTTGTAACAGTGAGGTATGGAAGCATTCATTTGTGAAAATCACGTGTAGGTTCCCCTTTCTCATAGCTCTTCAATAAAAACACGGGCAAATTGTGTGACATGAACGGCTCTTGAATAACACGCGGACTAAATTTAGCTCTTGGCAATTCTAGCGTGCGTTGTAATATTTGTATTTTTCTTTTTGAACTTTATTTTGCACGCTCTGTTTTCATTTTTACTACGTGTTCGTCTCTGNACGCCCGGAATTAATGCCCCGTATGGGCCAGTAGTACATTTTTACTTAATAAAAATAAAAAAATAAAAAAATAAAATAAAAAATAAAAATTCAAAACGGATTTCGATCGAGCAGATTTCGATCGAGCAGGCTCGATCGAAACAGATTCCGATCGAAACAGGCTTTCGAAACGATTTTTTCGAAGTGAACGATTACGAAATGATCGCTCGATCGTTTCGTACGAACCAACGAGCGATTTCATCGGTTCGGGGACAGCCCTAGTCAGAAGGGAAAACGATCGACGCGTAAAAATGCGAGAGCAGAGATCAAAAATACAAAAAATAGTAAAATAGTAAATAGTAATAATAGTGTAAATAGTATTATCAAAGCATGAAGGATCATCATCGAATGTGACCTCATCTTGCTCATGCAATGGATGATCGTTAAAATCATTTATATTGGAAAATATTTTAACCTGAAGGAAAATCTTGGAGAAGGAATCTTTTAACAGTTTTAAAAGAAAGTTTTAACAAACTCGTCTCTATCAAATACTGCGATTAACAGCCGACCACATGGAATTATTTGTACAAATAAAGGAGTGCCAAAAATAATAAGTCACGCGGGACGTTTGCCGTGACTTCCAACATTCGACGCAAAATCGTTTCTACGGAGGAAAACGCCTTCACTGGTGGTGGGTAGCCACACGCAACACATCTGTGCATTTTTTGCCCAGGGGCCGTTTAAGTTCGTACGATTTATAAGTCGGTTTCTCAGCCAAAATTGATTACCAAGTTCGGAGGGTATACGATACTCACAATCCTTGTAAAGGAGTTACCCGCACAAAATCTCCGGTTATCTTTCTGATTAAATTGTAGGGCTTAATATTGTAGGGTTTAATAGGCTTCAATGACAGCATGCCTGAATTTTACCTAAAAAGAAAAAAACAGAAAAGAAAAAATACAGTCAAAATGTCGTAGAACCCTCGACTCTTCAGAAAAGCTTATTGAAAATCTTGAAGGATGACTTCAACCGTTGGATAGTGCAATTTTTCTCATCTTGATCAACTTTATCCCAAAAATGTATCGGGAGAGCATACTCGGTGGCGTGACCAACTGACCAAAGTGAGATGAACTACAAAAGGCCGCAAGATGTATCTATCTTGCTTTTGGTGAACATTATACAAAAGTAACTTGAATTTGACGTCAAAAAGATTCCTCGTGAATTAAAAATAAAATCACATGAAGCAGGTTTCTACTCAATTTAAACGATTTTATTCTTGATAACGAGCATCTTTTCTTCTTGACTCAAGAAGAATTACTTCCAGGCAGCAAATTTAAGAATAAGTTTATTTACATCCAGTCACCTTTGTTTCCAGGTAAGGCGCTATATCCGCTCATTTTCTACGCAAACAAACAAGTGGGCGAAGTCTATGGATATTATACATCATTCCCAACACCAGCAATATCAAGGCAATTTGTGACATGTTTAAATGACCCAATATTACGATTCCAGGGGAGGCAAACGTGCCATTTTTAGCCATAAACTGATTGTGAAGAGGAGCGTATGCAAATATTTTTTTTCAAAATGACTCAAAAGTTTAAATCATAATAATGAAGCTGAAGCACATGACAAGTAAAATATCCTATTATTAGTAGTTTGTCTTTGAAATACTGCCCCCTGAGGTGTGGCAGCTTGCCAGACGATTTTCGCCTTCCTCGCAGCGCATTCCTTATTGCTTGTGGTTTGCCCATAATACCTCCTGCCAAATTGTAACCATCCGTACTTACAGTTTCAAACATTTTGTTCCTGGTATTTTTGACGATGACATCACGATTTACTCGCGTTTAAAAATACTGGAGCAGTCACTATACGCTGCGACCTGCTGCGCTGCATTCAGGGGGACCGTTTGTGTTTGTAACAGTGAGGTATGGAAGCATTCATTTGTGAAAATCACGTGTAGGTTCCCCTTTCTCATATCTCTTCAATAAAAACACGGGCAAATTGTGTGACATGAACGGCTCTTGAATAACACGCGGACTAAATTTAGCTCTTGGCAATTCTAGCGTGCGTTGTAATATTTGTATTTTTCTTTTTGAACTCTATTTTGCACGCTCTGTTTTCATTTTTACTACGTGTTCGTCTCTGATACTCCATTTGTTTCGTTCAAAAAGTAGGAAGCTTGGCACTTACGAGTGAAATTTTGCTTTGACGTTTTTTCCGTTCATTTTCCCCACTTAGAATTACATTTTTAATCTCATTTTTAAGTTAAATTTAAACTTCCCACAGATCAATATTTCAGCACTTAGTTACCTATCAACGCTGTTTTTCAAATTATTTGTTAGAATTTTGACATTACAAGGCTCCCTATAACCGTGTCTATTTCTCAAGGCTGGTTCTGTTGAAATCGGAGCCTTTAATATCAACAAGTATGGCCATACTTGTTGATATTAAAGGCTCCCCATACTTGTTGATATTAAAGGCTCCGATTTCAACAGAACACCGACCCAGTTTTGAGGTATTTCATGATCTGCCACTCGTCTAAAACAGACAATAGCTGTTTTTTCCAACGTATTTCATGCAATTTTAGAATCTGCATGTTAATATGAAGCCTCTTCAACCATTAAGGGAAAATTGAAGGCTGAAGGTCGTATCATTATATCCTGGCTTAGAAAAACTTATAAATGGTCATAATGACTGTCTTTTAACATTTTCAAAACTTGTTACAGCCAGAGAATATTAAAACTTGATAACCATCCAAATTCCTTCAGAAAAATTCCACCGAAATACTTTTGCCCTACCAAAAAATGAGCGTGGGGTTCTCAGTTGATGAGTTTCTAAATTCGAGGTTATATGTTGTACACATTGAAAAGTCCGTATAAAAAGTCACGTATTGGCAGAGCGGCAAAGGAACTAATACTGCAGGGAAAAAAAGTATCAACGTAGGACTTCTCCTAGAGCGACTTTGCTTTTTCAATCGCGAAGCGTGAATGATCGATTATCGATATCTCCCCATTTTCGGCTATGTCAAAGCGTCGACTATTAAGGTGTTTGTTACAAACATCCTGTTTATCGATCCTCTCTATGGGTTTAATGCAGATCGATCGATACATCGCAGAGCATGCTGTGCTATACTTACCGCTGAAAGCACGAAGCGTCGTGAGCCGAACAGGGAGCAAGGAGGGTAGAAAATGACTGCCGAAGGAGCGAACTATTTTGACGCTTGAAAACAAACAGATCATTATGACACCTGGTCGAGGCGATAACAACACTTCTTACAAGACGGGAAATTGTCGGTTTCGCCGGCATGCCCGGTTTGCACGAAGCTGAAATTGCAGCGCGGAGAGCTTAAATTGCCGCCGGAGGTGCTCTTGATTATTTTCAATTGCTGTCTCTTATCATCGATTTCGCCCTATCCGGCCCCGGTCGCCTAGCCCATCTCACAGCCTCGCCTGTTTATTTTTCCGATCCCGCAATTAAATCAAATCAGATAGGAAAACTCGACGGTGTTAAAAGTCTATCGGCAATAATTGATAAGTCTCGTCGAGCCTTGTTAGCGATACACCACATTGTGATCCGAGTCCCGAGGGAGAAAGAAGCTCAAGCTGTTTCAGCTCGACGAGTCCAAGTCGTTGGAGAGCGCAGCACCCCATAATTCCAAACACTTGCTCCAAAGTTATCGGGCTTTCTGCACTGGTTCTTTTGCTCTTAATTAAGCGTTCCTCGTCAAACAAGATTCTACAAATAGCTTTGCCATTTTTGATGGATCCGCTCTACCGAATCACCGGATTTACCCGGCAATTTATACCAGTGGCGAGGCGTGAATGACCGATCATCGATATTTCCCCATTTGAACCTATGGCAAAGAATCGATTGGTGGTGGACACTATGTTGATCGATCCTTTCCCATAGGTTTAAATGACAGACTGATCGATGTATCGCAAAGCACGCCACACCACTGATTCATACCTTTAGGGCTTGAAGCCACGTTTCTGTTATGTACACTGCCGTGCTGAGGAAGAACGCCGTATGAACATTCGAGAGTTGTCAAAATTCCTTCGATAAAATGCTTATTTTTGAGGAAAATCATGAATATTTTTCCTTGAAATTTTCAGAAGTTTTATATGAAATTACAGACAAAATTATCCGAAAAATTGGTAAACAAATATTCAAGAATTTTCCTGAATATTAGTGATTTGCCAGGAAAAATTTGGCAACGCCTGAAGGCTCACACGGCGTTTTTCCTTTGCACGGCAGTACAGAGGTCAACGAATGATGGACTCTGGCTTTGTGCGTGTTCAAATGACAAAAACTCGTTAGCGAAGAAAACGCGGGTTGGATTTATGTGTTTTTATCAGAAGGAGGGTGGGGCAAATAAAATGAGGCAAAAAATCGTGACGACGGAGACAGGAGGGAAAGAAAAAGAAGAGTCTCAGGAGCATTTTATACTGCAACAATTGGAGCACGCTCGAGCAGTCGATTTCAAATTTAAGGGTACTAACACGTCTGCGACATCAAAAAGTACTTTCTTTCGGGAAATTAATAAAAGGCGCCGGAGTTGAGGAGGAGAGGACAAATCTTGATCGGGACAGGAGGAAGAAGAAGGAGTCGTAAACAGGGTCAGGACTCGCGGCTGCGTAAGTCGGGACGAACAATCAAAATGAAATTAGTAGTTGTCGCATCTTGTTGACCCGAACGAGGAGGAGCACCTATACCTGTGACGTAGATGTCAAATTTACGATGAAAGAGAGAGAGAGAGAAAACCAGCAAAACAATGATAATCGTCATCATTTTCCTGGAGCTTTTACGGAAACCGTAGGGATAGTTCCAAAAAGTAAAATCAAACATTTTTAAGACATTGCATAACAACCAAGTCCAAGACGAAGTCCGTTGGTAGAAGTACCAGCTGTAACAACTGTACGAAGTCGGTACATCAATTTTAATTTTATTTTAAGAGGACAATTTTATAAATTTAAAAATACACATAGAGCCTTATTTAAAACGAGACAATTTCTTTGTTAAAATTGGTAAGTGAGTGCTTTAGTCTCCTAACAACAGAATTGCGATCTCATAATTGGAGAAAAATGACGAGTAGCTGAAAAAATGGAACCAATTGATGCGATATATCGCATGCCGTTCTGGCACAAAATATGGCGTCCATCGAATTACCTTAAGACTATTTTGTTCACGAGATTTTGCAAGCACCACTACTACACAGTCAAAACTCGCCGAAGCTGGAAACCTGATAAAAGAACCAATCTGCAAACTTGGATCGACTTCATTCCCACTATATGGTTAAAATGAATTCTGGTGTGAAATTACACCGATCAAAAGTTGCCTCTTTCAGTAGTGATTTTACGAACAAGTTAAATCTAAAATATCACGGCCTATTCTTTAACCGAAGGTTTATACATGTAGTAGAACTGCAGCTTCAAACTTTCACTGGAAAAAAAGTAGCTTGGATCGTAGAGTCCAGACTATTAATAACATTGACAAGAAAAAATCCTCTTGATTCAATCCGATTTTTCTTTGAATCGAAGAGCCGAGCCTCTTTTTTCGGTGGATTTCCTTTTGATTCAAGCAAAATTCCGATTGAATCAAGAATAATTTTTGTTGTAAATGTTTTCAAGAATCTGAACCCAACACCCAAGCGACTGTTTTGTCCAGTGAGCTTATTTCCATAAATGCGCTCCGATATTTAAATCTGGGGTACTGTTAAACCTCGATGTTTGATAATGTGACAACGGGTGAAGAAACTGAATCCAAAGTCTAAGAGCCTCGCCACGATCCAGTGGTCTCATCTCCTTTTTATCCGTGCATGTCCTTAATTTGTGACCCTAGTCTTTCTTGTCATCGATTGCCGCAAACTCTGGTCTTGACTATTTCAGTTTATATTTCAGCCATACTCATGCATATGCAAGGATCCATGTACTTTTAATACCCGTCTTTCGTCTCTGCTCGGGGTTGCGATGTGTCTAATGTGTGTTACGCGGACCCCAAAAAACGCCACGCCAAGCATATACACATGTATAGTATTTGAGTATTAGTATCATGAGTAGCAATGGAGACAGAATGCAGTATCAAACAACGACTAACAAATCTTATAAAGGAGCTTTTTCGCTTGATCCAGGTAGAGTAGAAAGGAAGATATATGTCTACAGGGCCGGATTTACCTACTTGCCGCCCATAGACCGCCTGTTTTTTGCCGCCCCCTTCACATTCGTTTTGAAACATCAATAAAAACCATCAGGTGAACGTGCCGAAGAGGGAGGGGTGCATAAGACGCGTTTACCTACTCGTGTTCAGTACATTTTTTGCGAAAGCCCTGTTAACACTACTAGCAAAATTTCACGGAACTTTGCGCGAAAGTTAAGTTCCGTAAACAAATCGCTGTGAGAAGAAGGTCCTCCATATATCAGAAATGAACCAAATAATTGAAAGAACAAACATAAATTTGGTCTAATAATTAATTTAACTTCCGCCGCTGCGCCGGGCTGGTCGCACCGTTTGGCGCAATGCGTGAAGTATTCCTGCAGTCTTGTAGGCGCTACGCGTTTCACACCAACTGCTCTTGACCGGCGCACTGTGTTTGACGCAATAGGTGAAGTATTCATGCAGTTTTGTAGGCGCTAACATGTGTTACATGTCGACCGCAATGCCGAGGGCTTGTCTTTTTCATCTCAAGTCCTCGTCATCATTCCTCTCTGCGCTGAGCTCCAGGCCAAATTGCGTGGTTAGTTCCCCTCTTAACTCGACTAATTAAAGATGCTGTCTCTTTTATCACCGAAAAACGATAATTTAGAAATTACTATACTCTCAGGAAAGATAGATTTTGTCCCCTTTTCTCAATGATAATTTTTTTTTCTGAATCCGGTTTTTTATATACCTACATTTAAAATCATTGCAAAATTTGCCGCTCCCTAAATTTGCCGCCATGGGCCGCGGCCCATGTGGCAGCCCCCTAAATTCGGCCCTGATATGTCATAAAAGCCTCTTGCCACAGAAATCCAATTCTTCGAAAGACTACTAAACAGCTGCGGTTATTCAACAAAGCCTTCGAGCGAAAAAATGAAACGAATCTATGGTTTCAAATTACCTATCATCGTTACCGGTTACAGGATTAAAATTTCTTTGAGAGACCCTAGAAAACTTATCAAAAATATCGGTTCAAATTCAAAATTCGCATCACTATGCTTTATCTTGAAGCAACTTTGGGAAGGTTTTCTGCCCACATAGGCCCCGAGGTCTCCATTGAATGACGGATCCCAATTTTTTAAATGAAGTTGCTTCAACCGGATACCTCCATCTGCAACTTTCAAAGTTTTTTTGTTACACCAATGACGTACATACATATAAGTCGCTTTACAGTACTCCCTCGCGCTCTACGACTCCTAACCTCCACTGCTCTCTTTCAAACCACAAATCTTGGGGCATTGAGCACCTTAACATGTCCACCATTTACACCAATGACCACACTGGAAAAAAAAAAACACATTGGATCTGGAGTCCAGACTCTTGAAAACATTGACAAGAAAAAGGACTTTTGATTCAATCAGATTTTTGCTTAAATCAAAAGGAAATCCGCTCAAATTAAGAGGCTGGGTTCTTGATTTAAGCTCAAATCTGATTGAATCAAGAGTATTTTTTCTTGTTGATGTTTTTAAGAGTCTGGACTCTAGATCCAATGTGTTTTCTTCCAGTGGAAGAGTGATTCCCTCGGTTACTCCCCAATGTGAGTACTCAACGTGACCAATGCTTTTCTCTTCTTTCCCAAGTCACTTTCCTTCGGTTGTCCGTTCCTGGATGAGAAGCGGAGGTGAGTGTATGTGTGTGTTTAGTAGGGGGGGGGGGGGGTCTTAAGGCGGCGCGGCGCTCTGCGTGCGCGGAATACGGAGTCTCGGAGGATCGCGGGAACTCCAACGCGGGGTCTGTTTCGCGATGCGCATGCGCTCCGTGCGCTGTTGGTGTTCACTGTCTGCTCCTCCGCGCACGTCTCCCGGCGGCGCCGCCAGATGGCGTCTTTCCCCCAGGAAAAACCCCCCGGAAACTCCCAAGACCCCGCGACGATCTGCAAACAAGGCTCAGGGGATGTTTATGCGGAGGCAGATCTCAACAGTGTTGTTCCAAGTCCAGTGGGGCGGGGAGAGGGGGAGGGGGGCGACAGGGCCCTGACCCACGAGTAAGACCGGTTGCACTGCCCCCCGCCCCCCGCTGCCCCGCGCCACACCGGTTTCAATCGCCAATTGTATTCTGAAAACTATATTTTGCGCGCTGATTACTTTCGGATGCAGCCCCGTGCCCGGCCAGCGCATCAGGCTGCCCGCGGCGCAGATCATGCCCCCCCCCCCCCCCCCCCCCCCCCCCCCCCCCCCNGTGCACCCATACCCCTCTCAGTGCCCCCCAAACCCCCCTTCGTACTCCAGAGCGACTTACGATGTGCGTGTGCCTGTGCCGGCCTCCGAAGCCCCCCTTCTCCCTCCCTCCGTGCTAAAGTACTCCTACTTGCAATCAGCCGTTTACAGTCGGGTACCATGTATATATATAGGAAAGCATATGACCGTACTTCGCTCTGGTGTCTGCTCCTAAGGAACTATTCAAAAAGTGCATGTCATATTCCACGTGGTATAAAAGATGGGAACAAACTAACATTTTGATTGATAGGTTGTTGAGGGATGAGTCTTGCAGAGATCGTGTAAGAAAATTTCCTCCAGGGTTATCAAAAGAAAAATTTGTTTTGGGAAGTATCTTTTATTTGGCTGCCTTAGGAGTCTCTAAGAATATTATCAGGGATAGCTCCGAGAGAATACATGGATTGAACCTTCGGTAAATGAAGAAGGTACCCAAGTGATATTTTTTAAACTTTTCGCAAAATAGTGATTTTGATCGAAAATTTTTTGAGAGCTCACTTTTTGAACAATTAAACCTGAAAAATTTACAAGATTACCAGCTTCCCAGCACGGAAAAATGAGGCAAAGGTTGTCGCATGATATGGGTATTTCCAAGTAATTGTGGTAGTACCCTAAAAAGTTAGGTTACTAACCCACAGGGCCGGATTAAGGGGGTGGCCGCATAGGCCGCGGCCCATGGCGGCAAATCTGAGGGGCGGCAGCAATTTGCAATTTTTTAAAGTGTAGGTATAAAAAAAATCGGATTTATAAAAGCAAAATTACAAACGAGAAAAGGCGACAAAATCTCTCAGTTCCTGAGAGTATAGTAATTTCTAATTTTGTCGTCTCTAAGTGATACAAGAGACAGCACCTTCAATAATCGAGTTAAGAGAGAGACCAAACACACAATTTGGCCTGGAAGGGCGACTTAGAGGGAAATGATAACGAGGACTTGAGATGAAAAGGAGAAGCCCTCGGCGCGGCGATCGGCATGTAACACTTATTAGCACCTACAAGACTGCATGAATACTTAACGCATTGCATTAAACACGGTGGGTCATTGCGGTCAGCGTGAAACGGATAGCGCCTACAGGAATGCATGAATACTTCACGCATTGCGCCAAACACTGCGTTCAGCAGCGGTCGGCGTGAAACGCATAGCGCCTACAAAATTGTCGGAATACTTCACACATTGTTCCAAACACGGTGCGGTCTGCGCGGCGCGGCGGTGGAAGTTAAAATCATTAAACCACATTCATGTTTGTTCTTTCATCATTTTTTCGTTAATTTCTTATGAATGGAAGACCTTGTTTACGCAGAGATAGGTTTACGAAACTTAACGTTCGCGCAAAGTTCGGTGAACTTTTGCTAGTAGTGCTGACAGGGCTTTCCCAAAAAATGTTTCCAACACAAGTAAACGCGTCTTATGCACCCCACCCCCGCTGGCGCGTTCACTTGATGGTTTTTATTGATGTTTCAAAACGAATGAGAAGAAGGCGGCAAAACACAGGCGGCCCATGGGCGGCAAGTAGGTGAATCCGGCCATGCTAACCCAAATGTTGTGGCCTGACCACAATTAATTGGAAATGCCCATACCATCCTACAAATCGGGGCAGTACCCCAATTTTAGAAGGTAATCCCTGACACTTTTTTCTGTGAATAGCAATTTATGACTACCCCGTAGATTCGGAATAGAGCAAAAAATTTCATACGTTTATTTGATTTTTCTGAAAGCACGAGCATGCTACTCACCTCCCCCATCCACGAAAAGCTTCAGTTGTACAATCATTTTTCCTACACGCTTGAGTGAGGAGGAGGAAGAAGAACAGGAAATAATAGAGACGAGTGCAATAGAAGTGATTTGATCTCGCTCAAAGCAGCCGAAAATAGTCCCCAGATGTTACAAGTTCAATCATACACTCCTAGAATCTATAATTTCATCTACGTGCACTCCACAATTTCCCCGCTGAGGCGGTGGAGCTGGGAGCACTTATTCCCGACGCTTTCCGAGTGCAACAACACATGCGAAACTTCCGTATTTTTCGTCGTAGCGCTCCGAGCCAACAGTTTCCTACGTGACTAAGCGTCTCCTCTCACCGTCCTGGCTTCCTCTACTCCTTTCCTCCTGGTGTGCCATCTTGTCAAGCTCTCCGCACACGAAACAAACAAACAATAATAAAGCTTTTGGCAAACTTTCGATGAAATAAAAATTCTCCTCACGCGGCCTTCCCGTTGTGCGATGTGCGCGCGGCAGTGGCGGAGCCGAACGTAAGACGCAACTACAATTTGAAGGTGCTTTCAGCTCAAATCTCGATGGAGAGGGAGGATTTCGAGAGAGGAGGAGGAGGAGGAGGAGGAGGCATATATTTAAATCATAATGATATTTGAAATCTGGAGAACGAGGCTGAAAAGAACGAACTGAAACGAGACGTTTCGCCAGAAAATTCTGGTTTTTCAATCGAAACCAAAAAATAAAAGTGAATCCGTCATTGGATTGGAGTACACCGCAAGTCGCGGAGTACTTATTTTAAGCTTCAGTAAGTTCTGATTCGTCCCCTCCCTATGATAAAAAATTTAAAAAAACACGTGAAATTCGGACCCCTATTATTTAAAATTTTACAATCTGCATGCGCGTTACGAATCGGTAACCCGTATTTTTTCTCCACTGGCGCAGTGAGGAATTTTTCAAGCTGAAAGGAAGAGTGGCGGGATGGTGGGGGTGGGGGGTGTAATTTGTTTCGACACATCTTTCATTAGAGTTTAAAAATTTTGCACTAATTCCCCATTGGCTACCCGATTAATCCCGCCTAATTTCATCCATCAGAATTTCAAAATATACCAAGCTTCAATGCCAGTACTATACCATCTTCCCTCGTGCCCTCACTGGGAAAAAAAAAAAAAAAAAAAAAAAAAAAAAAAAAAAAAAAAAACACTTTGGGTCTAGAGTCCAGACTCTTGAAAACATTGACAAGAAAAAGGAATCTTGATTCAATCAGATTTAAGCTTAAATCAAAAGGAAATCCGCTCAAATTAAGAGGCTTGGTTCTTGACTTAAGCTTAAATCTGATTGAATCAAGAGTATTTTTTCTTGTCTATGTTTTTAAGAGTCTGGACTCTAGATCCAATGTGTTTTTTTTCTAGTGCTCCAACAGGTCGAGTCTCGGTCGAAGTGCATGCGGTATGCAGCGGACCCCTATTATTCAAAAGCCGCGTCGCGTCAGCGACAGGTTGTAAAAAGAGAGTGGCGCTTAAAAAGAGTGACAGAAGCATTACGCACGCCGAACGATGAGGCTAGTTACAAGCGCCCGAGCCCTCCCCCACCCCCAACTCCACCCCTTCCCCAATCCTCCTCCCCCGACCCGGAGCTCCACCACCCGATACATGGTAATGAACACCGGTGCACGTTTAATGAGGTCAATGCAGCACGAGTTTGAAATAAAGACTGATGAGCAGAAAACAAACAAACACGGAACGGGACACACGCGCTCCCGTGTTTTCCATTTTTCTGCGGTGGAAGCGAAAGGGTGAGGCGGCTAAGTGGTAAAAATGGTAAGTGGTGGGTGGGCGCGTGCATATTAATTGCAGCGCGGGAGCAAACAATGCATTAATATTGTCACCGCCCTTGTATAGATATGCTGGTAGTCAGATGGTGCGGATTGTGGTCATCGGGGGTTAATTAGATGCGTGCATCGTGCATATTGCACCGGGCGCGCACGCGCCGACGCGCCTCCACCCCCGCCGCGTCGACCTGTGCGCGCCTGACGTCACGGGAACGGATTCACGTTCGTCATCAACCTGGCCTCATCTCGGGCACGTTCCGTCCCGTGCCTCGCTCTAATTTGGACCGCGCGGCGGTGATCTAATCAAAATGTCAAGTTTGCGTCGTCTGTGGTTTTGCTCGATCGTGCGATGCGCTGGACCCTCGCAAATCGTCCCTCCTCTAGCGTAAGAACGTAAATTAGTTTGCGCATGAGCCGCAGAGAACATGGATTTAAATGTAAAATAGGGCTCACGTGGAGATCGAGGTACGTCATTGCGATAAAGGGGCGACGGAATGATCTTTGCGGTGACTTGGTCCTTTCAGACGCAAGTATACCGGCACCGTTGGTTGATGCGTGATGCTTGGCGGAAATGATCTTTGTGGCAAACGTTTGGCCATTTTGTAACGTGGCTCCCAACCAGAGGCAATATGTTTCAGAGACCCAGCACTAACAATTTCAGCAATGTAGTCGAGTGGAGCTCTGTCGTGCTGAGGAAGGACGCCGTATGAACCTTTAGGCGTTGCCAAATTTCTTTTGGTAAATCACGAATTTTTGAGAAAATTTTTGAATATTTTTCTTTCAATTTTTTAGATAATTTATTTTGCAATTTTACCTAACGCGCTTGAAAATTTAGCGGAAAAAATGTTCATAACTTTCTTCAATAATTAACATTTTATTGAGGGAAATTTGGCAACACTCGAATGTTCATACGACGTTTTTTCTTAGCACGGTAGAGCTAGGGTGAAGTTCAGAAGTCCATGCTGCTTTTCGCCAAATGGTCATTGGTGAACAACTTGTTGTGCAAAAAATCTAATAGGATTCGCCTAATCAGTGTATTAGCGCTTAAAAGATGGATCTGGCAATTCAGATAAATCCTACATGAGATACATTTTTTGCCTGGATACGGAAAACCTTGAAGGAAACGGGGGAAATATAAACCACAGTCGAATCAACCATATTATTGTAAAATATGTTAAATTTCTAAGACATAGGGAAATAATCGCCTACCCTTCAAATCTCTCAACAAGAGCTTGAAAATCATTGTCCCCAAATTTTTTGGCAAACTTGCAAAAATACTCTTTTCTTCCAGTTAAAATCACCACTTGGTGTTCAGTTCCTCCTTGTTAGCGATGCATCAAAGATGGAAGGCTCTAGCTTGTCTCTGAATGATGGAGTCATTTTCTTAAATTGTAGATGTAAATCGTGCAGTTCCATTTGTTCGAGTTGTGTTTTCATTGCTTTCCCTGATAATGTTCTCATAACTCTCCTACTATTTCGAACGTCTAATCGTCAACTCTACCTTGACGCGTAGATTTATACTTCACTCGTCTACAAATGTTCGAAAGTAATGAATAATTATTTCTGTTCTTTCCTCAGAAACTCCACAGGGAGATTCTCTCTAGCGAGAGCATATTTATTTTTAATTGGACTTTTTTCCCGAGGAGAAGGTAGTTTGCGGTTTTGGCAGGAGGGAAGGGGCAACTCCGGGAAAAAATTTTCAAAGCTTGCGCTTGCTATATTTAGGAACACGAGGGCCCTCCTGCGAACGAATTGGACGTATTTCTGCCAAACGGACCTATGTACATTGAGACATAAGCCCTGAGACCCATTATAATATATGCATAATAGGACTCACGCTATAATGCACATAGTTCCGTTTGGCAGAATTACGTCCAATTGTGTCGACCGAAAAATACACACAAGGGTTAATAAACATCGAGAAATAAGGTATTTTTTAGGTTATGCATGCGGTGCATGAAACATACTCATGCAAATAAGACTGCATCAACATTTTTTCTCCTTTAACAAAAGTGCCTCCTTTTATCTCTTTCAACTTTAATCTATTCGTTTCAAAAAATATTCAAAATCTGAAAATTAAGTTTTTAAATGTTTTTTTCCTGTACCACAACAAATCATTTTTTTCATATGTGTTCGTTGATTTTCTATTCAAGAGTGACGAAATAGCTTTTGACAAATTCGTAGTCTTTTTTCCTTGCAGAAAAGAAAACATTTAAAGTATATCCAAGCTGTTGAGATAAAAATAACGATATTGTATGGGCCCCCCTATGCATATCTGGATCGAGCCAGAAAAACAAGGGAACATCTATGCGTGGACAAAATATTAAAGAGACGATTTGGAGGAGGGTAACCTGCACTGCTTTTAAAAATGATGACTTCATCATCAGAATTATATTTCTCATTCAATTGCATTGATTTTCTTCAAGGAGGGTCCTCAGTAATGGTCATCGTGCGAAAGTAAAGTGCAAGTACCGAAGTTTCCCAAAAAATACGAAAAATAATCACCCCGAATTACTAAATTTCCTCAGTTCAGGTAGATTCTACCTCATCCTTGAAGTCGGTACTCAAATTGTCTAACGCAAGGGTGTATCTCGATTACTATATAAGCCTTGGAAAGCATAGAGCTATATGGAGAACCCTGCCGTGCTAAGGAAGAACGCCGTATGAGCCTTCAGACATTGCCATATTTCCCTCAATTAAAACCAAATTTACTAAGAAAATTATGAATATTTTTCCTCAATTTTTTTTTAGAAAATATTGTTCGCAGTTTTATGCAAAACGTCTTAATTTTTCAAGGAAAAATCCGAATAATTTTTTTTCAAAAATACATGTTTTCCCGGAGCAATTTGGCAACTCTCGAATGTTCATACGACGCTCTTCCTTAGCACGGAAGAACAGGGCTCATGTGGAAATAAAGATACGCCGCACAGTGGAGCGAGTCCATAGGAGAGGTCGGACACAATTTGGAAACTTTAAACGCTTATAACTCCGTTTATACGAAATTTTGATGTTCTAGAAGTGGTTCCATTGGTTTTCTCGTGAAGTTGCCCTCTGGAACCACCCCTTAAAATCTAAAATGTGATGAGATAAACATCAAAATTAATAATTTTAGTCAAAAATTTCATGTCCGACCTCTCTGATTGACTCGATCCACTGTGCGCCGACACGTCAGAGGGACGACAAAATAGACGAATTTAGTGTGACGTCACATCTCGATTTAATTTCGATATCTCGAAAGTCGAAACGTGCCCCAACAAACGAGCATATAGGAATCTGCGGGATTTAGGCAGGGGGAGTAGGGGGATTCGCTTTATGACTGGCCTTGATATTACGAGCTTATACAATCAATTCTTGTGATTGTGATCTCGAACGTTTTTGTAAATGGCTAGCTTTCATAATTTTAAAGTCCCATGGAGCAATTTTTTAGTTTCAGGCAGTTTCAGCATTATTTCGTCAATTGTTCATTTTGGAGGTTATGTTTGTTTGTTGGGGCACATTTCGACTTTCGAGATATCGAACCAACAACATCGCTCCGTGACGTCACCACTAAATTCGTCTATTTGACGACAACGATGACCATGAAGATTTCATCGGAGCACCCTCCTATGGTTAGGGTACTCGATGGCTGGGGGGCAATTCCCCTAGTCATCTTTCAGTGAGGCCGGTCTGTCACAAAATGACGTGGGGCAAGGGAGAAGGTCGGAGCGAGCCTCGCGATGCGCCTCAACCCTTTCCCTTTGCTCACTTGCATCCGACAGATGCGTTCGATGCAACGTCATCTGTGATGAACTTACTCAATAATTAACTCCCGGACCATCCGACCTCATCCTCCTCCTCCTCCCGCGGTCTTCCCTCGCGTTTTTCCGAGGCCCACCAGCAACCCCTTCCCCCACGGATCCCCGCAATTATGTAATTATCCGTGCACCGATCATTTTCACCCTTTAAGCACGATATGATAATTTGATTGATACTATTTTTTCCGAGCATCGTGATGATCAAGAGCACGCGAACTTTTCATAATGCATATCAAGTATCAGCACCGCACTTTCACCGTGACTCAAGTGGTGTTTTGACCTTTGAAGCGTTCAGGGAGGCATATCATCAGTTCTCTGGTCCCGAAATGTGCAGGAAGTCACAAAGTGAAGGGAAATTGATGAAATTGAAGAAAATTAGTGTCGAATTATTTGCAAGTTTTAACTCCAGAATTAGTTTTCATTTTTTATGTACAAACTAGCAGCTAGACCAAAAAACACTCATTCCAAATAAGCAGTCGAAATGAATACATACAATAGCCGTTTATCAACTTCAAAAAATACTTGACGGATAGTCGTAGTCAGATTTTTCCCGAAGATTTGAAATGTAATTCGTTCAATTTGTACTCTTTAAAAACATTTCTTTTCAAAGTTATGTTTTTTTTTTTTTTTTTTTTTTTTTTTTTTTTTTTGCTTGCTTGTTGGCTTATGTTTTGTTGGGACTTGCAGCCAACTATAGACCGCTATTCACTGTTGCGTTGACACCAAGAGATTGGCACATCCACGCTAAAAGCTTTTCAAATTTTCAGGGACTAAGGCCGAGTAGAATCTGGTCCTGCAGATCCACTCATCAGCTCCGTGAAAATTTGGCGCCACTAACGGAGTCCAAACCCGGGACCTATTGACCTATAGAGTCAAACGCGCTGACCACTAGGTTAACCTGTCCAGTATTTACCATGTTTACAGTAAAACTAAAACTGAAAATCTCCCTATCGAAAAAAACAAAATCCGTTAAAAATTGTGTCCCTTGTTATATTGCACGTTATAACACTGATCAAAATCGAAAATTAGGAGCCTCGAATAATCAGTGAACAAACCCAATTTGTATCTATGTTTGCCTCAAGGAAGACACGATGCTTTGTTGGACACAAATTTAGACGGAAAATATCAAGCACTGAATTGTTGAGAGGTAGAATGAATTGAAACCGATATCATCTATTGCATTGGATTTTGAAAATGATGAACAAACTGCCGCTGGAAAACACGGCAGATGAGCGCAGTGACCACACAAGAGAATGACCTCTGGATATATACTGATGGTGAGCCCAATTTAAAGCAAATATTTGAGTGGAGTATTTAATTTTAATTACTCTTCCACGTCAAAACTGAACGAATCAATAGGATTCATCCACTGCCCTCGTCACTGGGTGAAGCCATCTCTTCGAATGCATACTTGCCATATCAGGCTTTTAAATCATTTTCTTTGCGCCTGGTGGACTGATTGTTCCGGATTTAAATATTTCAACGGGTAGTTTCGACTTCGGAGTTTTTTCTTTCTTTACCGAATGATGCAAGCAAAATTCTACGCTTCTAAGAAAAACACGGGCTCGGGCTCGGGCTCGGGAAATTGGCCAAAGGTCGAGATTTTGAACTATTTTCCTGTCTTTCACATGTCTTCATGATGTCTTCAACAGTAATTTCATTGTCAGAGGTTAGTGCACCTGGCTGACGTCAACTGAGGTGTTCCTTATCTTACGCCTTTTTGCGCTAGTAATTGGATGCATGTCTTATTTTGTTCCCGATAGTTTTTTTCCAAGCTTCAGCAACTGATTTTTAAGGTTTAAATGTAGATTTTCGTACCAATTATGAGGCCCATGTTTGTAACTATCAATGAATGTATTTTAAAATATTATTAGTCGATATAGTTGGCCTGATCTGTTCAGTTCAAATCCTCCCGACGTAACATTCCGCGTGCCCATTCTATGTTTTCAGTACATCTGGCAACTGTTGACACACCCTTAGGGCCAATAGTTCAGGGTTGACCACCCTTCACGAGACGGCCCCGAAAGGCTACTACTTTGTCCTCTTTCCTTTCAACAAACCGACTTATTTATTTTTAATCTGCGAGGCTCTCCATCAATTGAGCATGTGATTCAATTTTTTGCTCTCCGATCAGCGGTCATTTTATTTGTATTTATTTATTTAATCCCGACTTCGATGAGGGGTTTTCGAATGGATTTGTTTTCGTTGGCTCCGTATAATCTCCTCAAAATCAGAGCATAAAAGACTGCTGTACTGTATTCGCAAGCCTCCGTAGCACCTGACAGTACCGTTGTTTGGCGAATCAAAAAACCAGCCTGAAGGGGGATAATCGAGTGTGGTAGAGGACAGTCTGAAAATGGTTTCAGTTTTTATCGTTCTCATTTTATCATCTTCGAGACAGAGAAATTCAATTGCAAAATTCAATTGCATTCAATTTCGAAATCAAATATTGAGATTCTTAGATAAAAGCTTTTACAAGATCTCACGAACGAGAGTGGGTGTAAAGCACTTCCTATAGACTGGACATAGATATTATATCACGGTCACCTCTGATAAGGTAAAATTTTCTCTTGGTGAATATTTTTCCTTGTGAGATCAGTATTCCTCTTTTATTGAAACAATTATCACAAGTACTATAATAAAATGTCAATATCTGCCAGGGGTTGAGCGATATGGGTTTAAATTTTGTGGGATCATTATCTTTGAAACGCAAAGACCTTCTAATTTGGCCGAAAATTGCGCCTTTTTAAATTTCTGGCCCCATTGTGGCACCCATCGAGCACGATTTACTGATAGTTTCAGTCCTCCGCGTTACAGAATATAAAAACAAGATACAAGATTTGTCGGAAACAGCCATTGGCTACATGCAGACCGTCGATGGCTAAACAAAATTGAGACTTGATCTAATAAATGAACGAATTATTTTAACATTAAGAAAAAAATTTACAAATACAAAATTAAGAAAAGTAAAAAAAAAATTGAAGAAAAGAAAAAGAAAAAATAAGCATTATTACGCGTATATGAAAATGTACACATTTTGTGGTAGGCTTTTTGTTTAAGAATGACTATTTAAAGAGTTTGTTTGTCATGTGAATTCGTATATGAAAATGTACACATTTTGTGGTAGGCTTTTTGTTTAAGAATGACTATTTAAAGAGTTTGTTTGTCATGTGAATTCCATTTTTTTTTTTTTTTTTTTTTTTTTTTTTTTTTTTTTTTTTTTTTATTTTTTTAAAACGAAGATGCGATGTGCGCAATGTATTAATCGCTCTTTGACTCTCAGTAACTACTAAAACTTCACTCTTCGATTAAGGTCTAATAATTGATCAGACAGAAAGTTGGTAACGTAGCCAACATGCGTTAAAATCAACATAAATCTGAAAATCTCAATACAGAGAGATTGTGCTCATATGAGCACAATTATTCCTCCGAGAGATGTGCTGTTAGGTGCCAACAGCACATCTCTTCGAGGGAAAATTGTGCTCATATGAGCTTTTCCCCTCTTTATTGAGATTTTCAGATTTATGTTGATTTTAACGCACGTTGGCTACGTTACCAACTTCCTGACCAAATGACTCGTGCGTCTACTGCAAACAGTTTGCAATAATTATGGGCAAATGGACAAATAAAGTCCACTTTAAAATATGTCCCGCGGAAATTCACACAGACCTATTTTATAGAAGGCGTAATCACGTCAGGGACGTAAAGCAGGTCACCGAGATGGACAGGAACTCTAGAGAGTTCCACGGCAAACACGGAGCGTGCGAATCGAACACATCAGTGCAAGCGAAAGACACCCATTATTCATTGACCTTAGTCCTTAGTCGGAGTTGAAAATAAGGTCAAAGAAGAAAATTGATGTACTTGGAATCCACCGTTGAGCGGGTTTCCCGAGCGCGGGCGTCGCGTCGGAGTCACCGGTTGAAATTAAAGAACCAAACCGAGACAATAACCTCTTCGAGCGGGCAAGGGGTCGAGGATGGAGGAAGGGGGGCGGTCAGACGAAGGCACCCAGACAAAACGTCACCATTGCGCAACGATCAATCATGAAGTAATATTCCGCTTGATCAGATCGCACTCGGATGCATCTTTCCTTGAATCTCCAGCATCCAAGGCTCGCGCATCCACCATCCGCCCGCTTCCTCTCCTATCCCAACAGTACGGCACACTATGGTTTACGACCAAGATTCAGGTGGTTCTGTATACTATACTTCCGTGCTAAGGAAAAACGCCGTATGAACCTTCAGGCGTTGCCAAATTTCCTTTGGTAAATCACCAATTTTCTGGAAAATTTGTAAAATTTTTCCTACAATTTTTCAAATAATTTCGTTTGCAATTTCACCTAAAGTTCCTGAAAATTTCAAAGAAAAATATTCATAATTTTCCGCAAAAATAACTTTTTTATGAGAGGAAATTTGACAACTATCGAATGTTCATACGGCGTTCTTCCTTAGCACGGCAGTATACTACACGGAGAAAAAAACCTCGTGCGTGGGACTCGAAGTTTAGGTAGTTTTCAGATTCAGCATCCGAACACTTAAGGTCCAGCTACTGAGGTTCGGATCACACATCTGAAACTCCAGTTCTTACATCTGAAGTACTGCAAAATGTTAGAACTGAAGTTTTTCGGATGTGAGAACCGAAGTGCTTCAGACGTAAGAACTGAAGTTTCAGATGTGTGAACCAAACCTCAGCAGCTGGGACCTTAAGTGTTCGGATGCTCAATCCGAAAACTTCAGAGATCCATATGAACTTCGGGTCCCACGCACAAAGTTTTTTTTCTCCGTGTACTGTACAAAGAAATATAGATTTAATGCATAACGAATTTTGAGTTTTACTCGAGTCATTTCTAAACATAAAACCCAAAAAATAGAAAAATAAAACGGATCCAAGGGTAAGCAATATCGTCACTCCTCTGACGTAAGGCCGTATCTCAATATCTACATGAGCCCTGTTTCATTTATAAATTCAAATTCTCTAGGACTTATGCGGAAATCAAGATAAGCCCTTACGTCAGAGGTACGACGATATGTGAGATGCCGGTATTGGTCTCCCTTCCTTACAGGAAATCATATGGACCGTTGATGAAATGCGTGCTGATTCGACGCGAGATGGTGATTTAACATTCAAAATTCATTACAAAACGATAATTTGAGAGTGGTGGGAAGATCAGAACGTTACGTAATTGTAAATCGGGTGCCGATCTGTGTTACGGTTGGGTTACGATGGAGAGGGGGAGGGGGGGGTAAAAAAAATCCGATATCGTGTGTATTTTGAGTGTAAGAACGGTCGGCGGCCCCCAGCATTTGGAAAATTATAATGTCTACGGAAAAAAGTATCACAGTCCCAACTATATTTCTGGCTAATTTTGGCGCCAGATATAAGAGTAGTTGCACCAGTCAGAGGTACTGTTGAGTCTGCCAAAAAGTGCGGTTGGATCAACCATACCTCTGGCTGGTGCAATTCTCCTCATAGCTGGCGCCAATATCAGCCAGGAGTATAGTTGGGATTGTGATAATTTTTTTTTTTTTTTTTTTTTTTTTTTTTTTTTTTTTTTTTTTTTTTTTTTTGAGATGTTTTGAGGTACTGGAATCGGTTTTGTGTAAAAATTAGTTTTTTCGTAAATTTGTTGCAAATTGCAACTGTCGCAGTTAATTGCAATTTGAAGTCCTTTATTTTGAATTGCTTCCCCTGAAACCTCAAAATTAGCCTAAAATCAGCATAAAATCACACCCCGATCGCTCAAGTCAAAATATAAGATCCCAGTTTGTAGATCTTTTAACTTTGGATTCAACAGACGTAGCAACGATCCAGCGTCGATATTTCAACTCATGCTGCAAGACTTCAAAGCGAAGATCAGAGCGCTATTTTTCGGCGCGCGTGTAAACAGTTTGACGCCTTTACTCAAGCGGAATACAAGCCTTGGACCACGGTGCGACATCAGCATTTCTGCATTGAAGATGGAATAATCCACGGCTCACCCTTGAAATCCGATTGATAGCCCTTCTCACCCGCGATTCTCTCTCTCGCTTGCACGCGCGGGTGCCTACGGTTTTCCCGGCCGCTTTCTTTCCTTCACCTCTTCGCGTTCAACCGCTGCGTTTACTCGCTCTGTTTTCGCGTGGAAGCTGACCGAACTGCGGTTCGTTCCGCTTCGTAAGACCATGTGCCAATTTCGCGTCATTTCTCTTTATCCGCTCGTTCCCCGGTGATTTTACGCTGATTTGCTCGGACAGTCGGCCTTAATTACTCGGTCTTTAGCTTCTGATGATTTTCCTAAAATTCCCTTTGTCCGTTCTTCGCGTCCTCCTCGATGTTGCAATCCCCCGAAGAGATCCCACTTTCTTCCGATCAAAACTAAAATATAAGATTGAGCCCCGCCCAGAGCGCCGCCAGTTGCAGGGTCACAGCCGACCTGTGTCCATCGCTTAACCGTTCGTGTCGCTCAATCGTGTAATAGTGAACTCAGTTATCTCAAGCGTCTATCTTTACAATCAGTTGGCGTCTATCTTTACAATCTGTTGGGACGCTTTCCCAAAAATGACGCATGTGCGGTGTGTGTTACTTGTGGTGTTATTGCCCATACTGATGCAAAATGCAGTCGAGGGTACAGCGGTGTATGACAGGCGTCAAGTGGAACAGGAATTTGTGGATCCGCGACTTATCGAATTAGCCGTCGAAAGTGAACGTCTCCACAGCTCGAATTTACGGAGTTTACCCGGTTTGAAGCTGAACCCACGTGAGATCGCGAGACTGGCCGAGATGTCCGAGCGGCTGGCCAAAGAGCAGGCGTCGCAGAGCTTCTACGACCAGTACGAAATAGACACCGGCAAGAAACGCAAAGGTGCCGCTCGACACCCCCCGAAAGACACATACTACGACGCCGAGTACCAAGAATACGACAGTGACGAGAAATCAGGGCGCCTCGTCGATTCGGAGACCAAGTCGACCCAAAACCCGAACAAAGTGAACATCGCGGAAAATGTGGAGAGCTTCGAGCCTCAAGCTCAAACTCCGAAATACAACGATGCTGACACCGCAACGACAAACTTCAAAGCTGTGACCCGCGTAGTGCCAAATAGTGCAGCAGGTAGTGCATTCCGGTTCCCTAGTGACGGGGGCGTGACCAACCGGCGACCGAACCCGGACAAGTATAGAGGTCTCGAAGCACGCGCAACGACGAGTATCACCCCCTCGGAGGCGCCGGAACACAGAAAGGCCGAGAACGGAGAGACGACCAGCGAGTCAAAAGACCCGGTCAAAACCGCCGAACCGCCCAAGAACATCCAGGAAATCGTAGGAGACGCCAATAGAGATCAACCTCTGGAGGGTGCTGGTTCCAGGCTTTTGGGTGTCGGCGGTGGTTTCCATGGCAGCGGTGGGGAGTACGATAAGGAGAAGCACTACGAGAAGGACGGCGGGAAGAAGTTCGTAGAGGCCCACAAAGCCGAGCAAGGAGAAAAGGCCGACAAAGGGTTCAAGAAGGAGGAAGCCTACGAAAAGGGTGAGAGTGAGAAACACGGACATGAAGAAAAGGCAGCCCACGTGAGCGAGAAAGGCGGGGACAAGAAGGGCCACGTGGATCAGGCCCAACACTACGGCGAGGCACACGAGGGGAACGTAGGCGGCAAAGGGATCTCCGTGGTGAAGAAGGGCGGGCACAAGAAGGGACACAAGTCCTCGGGTTTCCACAAGGTGCACCACAAGGACGAGTACAAGAAAGACGAGGTGTTCTACGACGAGGGTCACGATCTCGGCGAACAGGAAGAGCATGCCCACGAGGAGGAACAACACAAGGAAGAGAAGGGCGCCAAGGAGAAGAAGGGACACTTGGACGCGGGCTACCACGAGTCGCACGGGGCGAAGAAGGGTGAGCAGGACGAGGGGCACAACTACCACCAGTCAAAGGGACACAAAGGTGAGGCCGGGCAGCAGGAGCACCATGGCGAGGAGGAGGAGTACGCCAAGAAGGCTGGGCATGCCGAGGGGCATAAGTTCGGGCACGGAGAGGTCGGAGGTGGAGGTTTCTCTGATGGTGGATTCTTCAAGAAGAAGCGATCTGTGAACGGTACCACCAAAGCTCATCGGTGATCTCGACTCTGCTGGTGATGATTGGTGCTTTTAGCGGAATATCAAACAGGTGAGCTGTGTTTTTATGTATTCGGTTTGGTTTTGAAAACTCTTCATTGAGAAACGAGATAGATTATTGGTTTCGCAAATTCTGCGGTCTTTTGTAGGTTTAAGGATGGGGGTTTGACATTTTTGACCGAAAATTTCAAAGTTAGGTTCTTCTTCCTGTATGGTGCAAAATGGGATACAATCCTCAAGTCAAAAGTTCGGAAAAGATTCATTGGCATACTTTCATTTTATGAGATTTATATCGTAGAGAAGAGTCAAAGTTTTTGAGGAAAGAGGCAGAACTGATCAAGGAATGACGTTTCAAAAAAAGAAGAAAAAAGTGTTGAATGTTATTAATTTTTTTTGACTAATATGGGTTTTTCTAAGGAAAATGATTAGGACTTTTCTGGCTTTGATGGCTCTCTAATTTTTTTAGATTTGTTCTCGGATCTCAAATTTGCGTGCAAGATCACAAATGTTAGCCCTCTCAAATTATCGTGCGTTTTTACACATCATACACAGAAAATAATATTCAGTATGAAATATATTATGGAGGGAAAAAGGAGTAAAAAAGCCTCTTTCCTTTATTTTTCCATCATTCGTGTTAATATGGTGCAATGCAAAGATAATTGTTTAATTCACAATTATTATATTACCAACATATTTGGAAATTTGTATGACTATTCAGTTGTTATATTCCTCCTAGAATATTTCACGAATTTTGCAAAGTATTAGGCGCTGAGAAAATTTTGTGGGTGTGTCTGTATTTTCTTTCATACCATAAATTAATGAGCAGTTTCACAGTTATTTCTAAAAAGCGTTTTGATAAAATTCACATCAAACAGCACTTAGAGTATATATGAAAATATCAGTTTGCAAGTTGGTTTTCCTAACTTTCACATGGGCATTATTTTGCAATTGGGAACTACCATTCCTAGCTCATCTACAAAATCACTAATTTCAATAGGGAAACTGGTGGCGCAAAGCTAGAAATAGTGGCTCCTTGTTGCAAAATATTGTCAATCTTATCTTCTTATTTTGTAACCCGACGAATAATGTTCGCAGATACTCAAAACTGAATGACTATGGCGAAAAATTTGAAGAAATCCAAGTTTGCAAGGAATTGCAGTTTCGTGTTGTGCGGCATTGATCAGTGGATTTTTTTCTCATTTAAACGGACTTACCGATGTACTGTGCCGTCTGATGCCTCCGATAAGAAAAGGCAACTCACTTTAAAACCAGCTTCTGGTTTGAATCATCTTATTGAGGTAAATTTGTTCCTGTGACATTCTGTAACGCAAAATGGATTTTTAAAATCCTCCAATTGCCCTATGAGGAAGGAGTTTCCTCCATTATTAAGTTAATGAAGGAAATAGGGTAAACCTTTTGACGATTTACATTTATTGTTAATTTGCTTGCATGTAAAAACGAATGATACAGAAAGTCAATATCAATATTGAATGAGCTTCTCTCATTAAAAGTTTTAAGCAGCGAGAAAGCAAAGTGGCTTCATCTTTTAGATATCCTAAAAATAAAAATAAAAAACAATATTGAAGATCTGCAAGTGTATAGCGCATGGTAAAATCTTAGCATGAAAAAATAACATAATTTAGAGATTTAAATATTGAAAATTGTAACATTTTTTCATCAAAAGAAATTGATCTCATTCGTCGCACAAAGAAACATTTGCTGTTTTCAAGACAAGAATGAATTCAAGTAAGAAAACGGATAAAGAAATTTGAAATGCACGAAAACGATTTTTTAATGATGCTCACAAGAATGAACGAGGCATGTCAATTAATGTTTTTACCTTTTTACGTTTATTTCTGCATCGGCATCAAATCAGTACCTCTAGCTTGACAAGGGTTGATTGATAGTCTTTAACCAAATTACTCCCTTCAAATTTATTTCATATAATTACATAAATTTTCAAAAATTGCAGACAAGTCAGTATTAATAATAAAGTTTCCTCTCGGAGGAAATCTTATTCGATGTACCGGCTTTAATTTTCTGTTACCAATGATTCCGTTATTATGTACAAACTTTACTCCATTGTTTGAGGTATTTTCCAGAATATTTTGGGGAAAAACTAACATATCTCATTCAGCAACTTGAAATTCATAAGAGACCTGAGACAAAAAAGGGAAAAAGGGATGAATGGATGTGGTGAGATAGAAGTACACATATTTCTGTGATTTTTTAAACCTCATAGGTAAAGCTTATGACAATCTTTGCACCAGGAGAAAAGGAGCAAACACGCTAAAAATGTAAGGTGTAAATAGCATTAACATTTTAATCTGATCTAGTATAGAAACCATTTTCTCGCAATGAAAAGTCTTGCTCACTACACCCCTCTCTCTTTAAAGCACCATCCAAATCCAATTTCCGTGTCTGATATTTAAGTTAAGGATTTGAATGGACACGACAAAATTTTAAAAATGAACATGCATACCCATAATTCGTTTGTTTTGATCAGATTTCCTAATATCATTTTAGTCATAACCATAGATGTTCGGAGGGTAAAACAATAAATATTACTCGGACAATTATTTTTGCGGAAGGAGAATTTCATTTTGCTGTGTGTGATATTTTTTGTATGCCTTGTAAATTATTTGCAAGTTGTGAATAACTCTCTCCGACCAATGCATTTTTCTTTGTTTTACGTCTCATATTTTTCTACAAAATTAAGTAGAAAAATTGACTTAATTTAGATTATAATTTTTAAGTGTACAGTTTCAGTTAGTCATATTTTTGTACATAGTTTGCCATCATTTTTTCTCAGCTGAAGATGACCAAAGCGCGCTTTGATAATAAGTTTAAAATAAGTAAATTCTAGTTCCACCATTACTCTAAGATTATGTTTTTGTACTCTAATATAATAGTAGTTTTAGAGTTCAATAATAAAGTACTGCAATTTAGTTCATCTTCCAATTATTCTCTTATGGAGCATTTCCTGGATTCTTTGATACATTTTATTAACATCAGCAAGGGTTGGTTTACCAAAAAGCATGTGGATGTATTTAAATCGTGGATTCCAGCAATGATCTCCGATTTTCTGTCTCAAGGTTCGGTTCCATCCGGAAAATTAGAATTTTCCTCAAAAATCGAGCTTAACCGAGAGAAATGCAATTTTCAAGGAGATTGGCGCACGAATGTAGAAAATAAAGGTCATCAACGAATTCAGCAGGCAAAAATATACATGGAAATATTTCCACGATGTATCTGAGAATGTTCTCGGTTGTTCATGTGATAAGGAATTTTTCCAGTCAAATGCTTCATTCCGTCCTTTTACCACCACGTATGACTTGTATGATTTTTGTGACAGAATGGGTAGAAAAAATGAATTACCTCGGTACCACGGTGTCTGGTGTCTCAAAGGGTATCATTCTTTTAAAATGTTTACCGTCGAAGAGGAGTAACACCTCGTTTTTTCTCAGCACTAACAATTTCTTCGGAAAATTGAATTTTCAAAAATGATTGATTTTTTATTTTTTTTTTTCCAATTTGAATTGACTTTCAGTTTAGAACCACAGC
>NW_017547126.1:412115-440835 GCF_001854935.1 Bemisia tabaci | reverse complement strand
CCCCCCCCCCCCCCAGAGAAATAGATATACGTTTGTCGTACACGGAGAATCTACGAGGCAGCTGCTAAAATAACTGAGTTTTTCCCTCTCAATATCATGCCACGTCCGTCCGCTACAGTGGCGTGGTGTGCTGCTCGACATATCGATTGATCTGCCATTTAAACCTATGAAAAAGGATCGGTAAACAGGGTGTTCGCAATGAACACCTTAATAATCGATTCTTTACTATAGCTTCAAGTGGGGAAATATCGATAATCGATCCTTCACGCCTCGCCACTGGTCAGCTATGATCTAGATATCCAAGCCATGCATGCCGATTCACATGTTTGCCTCGGAAAAATGATATGCCAAACATTTCACAACCCTTTCGAAACAGTTCCACTCGCCATTCGGGAGAAAGTGTTTATGGCAGTATTAATTTGCGTACGTCTTATTTTTGATGTTATATAATTGGGTGGTTGCAGAATTTTGATATACTTTCATTGTTTTTTCACAACGTGTTGACCAATACATACACGTGAATGGTAGCAATTTCGATACGATTTGAATTAATTATTGCAAATTTGTTCAATATCTTTGAATTATTTTTATAATTTGCAAATCAATATCATTGTCAAAATGTCTACATTGTCAATGAATGAATAAGACGAGGAAATAAATGCATGTAGAGGACCTTTCCACTGTTTAATTAGCAAGCAACTGTTCATGATAGGCTCCAATGTTGTCTTTGATTGATATACCGGAAACAAAATTAAAGATTGAGAACGACAGTTGGTTTGTTTTTAAAATAGATAAGTTTAAATTTGAATAAATGATGATCAACAATGGATGCTCAGAAAAATCGCATTTCCACAAATAAACTTTCATTTTGCCCTGTCCCCCTCAAGGAAATAGCAGGATTTTTTAGTGTTTCTCGTATAAAACATCAGAGATGCTCAAGTAATACATTGGCATTGTAGGTGTTTTTATGAGCCTAAACTTACTACAATATTGCCCAACTAAGTACTCATTAAGAAAAATTTGACTTCGTTGTTTTTTCTTGCAGCGCGTTAAAGTCTCTAATTTTGAGCGTGCGCAACTTACGAGTACTTTTATTTTGTACATTTTTTAAAATAAAAAAGGTCATCAAAACATCTTCTTTATTTGCAGGGAATCAATTATTAGAGGAAAAATGACGAAATAACCTAATCTGCTAAAATGAATATGTTCAAATCGTCACTCGACCCCGACATAGGGCTATCTCAATTATTACCACGTGAGCCCTGGTCTACGTAAGATTTAATGCTTTCTGGGAATTTTTGGTGCATTCTCCTTTTATTTGGGGGATTTTTTTTTTTCCGGTCGCACTAGGAGGTTTTAAAAGTTCCAAGGAAATACCCAGATCTGTAGAAACAATTTGCGTAACAACAAAACTGCACAAGAAAAATTCGGAGCACTGGAAAAAAAAAACACATTGGATCTAGAGTCCAGACTCTTAAAAACATCGACAAGAAAAAATACTCTTGATTCAATCAGATTTAAGCTTAAATCAAGAACCAAGCCTCTTAATTTGAACGGATTTCCTTTTGATTTAAGCTTAAATCTGATTGAATCAAGAGTCCTTTTTCTTGTTAATGTTTTCAAGAGTCTGGACTCTAGATCCAATGTGTTTTTTTTCCAGTGAGGAGCTTAGTGAAACTAGAAAAAGTATTGAATGACACATTTCCAGGATGGATTGGTGATATTTTCATTTTTTTCTTCAGAGAAATTTCAGGAGATAGAGCGCATTACAGCTTGTCCCCTGCCACTCCTTTGGTTGACCGTGCCCGCAACGCTAAAATAATCGTAACGCAGTGTCCTTCCGCCGCGAGCTTCCGGCTTGGAGAGGACTCACGGTGGATCAATAGGCTTTCCAGGAAAGCTCCGGCGAGTGTGGCCGAGTCGATGCTAATTAAAAACTTCCGAGAAGCTCGGGGCTTCGAGGACGGATCCGGTAGACGAGGTGAATTAATCGCGACACACTGATAGAGCCGTTCGTCAGATGTTCTGCTGGTAACAAGGCGCAAGGAGCCGCGGCCGCTTTCAAGCTCCGATGCGTCACTAATTCGTTTACGGGATGTTTTACGCACCGGGCAACGAGCTGCACACCGCACCGCACCGCGCGAGTCGAGCGTGAACGAGCGGCCTCGCGCCGCGCTCACGTATCATATCCGTGCGTGTCCGAGAGACTAGGATTAACCCATCCAAATCCCACTGACCTAATTTTAGCCTTAAGGAAAAGAGACTCGGTGCATTATTAGATGGGGTGGAGTATCCAGCACTGAAGCGCAAGTTTCCTTTTCAAAATTTTTCGCGAAACACTTTGAGCATATCGACAATTTCCAAAATCGATAAAATAACAACTTAATCTGGCAAAGGGTGCAACACACAAAAAATCAGTCATTTCCAAAAACTGGGCAGTTTCATTTCCTATAAAAGAACGTTTGTACAGATTCGGAATTTGCCAAATACCCTCATTTGTAAATTGCGAATTATTCACTTTTCATCCGTAGTTTTTGCACCGTTTTAATTTTTTTTGCCATAGACTGATTTTTTTAAATGATTTTGTTAGTTTAATCCCTGCAATAAGCAGGAGGTCAAATAAATATTGATTTAGAACAATCGACGTGTTGATTTTTTAAATGTCGATCAAATAATGCCAATTAACTTATTTTCCGAACCGGAGCGACGCCTCATTGTAGCAACATAAGGCAGAGCATGCCGAGTTCTCATCTCGCGCGTCGCGCCTTCAATTTTGCATATGCTATCATTGCTATCCGGACAGCCATCAAGTCCGAATAGTTGTATCTCTGCGCCGTCATCAACACGCGTCCTTTCCTTTCTGCTATCTCAAAATTCTGTTTGTTCCTATTTGTTTTACTTGCCGCAGTGCTTCAGAGGCTACGTAAGCAGCATAGCCAAGGTGGGAGGGACATAAACCGGTCACATTTCATAGTTTTTCTTTCGAATTTTAGCGTCAAGGAGCACCAGCGAGCGGGGCATTGAGAGTTCACGCCTCACGCCATCGCGCCTTCAATTATTCAGACGCAACACGGGCATCCATCAAGTACGAATAGTTGTATCTCTGCGCCGTCAACAACGCGCTTCGTTTTTCTTACCTTAACTGTATACTGCGTTTGTTTTCGTTTGCATAATTTGGAGTGGTGCTTCAAGGGTTACGCGAGCAACTCCCGAAGATAGAAGAGACGTTCCAATACAGTTCAGTGCTACTTTAATTAATCACATCACTTTTTTTCACCTAATAGTTGAATAAAATTTTTATCCAGGTAAACACTCGTGCATTTTTTATAACTGTACCATGCAAAAACAGCCTAATAGAGCAATGAAAGACAAGTTATTTAAGAGGAGCAAAATTTCAAAACTTATTTCATACCACAATTTTAAGTTATTTTTTCGAGAAATCGTTCTGAAAATGTGTCTCCCGTATGTTTACCTCAATTATATATTTTTAAATTTTAGTATCATCTCTCGGTAATGTAATACTCTTCTTCTCCGAGTAAACTGGTGTTAACTGTGTGTTTATTTGAACCTCCTATCCTCCGACACATATTGTTTGTGGTCTGAAACACGCGCCTAGTTGACACTATTCTGTGTTCTTTTCGGCGGGTTCACGACTCATGAACGACTCATGAATTTAGACAACGACTGCGTGTGTTGGCAACACATTATTCGTATTCTAGGGCTAAAACTCCGAGGAAACAAATCAATATGTTCAATTTTTTTTTCTAAAAATAATCTACATTTCCCAAGTATCTGTATACAGCAACGATATAGAAACTATGGATTGGTGGTAGCTTACGAAAAAAACGTAGCACACATGGAGCGGTCGTTCAAAGGGCGGGCAGGGAGTGGAAATGGCCGATTGCTATCTTCACCATAACCTCAAATACATGTAATGTCCCATAAGAAGCCATAGAAACCTAATTGTTGCTCCTGGTGTGTTACGAATTTCACTGTTGGCGTACCATAGGAGCCCCCTATCTATAGTTTCTAGATCGTTGGTATACAGCCATTGGTGTTTTTGATGAGCGATTTAAAATTAACTGTACAATCAATATGAGGGCTATACGCCACGACGATAGAGCCAAAAAACCTTCTCGCTCTCTAAACAAATGGTTGTTGGTGAGGAGACTGGTAGGGGCAGGCAGTAGGCGAATCAAATAGAAGAGGCTGCCGTTACAACTTGCAAACGGAGACGGGTTCGTCGTGGAGTGACTGACCGACAAGACGAACCGGTGGAGGGTGCGGACGCGGCGGGGGAAGTTGGGGGTCAGGGTCCGGGGGGCCGAGCTCCCCGGGAGAGGGGGGCCCGACAGGCGTTCCCGCTTCCATGGCAACGATGGGCCAGAAAACTGGAAACGAATGAAAAATGAACCATAAGGGTCCGGCGAGTAATCTTCGCCCGCTGCCCAGTTGTGTTTGATCGCAGCCCAAAGTGCACAAATATCAATCAACCGAACTCACTCCCAGTCCTAAAAAGATTGATAATTGGTGTGTAATAGTGGCAGATTGATAGTCGGCCGTATGCATGCGTGCGTGTGTGCTAGTGTGCGTTTCCAGATATATTTTACAACCGGTCCGTGCCTCCCGCCCCCGCCTGTTCCACGCATTTACGCGTAGGTGAGCCGTGCATTATAAGCGCGCGAGGGGGGAGGGAGGGGGGTCGAACTCGCGACCACTGAACCGAAGATATTGCCAACAACAGGTGCGGCTTTCAGACCAGCTCGTGTTTCGTTTACATAATAAGATGCAGATCACTTATCTTGTTCGGAACACGTGCTCTTTGCATCATCCTATGTTCTACGCTTGTGCAGAGACTCCTCTAGCCTTTTCCTATTCCTGCTTCCTATCTTCCTCTTTTCACGCTTTCGTCCTGTTCATCCCGTAAATCATTTTTCCTCGCCGCTACCTTATTGATTTCGGATTTCGTGCTGCTTCCTCCCGAGTTGGGATCCGTGATTCATGGGGGCATTCACTCCTCTCTATTTTATTCGCCCAAAAGCTATCCTTACTAACGAGTTTGTATCCCCGTCGACTGATATTGATTTTGCGATGGATTTACCACCTCTGAAATCATCCTTTATTTTAATGAAACCCCGAGCGCTGAAAATCTAGGCGGTATATGAAATAAGGGCCTTTGTTTTTAATTACTGAAGACTTGGGTATCAGAATCTGATTGACTCTGTTTTAATAGATCTTTTAAGTCGACACAGGAAAGTCGTCAGCCACCGATTCAGTTTATTCAGTTTTTCTTTGTACAAACATGCTCATTATATTCTAGAGAGAAAGAAAGGGTCCTCTTTACAATTTTCATAGTGAAACTCACGATGGTCCCCTTAAAATAATACCGTGTGCTACAACCTCTGACCACCCAGTTAAAAAGTACGTTGGGCGGGAAGAAGCTCAATACTGGGAGATGACTCACATTTCTTTCTCTCTGGATACCCATCTGTGTCCATCCTCATTTGCGGTGTGAAATTGAAGTTTTTTGAGGGTCAAATATTCAAGTAGGCAACTATCTTGACCCTAAATAAGTTAAATTTGTTTATTCTGGGAAATGAATGCGAATCATTATTTCACTATAAAATACAAATATTCGGTTTTGCAGACGTATCTAGAAAATATTATTTATTGCCGATATTTAATAATCCGTGTCTCTGGTTGGGATACATATTGAATATTGCATGGTAGACTCTATTCCACGTCAATTTAATAATATTTTTGGATTGTTTAAGGGCACAGATTTAATGTTAGACATAAGAAACAACATTTTTGGGCTCATTTGTTTCTACCTGGACCCGACGATTATAGCCACCTAAGTCATCATTTGCTAAAGTTTGTTATATCGACAAAAATGGAGCAGAAATGGTACAGATAGTTGTCTTATTTCATGAAATAGCTACATTTGACATCACATTAATTTTCAATCAAAGAATCGCAGACTAATTATTTCTTTTGCGCTTCATTTGCAAATAATTCCTAGCTGCTGCCGTCCCTTTTTACAGTGCCTTTAGGAATTATTTGCATCTGCTTTTCAGTGCTTAGGGAAAATGAGAGATAAAAAAACCTTCAATGCACAATTTGATGCACATTCCACTCAACCATAATTAGCAGACCGTCAGGACAAAGCTTTTTCTGTCATTTACATGCTTCGCAAATAATAAACGAGAAAAAAATGAGACCTATCCTCAATGCACGTCCAAAAATCTATCACAGCCCAAGAAATCGTTGAAAAATGAGAGGCCTCTGTGTTTGTTTAACTTGCAATTTTTTTTCCTTTACTGAACCGCGCAGAGTTCTGCCACAAAACACATGCTATGCAAATATAAGCAAGATTAATTAACTTTTCTGGAAAAAAAGCGCGTAAGCAAAAAACCCATCACTTCGAGCGAAAAAAAATATCACACGTACAAGAATAGACCTAATTCTGTGTGAAAGGAAACCTGTGTGACACGCCGTGACACGGCGAGCACGAAACGGACACACGCAAAAAAAAGGAAGAGGACATCGAGAGAGGAGGCTGAAAAAAGCGCCGGGGCGATGATTTTTCACCAAATTACTCGCGACTCATTTAAAGTAGGAAACAAGGATGGCGAGCGGACAGCGCGGCGGCGGCCGCACCGGGGTCTTTATGTGTTTTTGGTCGATTATAAATGACCGGTCATTTAAATAAAGCGACGTATTCAATAGATACAGCGCTCCGAGAGGACCGGGGACCCTCCGAGACTCGGGCAGATAAATCAAATCACCACAAGGGATATTTAGTATGAATGGGGAAAAAATTACCCCGAACCTCCCCGCGTATTTATGTTGATATTATACAGGCAGCGATGATGAGAGCCGATCCTTCAGCGCACGTCAAAGACAACATAAAACTTATGATATTCATTGATCCTGAGCTTAAGGCTGCCCGAGCCTTAAGATAAAGTGACCACCATCCCGCGCTGTACCTTTTTCATTCATATCAAAATATTATGTAAAACGGAGGAATATGCATGAAAATCAACCCCCGCTACCCTTTTACGCTCGGATTCCATTGAGAGTAATCTCGAGCTGTATTAATCAAACCTTTCGCGTGAATTGAAATCATGATGTCTTTTCGCTGCTGGACTTTCCTCTTTATTCTGATGTGTGGCACTTTGTCAACTCGATGAAGTACGGAAGTCGGAAGTTATGACTCATATATATCCTCTTGTTCAAAGAACTTAGATTCATTCCACTTTGCGGCATGAAAATTTACTTTCAAGAATTTTTAATCCTTCTAAAATACTATTTAAACTTTCCTTTGGATACAAAGTTTCAGAGACGCCCATTTAAAAATAACGAAAAACCACTCTATCGGCTCGACACAATGATATAAAAAAATTTTTTAAGTCGTTTATTTTGTTTTAAAAATTAACTGCACTTTATTTGAGCATTAAATGTTCTTTTCATGCAGGTAGCTAGTGAAGTAGTGATGCTATGGAAGATTCTGCATGAGTGCACGTCAAAAATTTTATAAAATACATTCACAAGTAAACATTATTGAGTGGCTGATGGAGGTTACGAACACTGTCTTATATAAATTCAGGAAATTAAGTTTCTGAGATCTGTTCAAATATGTGTTCGCTTTATCGGAATATGGCAATAACGTTACCACAATTTTTCATTTTTACGTATTATTTTCTTTAATTTCTAAGATATTTTAAAGAATTAAGTAAAATCAGCTTAATATCAGATTCACATGCAGCAACAAAATTTTTCGAAAAATTTCCCATTTATAATCGAAATAAATGTCCAGTAATGAGTACCGAGGAAAGTTGTGCAAAGGTTAAAGTCTCAACTTCCGATGTAAGCTAGTCTCAATCCGTTCCTCAATTTTTAACGAGAAAAAATGTTTGCAGCACATGTGCCAATATCTCTTATCGCCTTTGCTGACACCAGTCTGACCATATGCACCCTTTAATAGACAGGCAGATATTGTCTTCGGAAATATCAATTTAGTCCAGACCTTGCTCCTACAGCGTAGGGAGATCTTCAGTGCTGATAGAGAGAGAGCTCGAAATTGAATAAATTTCACTCTTAGACACGCACGATTACGGTGCCCTACGCACAGAGTGCGTGAGTCATGATATGCTAATTAATATCGCTAACTATCGATAATAGAAGCAGCGGTCGGTAGACAGACGCAGGTGTTGCATACTCACGGCTGATCTGAGTTCTTCATCAGCTCGCCTCAAATAGATACACAAAAATCCCTATCAGTTCGCGTGGGGTTCCAGAAACGTTGCCTATTGGGCTTATAAAATGTTGAATGTAATGTGTAAAATGCGAATTTTATACGAGGTAATGGCAACGTGGTGCCCCGATTCATAGCGTGAGCGGTGTCCCTCCGGATCGATCGGGATCGATGATACGCGATAGTTATCAGATTTTCTACACCCGCATTAAATGTCCCCTCCAGTTCACCTGTTCAAGTTTCGAGCACTACCCCCGGCATCGTCTCCGCAGTTTTGATTGTTTTAACAGCCCTTAAAACTACGGTCATTCATGTTTCATCGTTGCAAAAAATGCCGTATTGCAAATTTTGTGAATTCGATGGAAAAATTAAATAAATTTAAAAAAAAAGGAGAAAAGAGAAAAATTAAAGAGAAAAGGGTGCGGAGTGTCAATTTAATTCATACTAACTTTGTGTTCTTTGGATGAATTTTATTCGATCCAAAAAAGTCGGATGGAAAGTTGAATACTCAGAGTTTTCGCTCAACTTCCTCCTCAATTTGAATTACTAAAAAAAATAATTTTCATAAAATATCGTATCGCAAATACTGCGAGGTCGTTGGAAAAATGACATAAAAAACATGAAAAATAAAAAAAAAAAATTCAAGAGAGAACGGTCCAGAATGTCAATTTAATTCATACGTACTTCGTGATCTATGAATGAAATGTATTTGAGCCAAAAAATTCGAATAGAAAGTTGAAGACACTCAATTTCTTCTCAACTTCACTTACAATTTGAATCAACCCAGAACAAATTTGAATACATTGTCTTTTTTTCATTTGCTTCTTGTTAAAGTTCAAATTTTCTCGTCAAGCGTTCGATTTTAAAACTTTAATCAGCCTTGCTCGAGCTAAGTGATTATATTTTTGATTTGTGGCCGTCAACAGACTGTTCCAATCCTCTCTTCGTTTTAATGAACATAGTCTGAGCCTAATATATTATCTTTACCCGCATGAAAGACAGTAGAAGTCATCGGAAGCTTCTTCTATAGGAATAAAACAAGAGCTCGCTTTAAATTTACCGTCTTTTTTATTTGGTCTACTATAGACTTCAGTTGCCTGAACTTTCCGAGTTCTCATTTGTAGAAAATATTCACAACACGAAACGATTGTAATTGATTTTTTTAGCCTCCGGCAAGAACGTGCCTTGCTCCTCATTCGTATTATACAGCACTGTTTCAATATTGTAGGATATTTTCTTGTTTTCTTTTCTTAAACCCGTAAGGAATTGATTGGTAGGGACGTTTTCATTGGCGTGTTTAAGACATACATAATTAATAATCCATGAAATTGTATAGAAATCAATCACACACCAAGCACAGAATAGTTGGATATTATACTGTTGCTTTCGAAACTGTAGATCCCTTTTTCTTTCACACAGTTTGATAACATCGTAGATGGACCCGGTTGATAAAACAAACAAGATGAAACCCGTGCACTCACCGAAACCATAAATCAGTTATTGTTTAAGTAGTTCACCTCTAATAAGACGTTTAAAGTGATAAGTGACTTTGGATTAATATTAAATCTAAATGAAAAGTTAAACATCTATATCGCAGCGATTTTGCAGTGACGAATTGTGGAGAGGATCTCACCGATTTTTTCTTTGAAATACATTTTTCTGTGAGAAACTAACAAATTTACATTCTTGAAAATCTTGATCTTTGATTTATATTCTTGGTCTTTACCAAATTAAAATTGAAGTCAACGTCCTTAGGCAAAGGCTAGAAATTCAGCTCATCTAAATTTAAATTGAGAGAGGAAAAAAACATTGCTAAAATAATTTGAGCATGTGGAATGAGTTAATTAAAAGTAATGAGAGATCGACGGACACAGATTTTCGTTTTTTTCTAAACATTTTAATTATGCACTTTCGTTTCTTAGAAACTTTGTTGTTGTTGTTACATTACGCACTTTGTAGTGCTTTATTGCCACTATGAGCACAAACTTTTTAAACGAGGATCGACAAATAAAACTTTTTCTAAAATCGATTGAACCGTTTACTTGTTACTTATTACTTTAATACACGACGGCCGTTTCGGGCTTGGGTGTCAATCGACAGGAGAACGGAAACGAATCGAATCTTTGGAAATTAAGGGGATAAGTCGTACGCGGAGGTAGTCGCGACGCGGTCGATGACATGCACGACTGTAGGTGGTTCAATCGGTTTTAGAAAATATTTTAACTGTCTATCCTTGTTTAAAAGGTTTGTGTCTCTTTAAAAAGTAATCTGTGGATGCATCTAAACGTACACAGCGGCCGTCCTTATTGCATATTCACAAAACTGAAGGGGGATACGTTTTCTTTGCGCTGCGTTGAATTAATATCATGTAATGCAGGAAGTTACACGATGTTATCAACATTACTCTGCAGCATTGCACCGCTCATGCATTCAGGTATACGCAGCACTCAATCCATTACAAAGCCTACTCGACTTCCTTTTGATTCGGGCTGCCAAAATATTTACGACTTGTCATTAAATTCGTAAAAGAGAAAATAAAAGCGAAATCATTCGTCACGAAAAAGTCTAACCGCTCGATATTGTTCGCAAGGCTCTTAAAAAGCGTTTAAATCGCTTGATACGCATTACAATTTCTTGAATGAGCGTCATACCCTCTTCTTGACAAAGGTGATGAAGTAGTCAAGGCGTTGTTTCAAGAGCATACATCCTTGGCGATATTTCTGATCTCCCCGAACGAGTGATTTATAATTTGAAAGGATTATACTTTATGTTCTGTTTACACGGTATTTGAGGGGTGCCTTTTGGTTGTGAAAAAGTTGGCACCTTTGAGATCGACAGGGCGCACCCTTTATTTTATCGTTCGAGCGCACGTTGTGCAATGTCTTTTAAGCCTGGTTGTCGAGATGACGTCATAATTCTTCAACTTCAATGCCGGTTTAAATCATTATTGATTTTCTGGCAATTTGGCATCTTGCTTCCTCAAAACCTTCAATATGAAGGAATATGCGTGAACAAACTTTAAAGTGGCCAATAAAAAAGAGCACAAGAATTGAATACATTTTATTCCTCAAATTTTCGCTCCATGATAGTAATTGATGATCCGATTTGACGGCATGCAAGGTATTGTAAGGTACTCAATAGGAGGAAACTTTATTACGGAATAGAATCGGAACTTAAAATTGGAGGGGATTTTGGGGAACAAGCAACTCTATTAAGCAACATATTTGAATACAACAGGACATGCACAGAGATTACATGATAGAGAAATATTTTAGATAACAGTCCGTGAAGGAGAGCAGAGGTCATAAGCGTAGTTGGCTACTTTATACTTGGCGCAATATTAAGCGCGACTAAAATTTTAATTTTTACGGACTTAGAAAAACTCAAGAAGAAACTTTTGCACAATCTTACAGCTGGCTTTCTCGCAAGGAATTTGGCAATACTTATTGTACACTAGTCACTCATTTTTTCGGTAAACTAATTATTCGAGGAAAATTATAATACTCAGTCACGGATGAAGTAAGAGGTATTTCTCTCTCATTAGAACATGTCAGCAGATGCACGTGCTCAAATAAATAAGCACAATCTTTCAATTTTCAACATTTGAAGTGGAAATAGGTCTTGAGATTTATCACACAGTCCTGAGGTTCACCACCAGTTGAGGTGCACAGCATACGAATGACAGCGGTAAGATCTACGAGTGGTAAAATACAAATTAAATTTGTGAAATGAAAGAATGTCTATATGAGGAAAGAGGTAAATGAAAAAGACAAGATACGCAATAAAAAAATAAAAAAAAGTATATAAAATAACCAAGCAGGTGGAGAGAGAGAGGGCATATAAGGACTGAATATGTAAACAAGCTACCGGTCTTTATTGGCGTTGAAAAATCGTCGTCTCCCTGACGTCAGGGCGTACCTCAATCTCTACTTGAGCCCTGTTCACCGTATAACTCTAGCCTTTTCGGGGTTCATGTGGAAATAGTCTAACGCACTTTACGTCTAAGAAGCGACGAAATGTCCTGTTCTCGGACACGAGGAAGGTATAAAAACGATTTACGGTAAAATAAATGCTTTAAAATCTTCGAATCAAGATTTAAATGCCTAATGCGGAGAAGCAGTATTTCTCAATTAAACAAGCCTTGTCACATAACCGCAACGAACGATAAGAGACAAGAAAGGGGGAAAAAGGAGTTCCAAAGATGAGTCTGGCAGCTTACACGGTTGGTTATAGGGAAAATAGGATGGACATAAATAATTTCAACTCTTCCCAGTGTTCCTATTATGTAAATAAAATTGTAGAAGCTCGCGGGAGTAGTGTGTTAAAAAGCGAGTAAAAAAGTGGGATAAAAAAGGTCGTAGGCACTGATTCTGGGATGACAAATTGTTTGTAACCTGCGTCTGATTTGTTGATATTATTTATAGGCTGTGGTCTCGGCCGAACGTATGCAGCTACTTTTTTCATCGGTGTCTTATTCTTCCTCCCGGTGGGTTATTTCTTTTCCTCCGTTTTCAGTCTCAGCGTGGAACAGGTGTTTAAGATGGTTTTATTGTCACTGTCCTCAACGGTTTGCCGGATCCGTAGCCTGCAAGTGTCGTCACAGGAGGGAAATAAATTTACCAGAATGTTTCTTGCGAAAATAAAATAAATTCAATCTCAAAGTTAATGCGTGCATGCCATTACCTTCGAGAACAGAGCGTGGTAAAGAGATGGACAATGATTGCTAGACTCCCGGCGTATATTTGAAACTCAGGAAAAGTAGTGAGTGACGTATGTTTGGGTGTGTAAAACATGAAGTAACAGGCGTGGATGAGGTAGACATTCTCTGTTATCTGCAGCACTAAATATCTGTTATCTGCAGCACTGAATATATTCCTTGTAAATATTTCTGGAGTATTAAATGAAACCACACTGGAAAAAAAACACATTGGATCTAGAGTCCAGACTCTTAAAAACATATTTTAGCGTTACGGGCACGGTCAACCAAAGGAGTGGCAGGGAACAAGCTGTAATGCGCTCTATCTCCTGAAATTTCTCTGAAGAAAAATATGAAAATATCACCAATCCATCCTGCACTGGAAAAAAAAACACATTGGATCTAGAGTCCAGACTCCTGAAAACATTGACAAGAAAAAATACTCTTAATTCGATCGGATTTTTGCTTGAATCAAAAGGAAATCCGCTTGAATTAAGAGGCTTGGTTCTTGATTTAAGCAAGATTCTGATTGAATCAAGAGTACTTTTTCTTGTCGATGTTTTTAAGAGTCTGGACTCCAGATCCAATGTGTTTTTGTTTTTTTTTCCAGTGCAGGAACCCAGAACAATTACCGCTCCCTTGTAATTTGGGAAAGACTTTTGAAGAAAAAAGTCATACGTTGATACCCCTGCACAGACGACAGTTGCAAAAAAATTATAGCGCCGCAAAATTCATCAAGAATCAAGAACATGTAAAAGTTCTGTCGGTCATAAAGTTTTTAGGGAGTAAAACGGAGTATTAGTATTTACTTCATCGCACTGAGAGTTCAAATACATGGTCGGATTGAAATGCATCTTTACGGCAACCATTTATACCAAAATAAATTTAAATTCTCACTAAATATGCATTAAAAAATACCAACTATGAACTGAAACAAAAGGCGTTTTTCCACCTCTGGCTAGATGCTGGAGAAACGCTGTTTCCATGGGTGATTTAAGGCTGTATTTGAATTTATCATGAATTTTTTATGATCATGGTAAATTCTACCATTAATATTTGTTAGTGCACGCCACAGTGATATTATAGGGTTTCCATAGAACCAAACTTCCGGTAGCATTCACTGTAAGCATACCATACGCTAACAGAAGTGTCATAGAGTGTACTGTTCATTACCGTACTCATATTATTGCATCAAGTCGATTGATTTTTTCAGTGGAAGGATCAAGCCAACTTGTGTGGCGGGCATTACATACAACAATCTTTAAGACTTTTCTCATAAACTGAAAAAAAAAAAACCCATTGGATCTACAGTTCAGACTCTTAAAAACATCGACAAGAAAACATACTCGTGATTCAATCGGATTTTAGCTTAAATCAAGAACCAAGCCTCTTAATTTGAGCGGATTGCCTTTTGATTTAAGCAAAAATCTGATTAAATCAAGAGTATTTTTCTTGTCAATGTTTTCAAGAGTCTGGACTCTAGGTCCAATGTGTTTTTTTTTTCCAGTGTATGTTTCGTTTTCTGCGCCCCTCTTCTCATTTTTGCCATTTTCACGTAATCTCTGTTCTTGATTTTGTACTCCTTGTCCTAATTTTGTGGCTAATAAACAAGCAAAAATAACAGACAAAAATCTATCAGCCGTGTCTCTAATCAATGATAGTTCTGGCTCTATGTTATTTGGTTTCTCACCGTAGAGGTCCCTAGATCCGGGAACATATTCCCGCGCTCCCCGGACGAGAGCGCCTCTCCTGACATAATAATTACAGAGCATTGTCCTAGGGGCGCCCGGCATTGTCACAGCACTTACGGTCGCCTATGACGCATCAATGAAGGCGTTACGCATCGCACTCCTCACGTATGACTTTTACGAAGCGAAGATTAATGAAAATCAAACATACCCACCATCGGGCATTATTCCGGGGCGAAAAGGATCCACCGCGTGTTGTCCGAGGGGCTTGACTTCCGGTCATCGCGGCGCGCGGAAGCTGAACTTGTGCCGGAACTCTCCTCGCCTTCCTGTCGCGGCGCAACCCCTGGACACCGGGGTGACCGGCCCAGATTTCGGGGTCATTAAAGTGGGCTTACGGATGGTTTTACGACCGATAATTCCCATTATTACGCCATTGTTCTCGGCGTTTTGCATGCCGTCTTTAATGTCTCGTTCGACACTTCGGAGCGATGTTTTCGGTGAGTTACAACCCCCCGTCATTGACTCCTCCGCATCCCCGGGGCAGTTTATCAATCGGCCGGACAATCGCTGATTTCATGCGAGTCTTGGCGAGTCAATTTTTAAAGGGACGTATTTCTATCAAACGGAACTATGTGCATTAAGACATGAGCCCTGAGATCCATAAGAATATGTGCATAACAGGGCTCTTGTCATAATGCACTTAGTTCCGTTTGATAGAAATACGTCCAAATCACCTCCGTGAAAGAGGCGCTCCGGTTTCAAGTGGAGGCTATTCAAAGGTCAATCATGCGTCGTGAGGTAGTGTTACACTATCCCACTCAGTGGCATTTTATAGGCGCAATAAAAATTTTAACAACTGGAAGCAGGCTTTTCGCGGGCTTTGATGATAATGTAGTTTCGATGTGGCAGAATCACTCTTTCACAATATGATCGCAAATGTTATGAGGATTCGCTGAATTGATCATTATTGCCCCCGAAATTCGCATCTGCGGGTCATAATGAAAGGGACATAATCCATTGGTTATACTTACGATTTTGGGCAATAGGTGAATAGACCATCAGCTCAGCCCATTTTGTATAAGTGATTTCCTGAAATACGATACTGATTATGTGGATTTGAGGTAACGTCTAATTTAGCTGGTATTTTAACATGTATCGTGACCAAATTACTGTTTTAATTTTTGCTTTTTATTAATTTTTTGAGAGGACCCAAATCACTGCACTTTTTTAGTTTTATCAAAATCAGTTTTTTTTTTTCAATAGCATAAAATATCGTATATATCGTAGTTAATGTACCTTTCGCACCGTATCATCTCCAAATTTTATGTCGCACCGCCGTTTTTTTACCTCTACTTTCAGCAAAACCTCTGGTATCATTTATGCTTCAAATGCTTTAGAGCCAATTATTTCTACGTACCACTACTAGTTTTTTACATACAAATTAGAAAAAATAATTACGGAGTAAAGTGTGAGTGCCGGTAAAAATTCTTGAGCAGTGTATTATTTTTAAGCATTCTGATTTTGAATGGAAAATACTGCCTCAGCACGAGCGTTAGTACAATGCTGTTTCAGAACGTATTAAACACAACGGCATTTTCTATACTTTTACTTCGTCAAACTCTTAAGCTATACGAGTGAAGCGACTATGGAGCCGTAAGAAATATGAATCCTTACGGCTTATGAATACCAACAAGCAACAACTAGATAGGTCACACTGTTATTAATAAAAGGAATGGATCAACAAACCAAATTATCTGTCTGGATAGCTTTTGTTGTGGACCACTTGTTTGGGCATTATAGCCAGGTTTGATCATGGCACGAGAGTATAGCATCGAGTTCGTTAGTGGTTGCATTGTAAAACTGTCATGTCCCAAGCTCACTTTCTTACGTTGTAGCCAAATGAACCCAACTCTGGTCCGAATATCTTGCCCTTAGAGTTTACTTGGTCTAGCACATGCGTTCTCTTTAACCTGATACGGCCTAATATCACCTATACCTACCATGCATGATTTTATGCATGGTTTTAAAGTTGTTCTTGAAATAACGGCAAACAACACTGGAAACAAAAGTAGCTTGGATTTAGAGTCCAGACTCTTAAAAACATTGACAAGAAAAAATACTCTTAATTCGATCGGATTTTTGCTTGAATCAAAAGGAAATCCGCTTAAATCAAGAGGCTTGGCTTTTCGATTCAAGGAAAAATCTGATTAAATCAAGAGTATTTTTTCTTGTCAATGTTTTTAAGAGTCTGGACTCTAGATCCAAGCGACTTTTTTTTCCAGTGAAGGCATCCGCAGTTGATCAAAATAGTTAGTTATTATAATTTTGAGACATTCAGCGACTCAGGCTATTAACGTCTTTACAGGTAATTTTGAAAATATATAGGAGTATAAACGAAAATTTAGATTTTTAAATTAAGAGAGGTAAAGAGTTTCAGAATTTTGGTGGCAATATTAGGTTCATCGCATGTAAGAGGGTTTGTATTTCTGTTGAATGAAGGGGAGTAGATCTGTGATTAATAGCCCTATCCATAAAAGCATTATAAGAGCATTTATATTAGATAGTGTGAATAAAATTTTGCAGTACCCCACCCCCCCTCTCCAAAAAAGATAAATGCTTCGAAACGAAGTAAGTCACTTCACAACGAGGAACGACAAGGTTTTAACTCAGCATCCATGAAAGGTCAAGCATTCACAATAACCTTTCATCATATTCCGCAGATTGACTCCTTTCTTTCATAATGCAAAGATAACCAACTCGCTTATGATATACTTCTCACATATTCTTCTTGGCCGTCAAAAAACCTACTTGGACCAGCAGGTTCGAACAAGGGCTATTTTCACCTAATTTAATCCATTCGCTAACGCGCCAAAGCTCCCAGCGATTCAACCTGTGGATAGCGATGGTGTCAAAGGACGCGACCATTTGAGGCTAAGGATGGGTCATTTAAATCGTCATTAAACGCCTCTTAGAAACCGTTCACAGGTACTCGAATGGACTTTCTCAAGCCTTTGATGGACGGAGGGGCTAATGACGGTGCAAATCAAGAGAAGGGGTGAAATCGTGGACCCCGCCACCCCGTTACAAATGACACACCGAGATGTAGTTGTAGTACGTAGACGGGAATCGAATTGAAATAAGACGTCTCCTCTTGACCGGAAACATAAAAATAATGACCGGTGATAAATCTTGGACTTATTTTTGTTCACGGATTAAATTCGAAGCGTTGATTTTATATCCTACGGATTGTGTGAGATTATTGAAATAAGGATTAGGATCTTTTTACGTCTGACGAGGTGAGTAACGAATTACTCCTTTCCCTGTTAGTATCATCGCTGTTACAATATTTTGTGGACTTAAAGTGTTTTTATATATGTTTTTTTATATTTTTGTAAAATACAGATTTTTAAAATCTACGTATGCACATTGTAAACACCAAAGCAGGTCTGTTGCACTCAAGTTGAGAAAAGGATCAATGAGCTAAACAGTGGTAAAAACTTACAAAAATTACGACGAGGAAATCAAAATAGTCTGAAATTCATTGATTAGTAAACGAATTGTACTGTAAACTTCACGTAATCTTATTAAAATCTAATTTGAAAAAGCTCAAATGACTAAAAGTGCTGAAATGATTGTCACTAGTTATTAAGTCTTGAATTTTTTATTTACATACGAGAAAAGAAAAATACGTACTCTTGCCTGATATCACGAATGTATGTTGCGAGTATATGTGCTTCCGCTCTCATTAATATCCACTTTTTTTTTTTTTTTTTTTTTTTTTTTTTTAAATTAAAAAACTAGACATTGAAAACTTTAAAATTCATTGCGGGTTTATTGAATCTGTCAGATATCACTTTTTTATTTGGCTGGAGTAGAAACAGTTTTAAGATCACTACCCTTCCTCATGCATTTACAATGCTTTTCATTACCCGTTACTTTTCGCCGTATAAACATCCCCAATTAACATGTAACATGCGAAAACTCTCACACAGATTCTGACAATCGAAAACCATCAATTACTCATTTTATTGCCTTACTTGAATTCGCACTATGGAAAATCCGAAGAAATGACAGTTTTGAACACGCAAATAAAAACGTTAAAAGTGTGGTAGTCGTACGATAAAAGTCAACGGGTCGTAAATTATAATCGGCCTCATTTCAATTTCGTCATGCGTAATTTCAAACGGAAATCAGCCAAAATACCCACCACTTCGAGATGATAATAAGAAGCGGAGAAAAACGATAATCGCTTTATTCTGCTCTGTTAAAGTAAAAAAAGCATACGATCATTCAAGCGTTGCAAAATTTCAGCTAATAAAATTAATATTTTTAAGGAATATCATAAGTATGTTTCCTTGAAATTTTTCGATAGGCTAGGTTTAGGCGCCAGTAAAATTACGCGAAAATATCGAGGCGAAAATTCATCGAGCTTTCTAGAGAATGCGTATTTTATGATACAGAATTTGGCAACCCTCGGATTTTCATACTACGTTTTGCCTTAGCACAACAGAATTCCAAGTATATATAATGAGAAAGGGTTGGCATATCGATTTGGGGATGTAACGATATCCTTATTAATCTATCCGGGGTTAATCGAGGGTTAGCGCTCGAAGCAAAACGCTTAGCCAGAACCACGCAACTGCAATGTAAATTAAATATAGACACGTTTTTTTGCCAAGTACAATTCCCAGAAACAACTCCTGCGCGAAGATGCTGGGCGCGAGAGGCAGTTTAGTACTGCCGTGCTAAGAAAAAACGAAGTAAGAACATTCGAAAGTTGCCAAATTTCCCTCAATAAAATGTTTACTTTTGAGGAAAATTATGAACATTTTTCCTTAAAATTTTCAGGAACTTTAGGTGAGATTGCAAACAAAATTATCCGAAAATTTGAAGAAAAACATTTACAGATCCACCCGAGAATTCGCAGTTTACCAAAGGAATTTTAACAACGTCTGAGGGGTTCATACGGCGTTTCTCCTTATAGCACGGCAGAGTAGCACCATCCCCGAATTTCAACACCAAGACACGGGTGATTAAGCACGCTGCTCTCCATCATAAAGGAGCCTCAAAGGGCAAGATCGGTTTACCTCGCGGCCGAATCGTGGCCTCATTGAAAAACATACGCCCCTTCGTCATAGACCGGTATTCACCCCGTTCATAATCCACTATTTACGATAAGATTCAGCAGCGATCAAGAGCTGGATCTGGAGGATCTCCCATCTCCTTACACCGTCACCAAAATAACCCATCTCTACATTCCTAGATGAGCCTTATTATGAGCGCAACTATATGGGCTCTAGGGTTCACGTTAGGACGGGATATTGACCCTTTTTTGAGGGGAGAGACGATTTATTTGTTTGGTAACACGGATTCGACTCACGGCCGGAGGAAACCCTTTCACGCGGATTCGTTTTACAACTTGACCTTAAATGGCCTATGACAGATTGTAAATGAGCCATCACGCTCTGCCATAAACCAACAGGTAACCGGGAGTATTCCTCCTGGGATTATGTACGGCCTAAACCTTTTACAATGACCCAATGTCGGGCAGTGATAAGAGTGATGGATTTTATTGCCTGCGCCTTTGCCCGGCTGCACTGTCACACGCATTCCCTCGAGTGTTACAACACGTGCTGATGCAGAGCTGACAGGTTTATTAACGGGTTATTAGGCGTCGATATCCCCGAGCTCTTGTCGAAATTCATCTTCTATTGATACCGGGTGCCCCCGGGCGTGACCTCTGGACGTGAGGGGTCCTGGGTTCTTTTCTCGTGATGACTTTTTCGGGGCGAGCAGGAGGGAAAGAAAACGTCGATTGAACTGCAGGATGTATGGAAATTCGTTGGAATCTGTCGGGATATGTACTGTACAAGTACATATGGACTGCATTTTGCACAAGGAAACCAAGAGCATTGCAATGTTGCTAACACTAGGCAAAGTAATCCTTTGCGATAAAAGTACTAAAATTATGCAAAAATATGAAATTTAATGGTGATTTTTTTCTTAAATTTGCAGTTTTTAGGGTGTAAAATAGGATCTGCTTATAGATGATCAGATTTTCCTTCTAGGACAAAAGAAGTTGCACAATCTGAGCGACATTGCAATGCTCTTGGTTCCTTCTTGCAAAATGCAATCCATATATGTTTTCAAACTATTTTGATTTAGAAACACGGAGGATTCCAAATTTTTCTTCGCGTACGGAGATTATTATTTTTTAAAGAAATAATCACTCGAACAAATAATCAGTAAACATTGTGGAGTTATCGTTTATTTATTCTATTTATTATTGTGTGCTTTGAATCAAATTTTATTTTGAAACAAAAAAAGTCCTAAGTTGTATTTAATCGCTATTACTTGTAGGAGAACTATATTTAATTGAAAAAAGGGCTTAGAGTTTGATGGGGAGCTAATAATTAGCTAAGTTTTATATGACAAGAATATGAATTACGTAAGACAAATTCTATATGGCATTTCGTAATTTTCTAGTTGTTCAGATAAAGTAGACATTTTTGAAGCTTTTAAAATATTACAGAAATATATAGCCACGTATTAAGCAAAAAATAATGTACCGCAAACAATCTTACGTAAAAACGAATCTTTGCACGTAATATCTAATGCAATTTTCCTTGATTTTAATATGTCGTAGGTAATTAGCAATCGCAGGCAATTTGCAAGCCAGCGGTGAACAATTATAAGCGTTAAATTCAAAAATAAAAGAACAAGCTGAGACGCTGATAATGTTGCCTGTAGTGTAAATAGACGCTTCTTTCCCGTAAAAACATGGTAGAGATGGGCAAACTCAGAGGAGCATGTAATGAGCTCCGTAATATTAGATGGGTTTTGATCGGACAGGCAACTAAATTAACTTTGAGACAACGCGTAGAGTATCACCGAGAATGAAGGCGCTCTAAGCCGAGATCATGCTGTTAAAGCCCTTAACCCTTAATTGTGCAGATGCCCATTATTGGGATGTGTCGAATTGTTGTGTTCCTAATGTTAATTGCCAGCTACAAATATATATAAAAGAAATCTAATTGAAAGAGCAACCTTAAAAAGAGAAATTTGTGATCAAGCGCTCAATTTTCATGAACTTCAACGACAGAATTTAATTGAGCACATCAACGGATAAAACCATGCTATGACGAAAATACATTTCTTTTGAATCATTCCATACAAATCATTGTTTTGGACCATCTCTCAAAACAGACTGAGCGTCTAATAATATGTTTTACTCTCTCAAGATCTGCCCGTCTCAACCTCTCAGACACAAAACCCGAGAGCTTCTGATGAAATTGTAGAGGATGATGCTCAAATTTCGTGCTTCAACGGCTCCTTTGTTTTGTCTCGCCAGAGTTTTTCTTCCGCTTCTTCTAATCAATATGAAGAGGTTACTCCTCCGTTGGTAACACGATTGTCACGATGAAAACAGCGACCTACCGAGAATAAAACTGACGTTTTTATTTGAATCGAAAAATACAGATTTGACAACGTGTAAATGGTGGATTACAAAAAAACACAGCATGTTTCAGTAGGAAACAAGAGCAAACAATTGGCCTCCCGGAGAAAGAGGTAAACGTGAGTCCAGAGCACACCAGTAATTGAGATATGTTTTCGAAAATACGCGAAATAACAATGAGTTAAAAAAATATGAGATAGAGCGGGGGAAAGTAACTAAAACCCAGAAACAAAGGGACGTAAATGTCGGGAAAAAGTGGGGGGGTGGGGAGGGAATCCGACAGACTTTTTTCACTCCTTGAATTAATTCAGCTTTTTCAGCTAACAATAACCCTTTGATATGCGATCGAACAAGGATAAAAGGCGAGGGTATTCTTACTGGAAAGTCTAAAGCAATGTCTGAGGGAGAGAAAACTCCCTAATTGTCGATGAAATTCGAATGTAAAATGTCACAGAATTCCTTCCTGGCAAAAACAGTTTATATTTTATGATTTTCAAAATTTATTGGCCACTATAAACTCATCATAAATAGTGGAGTGCCTCAATTTACAAAGTGAAACATCCTTCATCAACAGCATGTGTTTTTCGGAAGACCTAAAGAAGAGTAATACAGTAGGCTCTGGATTATCCGGATTAATTGGTGCAGGGCCCGATCCGGATGAAAACGAAATCCGGATAATAATAGTAAACACATACACCACCAACCAACACCACAGTATTCTTATCATGTATACATCATGTGCATACCAACACGAATTTAAAAGGTTGACGCCAAACTTAACGACTCAATGGTGATTGTAAATGGTAGCCGACAACGATAAATTACGATTCAACGATTAAAACTCGCAATGCGTGAAGTATTCATGCAGTCTTGTAGCCGCTAATGTGCGTTTTAGGCTAACTAACCGACTTCACTGCGTTTGGCGTAATGCGAGAAGTATTTATGAAATCTAGTAGGCGCTAATGCGTTCCACGCCGACCTCACTGTTTGGCGCAATGCGTGAAGTATTCCTTCAGCTTTGCAGGCGCCAATATGCCTTGCGACCGCTTCTCCGCGCATCCGCTCACTTATCGGAATGCGTACGTAGTTACATGGTTGCAAAATCGATCTGGATAATCTAGAGTCCGGATAATGCAGAGTCTACTGTGCATGTAAGATTTTTTTTTTTGGGGGGGGGGGGGTGTCGCAAATACTGGAGGTAAGTTTTTTTAGGGGAGATCACAAATACCATTATAATTGAAGACTCTCATTCGTCGTTCCCCTCAAAAAAAACGTAACTCCTTATCAACATTTCCAAATTTCCCCTTTAAGTTGCATTTTACCAAGAGAATCTTCGGCACTTCTGAGTGAAAATTTCACTGATTCTTCATCTGACCTCGTGGAAAAATCAGAAAAATTATTTACAGTATTGTACATGTATATTCTGGTGAAAAATTCAACTATTTGGGCCAATTTTGTAACCTCAGAATGTAGTTACGTTCATTCGTCCGAGAGATGGCGAATTTATAAAGTCACGTGTAAGGTATACGACGAAATTTCGAATTTCACAATGGACCACTAGACAAGGTACGAATTTAAGCAATCTGATGCATGTTTCTTAACCAGAATTTCACGCAGAACACGATTCGCACAACGAAAATTACTGAAACCAACTCCTAATCGAGATATTAACGTTTTTATTTTACATTGGTTACGAGGGATTTGAACTGCCCGCTCACAAGAAACTCAAAGCTCTACGTGAGTCACATCGCGCACTACAACGGTTTCAACGATCTTCTCAATCGAGCAATGTTCATTTCCCACCATGTGTTTTGCAAACTATAAGAAATTTGCTACAGCTGAGCCAAGCATCAAGATTGAGGTTGCCAGATTTTTATATCGCAGAGACTGTCATGATAACGTTTAGCGCACGATGTGAATCACGTTGAGCATTGAGTTTTCATGAGCGGATGGTTTGAATTCACGCATCAAGAATCATTAAATATCTTCGTAAGGAGTTAATTTCAGTAATTTTTGTTGTGCGCATTGTGTTCTACGTGAAATTTTAGTTACGAAACATGTATCAGAATGCTGAAATTCGTACCTTGTCTAGTGGTCCATTGAGGGGCCCAAAGGGTAAGGCGCATAAGTGCAGTTTTTGCTATTTCGAAAAATAAGTGCCAGAAGTTTCAAAATTACGTAGATTCTTACGGCGGAAAGAAAGTTCAAACTGAATTTTTGATGCTAAAAAATTGGAATTTGGGAGCAAATTTTTGCCAGAATATGCATTAAGACTAGTTATACTTGAAATCATTATTAATACCTCATTTTTTTTCAAAAAGTGCACTTATGCGCCTTGTCCCCCAATCCCTTCAATTCAGGAGAGATCTATACTGCCCCATACCTTCAATATCAACCCCATCAGACAGCAACTACTTAGCAGCAGTAAGAATTTTAAAACGTCGATTTGCAGATTAGAGTCTCCGCTGGGCAGGGGCTCCCCACCCTGGACGTCAGCTCTAGCATTAATCCATTGTTCCGGTTGAAATCTCTGGAGGACTCGGAGCAAATAGAGAGGCTCAACTAGTGCCCACGTCCGTAATCTGGGGAGCCATTATCATAGTTGACGATTCTTTGTTCGGTTTACCTTAAGAGTAAACACGAGCTCCCCGGCTACACTCTAATCCCCGTAGAAACAATGCTATACCCGGGAGCCCCCCCCCCTCCCGGAAACTACCCCCGTGAAGCCCTCTCTGTAGCCGCACACCGCGTAAGCTCACTTCACGTTCCTTCGCTCGAGGAAGAGGATGGTCGGTAATTATGGACTCCTCATTCGTAGTGCATAAATTAACAACGTATGCGTGCGCCGGGGTGCGGGGGGGGGGTCGGGTGGAGGAAAGTTTTTCAATTTCGACTTTCGCCCTGCATGCATCGAGGGATAGTTTGTGAGCGGGATGCTGTGGAGATAAATAGGCTGCCACATTTTATGAAATAGACCGCATTAAACGGACAAGAACTAACTTACGCTGGAAGGAGAATTTGAAGCAGAGAATAGTATATTTAAGAGACCCTGCACTAACAATCTAAGGTAATAGACACTATTACTACCACGTCATAGAAAACGATATTTATCAATTTATTCTCATTGGTAGCATTGAAAGAGGTCATGGCGTTATTATTGTTTGGATCCAATTCGACTTAACGGAGAATTTCTATTGTGACGTCACCAATAGCATCTTTCTGGCGCGGCAAGGGTTAAGTTTGGAGGTTTTCGCCGAGCAGTGATTTAATGAGAAAATTGTTGAGTTCAACATTTGCCGAAGGATGACTAGTTCCGAATGGATAACTATCGTTGCACAAATTTTTTTTTGTGACTTTCCCCAAAAATTGAAGGCAAATTAGGGGTGCGCGCACCGTCTACACCATCTTAGTAAAGATTCTGCTTCCTTCGAATTTTTAGGTACATGAAACCACTGGGCACCACAATAATAGGGGGAAGTTACCCGAGTCAGTTTTTTTTTTTTTTTTTTTTTTTTTTTTTTTTTAAGATATCACCAACCACCCAAAAATGTACCCATCACTTCATATTAACCAAAGAATTTTTGAAAGTGACTTTCACATGAGAAACGATTAGCGTGAAGTCTCTGAGGTATCTAGTTTTTCGTCATGTTGCGGTCCATGATGAATTCCATGCGATATGGAAACAGAGCGTTCCATGTGTTCATATAACAAACGTTGAATTGTTCGCAACGTGAGTTGAGAGGAACTTCACGTAATCTTAAGTGCAAATTAAGCTCCATTGAGAGGTTCGGACCCTAGGGCTACTAAATAACATTCTACGGCTCATATTTTTGAGCGCTTAAGCTGAAAAGCTAGCATCTCTCAAACTTTTGCAACAAGCTGGAGAATTTTTATCCCTTGCAAGCTGCAAGAATGCACATCATTAGAGGTAGCCTTCCCCTGTCCTCCTACTTTCGTACTTAATTTCGCGTTCAAATTTAATTTTACATACATACGTGTACATTTGAACTGAATTGAGCTTGATTTTTGTCTTTGCCTTTTCATTTAAAGAAACTGTTCAAAGAACTATCATAATTTCGCGTAACTTTGTTCCAAATTCAAAATTTTCCTTCAGTTGCAGTGTTTAAGTAGGTTCAAGTTTTATTTTGTGCACGTGCGTGTCTGTATAGTTCTGACTTTGTAACATAATGAGGTATTTTTCTTATGTCTCATCAGCTCTGTTCAGAGCTTTGTGTTGTCTTTTCAGCTGGGTGGAGCAAAGATATGATCAAGGCTCCTTCCAATAATACTCATTCAAACTGAATTTCTTCAACAAATTACCAACTTTTACGCCACTAACGAGAACCCTGTACCATGCAGTTATGCATAACTGTAAATATTGTCATAATTTGGATCTCACTCTTTCTTGAGAGTTATTCTATTTATTGCAATAAGTTATGCTTTCTTAAATAAAGGAATGAGGAAGTTCATCACTCAGATTACTCAAATTTTTAAGAGTGCTATAACACCCTCGAAAAAAAAATATACATATTTTTGAGCCGTCAAATCTAATACAGACCAAGATATTCCCGTTATATATATTTTTTAATTTGAAAGTTTTTTAAAAATGGTGTATCTTGGAAGCACATAACATTGGTTCCTCATCCTCGAAAAATATAAATTACCCTGCACAGAGTAGAATCACATTCTGAGCTTCACAGTTATTATAAAAGAGAGCGCAGAATAACGTCTAAGAACCTAATTAATGGACAAATATACTTCAACATCTGCGCAAACTTTCAGAGAACTAATGAGGAGGCCGTTATTGCGGAGGGCCTCTTTTATCATTGATAATTTATACCCATTTAGTGTACATTATGAGCTCTTAGCGTAAGGGCCCTTGTAGTAATGAGCAAACAGTTTCCGCTAATTTATACTATGACAACTCATTACCCTGGATACTTCTCTCTGCGCTTTTTGCGGAGACGATCTTCTCTTATCAGTTAAATAGCCATACTATTAAACAATTTTGGTTTTGGTTGAAAATTCAGTCGCATAATCCGAGGATACGGCTCCCGAACCAAGAGTATAGGTAAATGAACCGAAAATTGCGGCTGATATTTACAACATGATACTTACGACTCATTCATAACCGATTTTTTTTGCAGTGTAGGTGATCAATTATTGAATACGTTTGACCATGTGCTGATTCTAATTGTTTTAATATTTAAAATAACGTTAGGAGACAAATTTAATACAGGGGAAATATAGTATAGCGAAAGAAAACAAATGGGGAAAAAGAAAATGTATCGATAAACCTCAAACTGATACCTGCTATTCATTCAAATCTGTATGGAAATATGGAATAGATTTAACTTATCATCCAACCCGTTATCATGGCATGAATCAGTAAATTAGTTCGAATTACTGCTTTGGGTGGATTCACTTCTAATATATGCGTTTAGCTTTAAAATAAACATCAAGAGATTTTTTGGGACGTTAAGAAAAAGCAAATACATTCTTGGGATGTGTAATGACTAATTTGTATTCGTAACATCTATTTGTGTTTAAATTGCCTGCTAAGTTGCAAAACACGGCCTACAGACTGAAACAAGATACTTTAAATCATAAGTTAATTATGCTGTTATCTCCATTGTGCTCGTGTACGTCTGATCATCAAGTAACCTAAATTAAAGTCGCCCAAAATATAGATGTCAAAAAAATTCATGTGAGGAAATTCACACTATCCCCTTGGAAACGTGTCATCCCTGCTTGAGCATGTAATTTGTGTATAATACTACCCCATAAATATTGGTGTTATAAAGGTGAACCGACAATGTCTCAGGGCACGAGGGAAGGGGTCATGGTAAATCGAGTTAATAAACAGCTTCAGACTGAAATCGTACGTAATTTGCATGACTAGAGCTCTCAATTCAGCCTTGCACTCACTACATCGTAACTAATTTCAGGTCAAAAGGCTTGACACTTGCTCTTTTAATAAAAAAACTGAACCCCTCTCACACCACGAGGAAGGATTCTGTAAGGGGTGCGTTCCACTACATTGCTGTGTTACAGAATGCGGGTACTGCATGTTCTGTCTTTCCGTATCCGTAACGAAAAAAAAACAGTTTTTTTTTTTTAAACGTAGGCGTGTCTTATCTGAAAGGTTTTATAAAGTCGACTCAAACCGACCCGAGAGCTTGCCTTATGCTCATAGTGTGCATTTTTTTTTTCTGCTTTACTCCATTTGAAAATGACAATCAACTAAGAGGCCACCGTGGTGTAGTTGCGGATATGCAGTGAATTGCTACTGTTCTAAATCTTGTGTCAAATGAGAGTATTGTTTTAATTTCAAGCGTGACTCATGTAGACAGGTCTATTTCTCGACTCTATATTCAAAGCTGCAAGAAGATGCCAAAGAACACGAGAAACAACGTGAGAACAGACCCACCCCTCTCATTTCAGTTTTCTTTTTAGTTAAAATATTATTGTTATTTTAACTTTTTTTTCGCCTGAGGATTTTTCAAGACTATCTGGCAAGTATTATTCATGAAGTCACGTTTCATTTAAAACCAACTGATTTTTTTTTTTTTTTTTTTTTTTTTTTTTTTTTTTTTTTTTTTTTTTTTTTTTTTTTTTTT
>NW_017547126.1:363918-409294 GCF_001854935.1 Bemisia tabaci | reverse complement strand
ATTTCGTCTATAAGGCAGTGACGTCACGCAACAGGATTGAACCTGTTCGGCGCGATGCGCGTAAACAACCGCGTATCTCCAATGTAATACTATATGGAGAAACAACTTTTCGCTCTTGCGGGCGTCCTAAGCAGCGGATTTGAGTGGGAATAATTTTAATCAACTCCTCATTACAATAGCTGAGCGTGTACCAATTTTAAAGGAAATCGCTTCGGCCAATTTTTATCTAGGGGGGGCATAGTGAGTGGGAACAGCAGCTTTATATAGAGTAATAGTGTTTGGAGACAAATTTAAAACAGGAAAAATAGAGTGGCGAAAGAAAGAAAAAAATGGGAAAAAAGAAAATGTATCGATAAACCTCAAACTGATACCCGCTATTCACTCAAATCTGCATGGGAATATGGAAAAGATTTAACTTATCATCCAACCCGTTAGCATGCCATGAATCAGTAAATTAGTTCGAATTACCGCTTTGGGTGGATTCATTTCTAATACATGCGTTTAGCTTTAAAATAAACATCAAAAGATTTTTTTGGGACGTTAAGAAAAAGCAAATACATTCTTGGGATGTTCAATGACTAATTTGTATTCGTAACATCTATTTGTGTTTAAATTGCCTGCTAAGTTGCGAAACACGGCCTACAGACTGAAACAAGATACTTTAAATCATAAGTTAATTATGCTGTTATCTCCATTGTGCTCGTGTACATCTGATCATCAAGTAACCTATATTAAAGTCGCCCAAAATATAGATGTCAAAAAAATTCATGTGAGGAAATTCACACCATCCCTTTGGAAACGTGTCATCCCTGCTTGAGCATGTAATTTGTGTATAATACTACCCCATAAATATTGGTGTTATAAAGGTGAACCGACAGTGTCTCAGGGCACGAGGGAAGGGGTCATGGTAAGTCGAGTTAATAAACAGCTTCAGACTGAAATCGTACGTAATTTGCATGACTAGAGCTCTCAATTCAGCCTTGCACTCACTACATCGTAACTAATTTCAGGTCAAAAGGCTTGACACTTGCTCTTTTAATAAAAAAACTGAACCCCTCTCACACCACGAGGAAGGATTCTGTAAGGGGTGCGTTCCACTACATTGCTGTGTTATAGAATGTGGGTACTGCATGTTTTGTCTTTCCGTATCCGTAACGAAAAAAAAAACAGTTTTTTTTTTTTTTAAACGTAGGCGTGTCTTATCTGAAAGGTTTTATAAAGTCGACTCAAACCGACCCGAGAGCTTGCCTTATGCTCATAGTGTGCATTTTTTTCTGCTTTACTCCATTTGAAAGTGACAATCAACTAAGAGGCCACTATGGTGTAGTTGCGGATATGCAGTGAATTGCTACTGTTCTAAATCTTGTGTCAAATGAGAGTATTGTTTTAATTTCAAGCGTGACTCATGTAGACATGTCTATTTCTCGACTCTATATTCAAAGCTGCAAGAAGATGCCAAAGAACACGAGAAACAACGTGAGAACATACCCACCCCTCTCATTTCAGTTTTCTTTTTAGTTAAAATATTATTGTTATTTTAACTTTTTTTTCGCCTGAGGATTTTTCAAGACTATCTAGCAAGTATTATTCATGAAGTCACGTTTTATTTAAAACCAACTGATTTTTTTTTGTTTTTGTTCTGTTTTTTTTCTAAAGAGAGATTAAGAATGGCGAGTGTAAAGTAACTGATCGGTAAAATACGTAAAAAATTCTATTTCATCGGCAAATAGTGAAATTAAGCATTTCCTATACAAATGTCTTAGATTGAAATTCTGATTCGGTCGCTAATTTTAGACTAGATATTTATTCGCTCTTGTGAGAAAAAATTCTCTGTAAAAATTGGCATCATACAACGTCAAACAAATTATTTCTAGTCCCTCAACGAGCATTTCCCTCAAAATTTGCGGCATACGTCTTAAAATAAAGATTTTTTAAAATGTTTATACAGTAGAAGCATTATGAGGAAATTGGGATTTAAGAATACGAGGAAAGTTCGTAAATTTGATAACTTTACAGTTTAGGTTTTCCAAACGTTGACAATTCGAGAGCTAATCGCATATAAACTTTGTAAGGTATTTTGACCATCCACCTAAGTATTGGACAAAGGTATCAAGGCAGAACACTTGTTCCAACCCAAATCGCAGTCCAACCCCCTGAGGTGCTTCACGCCTCAGGCGCTACAAATTACTCGTTACTGCATGATTTAATATTACAGAGGCCGATTTTCTATTTCTCTGCTTTAGCAACACATCAAGATCTTCATAGCAATTTCATGTAACTGAATGTGCTTTTGCCCATCCTCCATCGATGTATCTTTTTCGTGATGCGCAGGCCACCTGAGGTCATTGGCTAGGCCGCTCCGACTGCAGGCAAAATAGAGCTAGAGTGTGTAATAGGTGCGTGATGATGAATGTACGTTTTCGCACCTTTTTATCGTAAAATTGAACGTTGATGTCGGCTATCCACATTTCCATGCGAGCATTTGGGAGGCATGAAACCTTACATAGCTCAAGTCTTATGCAAAAGAAAGTACAATTCGCCTCAGTGGCGAGGCGTGAACGCTCGATTATCGATATTTCCCTATTTGAAACTATGGTAAAGAATCGATTATGAAGGTGTTCGTCGCGAACCCCCTATTTATCGATCCTTTCACATAGGTTTAAATGGCAGGTGAATCGATGTATCGCAAAGCATGCCATACCACGGATTCGCTTCCTCATAATGACGTTCAATTGCAGTGCAGAGCCGAGGACCGTTCTGCCGTGCTAAGGAAGAACGCCGTATGGACATTCGAGTGTTGCCAAATTGCTCCGGATAAAACATGAATTTTTTACGAAATTTATGCATATTTTTATTCTTGAAATTTTCAGATATTTTGAATTAAATTGAGAACGAAGTAGTCTGAAAAACTGGAAGAAATATATTCACAATTCACCCAATAAATTCGTATTTTATCAGAGGAAATTTGGCAACGTCTGAAAGTTCATACGGCGTTTTTCCTTAGCATGGCTGCGTTGCAGATGCGAACTCAACAAGGTGTCGATTTATGGAACAGTTGCCGTTTAATTTGCACTCATTCGCGAACTAATGCATATTAATTGCATCTTGTTGGACTTCCTCTGGTCTGCATAAATGGCACTGCCCTACACTTCAGCTACCCCTCTCGTGAAGAGCTCTAACGAGGTTGCACTTTTTATCATGACTGGTTATCAAAAAAAATTATGACCCCAGGGATTGACAACCAGAAGAGCAAACATCGCATGTTCCAGGGTAGTTAACACAATCAGCTAATGACTGTTCGGCTAATTGTACATCGCGCTTTATCGAGAAACAAAAGAGGAAAAAATATTAATTGATGCCCAGCCACCGGATCAAGAATTCGCAGGGTTGTCTCTTTCGTAGCTTCATGGCTCTTATCTCGAGGATACATAATTTTGAATCGAATTAATCACGGTGTTGCTGTAAATTTGAATGTCGTTTTCTTACTAACTGCATCAAAATTGGACGTATTTCCGTCAAACGGAACTATGTGCATTACGATATGAGCCCTGAGACCCATAAGAATATAGTTAGTTATAGTTAGTTAGTATACTTTTAAGACATTCAGCGTCACAGGCTATTAACGTCTTTACAAATAATTTTGAAAATGTGAGTATATACGAAAATTTAGATTTTTAAATTAAGGTAGGTGAAGAGTTTCAGAAATTTGGTAGTAATATTGGGTTCATCGCATGTAAGTGCATCATAATGCACATAGTTCCGTTTGGTAGAAATACATCCAATTGTTAAAATTGAAGCGTTGGGTGCAGAAAGAGCATTTCTCGAATGCGAGGTTTCAATATCACCAGTTCTAATTTATGTCTTAGAGAGGAAGCTGTTTGGTGTATTTCCTGAAATTTTCCGTTTCCAGCATGGTAAAATCATAGAGAATAATCAGTAAAAGTTTCAACAGATTACACACATTTGCTTTCATCATAATGGATGAGACGTTACCAGAGATTTTGAGATAATACCTCAACCAAGAAATGCCATTTCTGCACGCAGCGCTTCAATTTAGATACTGCGCAAACATTGATCGCAATGAGATTAATACTATTTTTGGATGAATCAAAATTTATCAAAACTCAATTTTGGTGATTAATGTAACCTGCAGTATTATTGATGTAGATTCTGTGACAAATTTATATCATCGTATTTTTTTTTTTTTTTTTGTTGATAAAACAGATGCTCTAGGGTGAAATATACTTTGGATCACATGCAAAGATTTTTAAAGTGATTCCTTAACAATTGGAAGAAATACACCTCCATTTCTGACGTTTCAAATCATTCTAACATTGCCTCATGAACTGAGATAACCAGACCAGATAATAGTGTGAAAGAATTCAGGAGGATGGTTGAAACAAAGGAATAGAATTAACGCCCTCAAAAAGAATTTAGCCGATGCTCATTTCATGTATCAATTATTAGGGACCGTCTACGTTTAATTTTCATTCCTCACGATCTAACTGCTATTTTGAGCGATAAATATTCACAAAGAGCACTTACAACATCCATACGTCTTTCTCTCCCCCTTACCTCCCCCTCCCTCCGCCCCATCTCTCGTGTTCGCCCTCATAAGTGTTTTTTTTTCTTTTTCTTTAATGTTTAGTCTTATTCGTCTCTACGATTTTTATTTCAACTCTTACAACGTGTTACCGGTGCGTTCAGGCACCAAGTAAGTCAATTATTCTTTTTATTCTTCTTAATCTCTGCTCAGAATCGATTATTCCAGTCATATTGGCCGGAAATGAGTGAGAAATTGAAAATCGTAAATTGGAGTCAGTCTTGTTTTCATTTGACCGACAAAAGATTTTTGTATCACGCGCATCGAGAAGAAGAAAGAAAAAGATAAATAATGAAAGAGGATACATGACCAGAAATTGCGACGCAGGTCGAATATTGAATTCAGTCGTTCAGACGAGAATTAGTTATTTGTAAGAAGCATCAAGCAGCTAATTCAGTTTTTTACATTTTCTTTTTTATCTTCTTCTCAGCTTCATACCTCGATAAATTACTTGTATGTGAATTGCTGAAACCGGCTCTTTACTGTTTAAGACGAAAGAGGCAACTGATGGGTCGATTAATATCTCTTTATATCAGACGTTGCAGACGTTCAGACGCATCAACACATCAACTGTTATGCTCGTATTATTTGAATAAAATTCTGTCGAATGAAATTGCATTCAACTTCATTCGCGAAAAAAATTGAAACTATAACGGAGGACAAAAATAATATAGAGGAGAAAAAGAAAACCTGTAGCTTTGGAAGTCTTTTTTAGAACTATCCCTTTTTCCATTTGAATATTTTTCTTGGTGCAAGAAATAAGAACTTGCTAAAGTTTTTGGGTTCTCTCCAAGATACAATAAGTGTCCTTACCACTTTCCCATGATAGTGAGAATTTTCTTATTTAGTCCGAATGAATTTGGTCTGTATTGTCCTTTCTTTCATTTTTAGACCACAGACTAGAGTCAAGACACATAAAAATCTAAAAACAAATTATCACAGTGATGGCACTGGGTGAATGTACTTTAAGCGGGCATAGATTTGCAATCTTTATTAAATCAATTATGATTAAGTTTACCCTCTTGTAATTTAGGTTCAATGTGAGTTTTGCGGTGTTTGCCAGAAGTTTTCCTGTTATTCCTCCATCAATTTTGGTTTTGTACTGTTAGATAGTATAATAGTTTGGTTTAAAAGTTCAAAAAATAAAACTTTATCAGTTATACATTCCCACGAAATCGTGGTCCTTCGAAAAGTTCGACCTAACTGAACATTCAATTCTAATCGAGTAAATCCTATTTATATATGTCATGTCACGTAATTGTCAAAGAATTCGATCTGATACTAACGCGGTGTTGGCCGTATGAGACAAACAATGTAGGTCACCTGAGGCGCCCGGACAAAATTAAATTAAACAAGACCCAGTATACGCTACCTAAAACGATCATCTAATATCGGATGGATTATTTAATTTTTATGTACGCCGCGTACCGTGGAAGACGAATGATCCTCGAAATCAAATATTAAAGTATCGAGATGGAAATCAAATATCATCCCGAGACGGGGCGAGCAATAAACCGAACGAGGAGAAATAAAAATTTAAGGGAAATGTTCGGGGTGGAGGAAAAATGCCGAGCATGCACGCAGATAGAATCAATAACGCTGATCATTACCAAAATTAATTTATTAATCCAAGTGTTACCGGAGATGAAGTCTCCGATAACGCTCGGGACGAGAACATGAGTGTGAGCTTCATTGGAGTCGCCGTGTTTTTATATTCACCTCCTCTCATCTGGCGGTGATGAGCAAGATCCTATCGGATGACAATGGAGAATCACCGAAAATTCGACCACTGGACCACCGAAAAAAGCATCACCTTCAGTGTCGGAATGTCGTCTCGATCGTAATTGTCGATCGGATTCAGACCCTTCTACCATACTAAGGAAAAACACCGTAAGAACACTCAGATGCTGTCAAATGCTCTTTTAAAAAATACCATTTTTTAAAATAGAAAACTTGCGACCATTTTAAAATGAATATTTTGGATAGCTCTCTTCAAATTTTAATTTAGCGTATCCGAAAACTTCAAGGAAGAACACTTACTACATGTCTGAGAGATAAAACATTTTTCGACGGAAATTTGGCAACATTAAAATGCTGTTAAGGCGTTTTTCCTAAGGATGAGACGGCCTGTTTCCGAACTTTACCAGCTTCTTATTTCCCAACCGTTCACACGTCATCGGAATGAACATTGCCGAGATTAATGATAGCACCTACGGTGGACATTACGGATATTTTGGTCCATTTTTTTCCTCCTTTTTGATTGCAGCCGATCTGATAGACACCGGGTGAACATACTTCGGCACCGACGGGCACGAAGCTTTTAGACGCTTGTTTCTAGTTCTTGCACGATGTAATCAATTAATGTTCCTCTTGACTCGAATCACGCTTTTTATCGACTTTGAATTGCTGTTCGACAAGCATTCATGTGAGCATTTTGAATGTCGTCGTGGAGAAAATGCATGGGAACACACATTTTTTTCACAAAGTGGCGGCTAGTTAACAGGATACAAATGGCTAAGTTAGAAAGCGCGGTTCTTTTGAGCTTCAGCTCATTTTTCCCAAGAACAAAGTAATGCAATCGGGGATCCAATAGAACGAAATAGAGTAGGAAAAAAAAATATACTTTACATCTTCAGAAATGGACGTTGTATATTGACATCGATTTGGCGGAGATAACTTTCATGGAGGTCTAGTGTTATTGTAACTTGCGGTCAAAGTTAAGATTTGAAGATTCTAACCAGAGGCATCAAAGAGATTTAAATTATCATCCATGCTCATAAAAATAAATTAAAAGTGATAATTTTCTGCTTTCAATTGATATTACGAATACATTTTCTTCCACTAATCATTTTCATAGATTTATTTTTTTCGTATTTGCTCCTTTAAATATTTGAAAACGTGCACTTTACAAAAAATTAGTCTTTCCTTTTAACTCAGCAACCTAAATTATAAATTTTCTGTCATATCTGTAGATAATACATTGTTCAAATAATAGCATGGTTTCTGGTAAAAATGGCTCTATTAATACTATAATATATTTCTTTCATCAGTCACTTGCAGACGAAAGGAAGCAATATGAAGATGATTCGACATTGGTGAGGTTTTCTAAATTTTGGTTATTTCTGCAACTAATTTGAAATTAAATTGTAAATATTTAAGGCCTACGCACAATGTCTTTGAAAAGAACTGAACGTTTGAGGGAAGATGATACTATACCTACATGAATGGTTTGACGTTTTGCTGGGAGAAGGGGAAGAAGTTAAAGTTATGCCCCAAGAAAATAAAAGGGAAGAAAAAAGTAATTGCTGGATCGTGAATTACTATTCAGGGATTTTTCTTGTAAATCTGCGGTTACCAAAATGACCATCCGCCGGCAATTCTCACGATTTATTGAGCTAGGTTGCCCGCACTAGATCGCGTTCGATTCCCAGTTGGTCCATTGCATTAATTGAATTGCATATGGAATGCCGTTTCGGGGAAATTTATGAAGCAACTTGATGCGCTCAAACTGCCCACGCAAAGATTGGGAGCTATCCCCCTGCCATCAAGGATAATCTATGGATACATTCAACGTGTGAACAAAAATAAACAAATCCTTTGATTACTTAACGACTTGCCAGTGGCCACTTGAGTCTTGTGTTTACAATAGGAAAACTTTCAGAGTAAAACAGACTTAGGGAAACCACTGTCGGTTTCAAACTCGGGAACTTCCCATGTACAAATTTTTCAAAAAATATAAATATACAGAGAACTTTTTTTTAAAATCATGGTATCGATGCGTTACACCGATTTGAAAGAGAAAAGAAAAATTATGTATTCTAAACCTCTGAAAATTCGGAGATTTCAAGCACGCATTAATATCGAGCAATTATTTTGATCGTGGCACTACACGTGGAAACGGAAATTAGAAGCATGTGCTATTTCAGTTACATTTGAACTACTTTTAGCAACACGTAAAAAAAGTTACCCATAATTAAGCCTAAAATTTAATTATTCATAATTATTTGACTGAAAATTAGTTTAAAAAGTTACTCCTGTGCATTCCAATCCCCAAAAGTACGTACATTTAAGCCAATTTCTGGCAGATTTCAAGTCAAGAAATTTTCCGTTAGCGTCTTAATATGTAAACCTTAATAGCTGTGAATATACAGTAAGTTATACAGAATAAATACTGATGCGTAAAACCCTAAGAAATTGCTGTCTCTTGTCTTCTTTGCGTGATTGTAATATCATTAAGGTCGATTGACTGCAATTCAAAATTGATCTACGTTGTTCAATATGTCAGTTGCTGTCTTAAGACGGTCATTATAAAATCTAATCAAGACGGTAGCAGAAAATGAGGATATTTCAATAATTGAAAAGAACAAAACTTTACACATTACATCCGACAAAAATTCATTTTTTTTAGATTGTCGTTACCGCACTATTTTTGAAGTAAGTCTTTCAATTACTTCAATTTTCATCGTAACTGGCAAAAGTACGTTGAAAATAAAACTTTCATGAGGAAAACTTGTCGATGATCAAATTTTTGCTATTATGTGCTTAATTATATGGACCGATTTTTAGTGCAACTGTCTAGAGAGCACCAATGGTTCGAACGGTTAGCACGTAAGTATCACCGATAGCGTCAGTTCTGCAATTTTGCCTCGGGCCTCTTCTCGTCCAAGGGGTTGATTACCTATAATAATCACCGTCAATGAACAAACGAGCATTCAAACGGTTCGAAGAATAAGAAGAAAATAAAAGAAAACCACCGGGCACAGTTGAAATAAAGGAAGAGCTAAAATCCTAACAATCGTTGAATTTGAAGGAAAGTCGAGATTTACATGGCCGCTGGGAATTTTTCAATACATTATAATTAAGTAACAAGAAGGAGCGTGGTTCATTACAAGCGTTTAACTAAAATTACCACGATACGGAGACTGGCTCGTCAAAACTGCCGGTCAACAGGATCGGTAAATGAGCCGGATTTATATTTTTTACTGACCGAAATATAATTATTATTGAGCGGAGCATCGATGAGCCATGCATATGACCCGTGGGAGAATCCGAAGGCTATAATTTGAGCCTCGAGACGTTCTGACAGACGAATGATGGGAATCATATCTTGCTAAGGAAGAACAACGTAACTTAAAGCAAAATGCCGGTGTGGATACGTGGTTTTTGCTAAGCATGGTAGAATGGTAGGCAGGAGCATAGTTTGAGTACGCCACGGAAGGTGTCCAATCCTGATTGCTGATCACTGGTCATGGGAAAATTGGATCAATTAAAATCCGTCGTTTTCAGTTGGGTTTTACAGTTCGACGTTTAATTCATTTCGAGATCGACTTACTCGCACTCCGAGTAAAAATGAGGAACTCTCGGCCGCAGACGGTGATGATTATTGGGATTTCGTTTGTGTGCATGGCTGCCTAGTTGTGTGCATAAAATGCTCAAATATATATTTTTATCAGTCACTGGAGAAAAACTAAAAGTTTCCCCTCCATATATAAATTTTTTGGCTCTCAAACTGGCATGGTTTCTTTAAATTCTCTAGCCAGGCATACACAAAATTCCTTAAAAATCTTAAGATTTGATCAATGACGCGTCCCTAATAAATCAGATACCTCCAAAGATCGTTGTCCCTGCGAACTTTGAAAAGTAGTAGTTGCAATAATTACACCGATGAGCCTCCAGATTGTGCGTGAAGACTAGAGAGAGCCTGAAATCGGGTTGCGTGCCTTAATTTTGCTCTGGCGAATACTCATATCCGGTCAAGATTGTTCAACAGTACATTCTAAAGAGCCTAAAAATCAACTGAAAAATTCTGGATTTTGTAACGATGTTTTATTCCCCGATTTCCAATAACACTGTTGTACGTCAAGTATTTACACGCGAGCTTTAAACCAAGATTCAACTGGACCACATTTTGCAGTACGGAACCACTATGTATGGCTCCTTTTAAAAACAACATATATGCCATTGGTTTCCTTCTGCAGCAAAGTGATTTTATTGAAGGGCCAAGGGTGGTGGTTTCTTATTGCAAATTGTGATCCAATTTGAAATGACCCTGAAAGTACGTCGCGAGTAAATGTCGTAGATTGAAAAGACTAACTGGACTGCATTTTACAATAAGGAACTAATATTTCTGGTTCATTTTAGAAACAACGGCTGCACAGATAGTTTCTCTATGCAGTGATTGGCTTCCTGTGGTGTAATGGTTGTAGCGATGGCCCTATGACCTAGAGGTCTCGGGTCCGATTCTCGGCCATTTGATCTGAATTTGATGGTATTAGGCAATGGTCACCTGGGGCTAGGGCAATAAGCGTGGGATTAGCTGATGGGCTATTTGAAATTGGTTTAAAAAAAAAAAATGGGTATTTTAATGGATGAGCTAGAAATCCTGGTTCCTTATTGCAAAAATGATGGAAGAAACAACTTAATCGGCTCGAAACACTGATAAAAACAACTTAAATCGGGACTAAGCCCGCAAATAATGGAAAGGACACATAAAATAAAATTAAAAGCCCGAGACGTTTCGCAGGGATCACACCCGCATTTTCAACCGGCAAAAACAAAACAAAATTAGAAGTCCTCAGAACCATAGAAATCCATCCAGAGCCCATCAGAACCATAGTGTCCCTCTCTCTAATGTTTTTGTTTTTGCCGATTCAAAATGCGGGTGTGATCCCTGCGAAACGTCCTGGGCTTTTTATCTTATTTTACGTGTTCTTTTTATTATTTGCGGCCTTAGTCCCGATTTAAGTTGTTTCTTATTGCAAAATGTATAGTCCAATAAGTGTGTGATATTAACAACATGAAGCATACTTTGTGAGTTCTCATCATATATTTTTCGATTGAATCTCATGTGTGAGCACCTCACAACTCACAAAATCCTGTATACATATACTTTTTGAAAATATTTCATAAAATTCAGAAAGTGACACTGGACCAATCGACCATCAAATAGTTCTCAAAAAGTGATGGGAATCCACGTCAATGGTTTCATTCGTTCTCCATTTTTTCAATTCCACTTTCTCAGGCACTGACTGTTCAAATGTGAAAAATAATGTAAATGATCTGCGTAATTCCTCCCAAAAGAGTAAAGAGGTTCTAATTATCTAACCTAACTTACAATATGTGAAGTTCAGGAACGATAATATGATCGAACACGTGTCTCATTAACGAACAATGAAATGATACAAACAATTTCGTGGTCGTAATATTCGTAGCAGATTTTCCTTCCACAATACTACCCCTGGGCGTTCACCATCTGAATTTTTGCTCTTATGGTTTTATGGCATAGTTTCATAGTTCATACAGGCTTTGCCTACTTTGTTCCAAATAGACACAGGCGTCTAGCATCCCACACTCAATGACATAATCGCATCATTCATTATATGATGAATCGTATGTGTTATAGATTTATAACATCTGAGCCAAATAAAAATCATTGTTACGGGTATTGTGCGAGCTTTTTGCCGGCCTCGAACAAAACCCACCGTTTTGTTCGGAATGAAGTCATAAAATTTGGTGAATGGCCAGCGGCAGTGGTTAGCGGCGATTAGAGGGAACACGCGAGCCTTAGAGCGCGGCAAACCTCGGATTTATTGAAAAATTAGGTGAATGGGGGAGGAAGGAGTGCCTTTGATGTTCGGCGTTGGGGCGGGCCGTAAGAAAGCTGTAAAACACAGCGTTCGGGGTTGATCGGTGGTATGTCCTGTTTTTGTGATGTATCACAATAGATGTCTCGCTCCTGCGATTTATCGTCATCGATGTTCGAATTTCGATAAACGACGCTTACACTTGAAATTTTCAACCACCAATATAAAGAAGTATCAAATTAGAGCCGTTTAGCTCAGTCATTGGCGGATCCGGTAAACTGGCAAAATTATGCATTTTCTCCATTTACACCTATGAAAATGTATCGATTCTTGAAGGAGCCAGGTGATCTGACAAGAATCGATCATTTAAGATAGGTTTAGATGGAGGAAACCCGGTGTTGCCAAATTGCTGGGTCCGTTCTGATTGAAGCCTTTCATGGATGAAGAAGGCACGTAATATTTTTGAAAAACATTGAGTTTTGAACAAAACTTGTTTCACCGCAAATTTGACAGTGATGAATAAATAGTTAGTTAGTTCGTCAATTTATTTACGTTTCATCTCAGAATCCCGATTTGTAGTAACACAAGTATGAAATTGTCATGAGGAGGCATAAGACTCAATAATTTAATTTGCAAATCCTTCTTTTCTGTGACCATGGAAATATTACCTCCTTCTTTTTTACTTACTAAAGTTTTTTCATCACAGTTCTCAAAAATACATACAGATTTTCTTCGTTCCTCTGACGTAAACGCGTATCGTCATTTTCACGGGAGCCTCAGAGAGCATGGAGTTATATGGACTGTAGGGCTTACGTGGGAATATAGATAGCTTGGCTCTTTAGGTCACCGGAATTACAAATTACGCCTACAAATATTTTCAATTACACATTACATAGTATGAGGCGTAGGGTATACGCATTGAAAAAGATATTAATATCCAATAGTACAATCAGAAACATTACCACAATTTCGATTTTTTAATCGTTGAAAGCTTGGTAAAAGAGGAGGCAATTTTGACCAGGGTGAGTACTTACCTATACATCCATCCGAACTGAAACATTTCATCTGCGGTTTTCCGTGGTGACTGGTTTCAAAATACCTGGGTCATTATTTGACGACTATGATGTTTTGAGAGGTGTACACATTTTTAATCTAGATTCCTTCCAATTTGGCAGATTTATGTCTTTTGTGCATTTACACCATGCTCCTGACTGAGGGATGCACACAGAATAATGAGTGTGCTTTCGCCAACCGCCCCAGATTTGGTTTGTTGGTCCTATCGGTTAACGATGCATTGTGCCTCTCATTCGATTTGATTCGATACTTCGATCTATCGATATCTATTCCTTGCCAGGATATCAATCGACGCGTATCGAGAGTGACTCCTAACGAGCAGATGAAAAAATCGGGCTTGGAATAGGCTTTTAATTGATTCATCAGGTAAAATTTTAGACTTATCCAGTAGCAGAGGGAGAGAACCCAGCCGGGGATGAGTGGTCGCTTCTACCCTCGGCTCCGGGTAGAGCCCCCACCTTGAGGCTATTGTCGCCGTTTTATGACCCACTAAAAACCACAATGCATGTCTCCGTGCATTTACGATGCATGTGCACCGCGCATCGCGCCGCGCGGCACAATATGCAACTAGGGGGCCTAAACGCCGCGTCGCGCCGCGATAGGAGAAGTGCGCTCCTAAATCGTCCATTTCCCGCTTTTTCGGGTTATTTCGAGGGCACGCATTCATGTCGCCGCGTTTTATGACCGCGTATTTACCTATTTATGCATTTTTTGCCGCGCGCCGCCGGAGCTCTTTAGAATTCGGCTAATTTATGTGCTCCGCTGCAAAAGGAATATTGACATTATTCATTCTTGCTATTTTTTATGGCCGTAAACAAGTTTGTTTTTATTGGAGCTCCTTGTTTTATTTTTACGAGCCATAAATATATCATTTCTAATTGTGCGCCGTCTTCGGCGATTCAATTATGAATATTTTTATTGCGCGAATGCCGACACTTCCTGGCTCATGCCCGCCGACCGGAGCGTATGCCCGCCGCGCATCCCAGGATTTTGCATGCGGCCTGGCGCTGCAGGATCAGCTTTCCTCAATGGAGCGTCATAAATTATAGGTTATCAGAAAACTCATTCGATTTTGAGCCGATTTTCGTTAATACTGTCAACGAGCAGCTCCATCGCCTGATCAATTTATCATTTCAGCTTGGAGTATCTCTGTTTGCCAAAATATAAATCCAACAGAGATGACTGTGGTTCATGTATCTGATAACAATCTATTCAACAACATTGTAATATTCGAATGAGGTATTTTCTTTGTAGTTTAACGCATTTGCGAGAGCTATCTGCTGTGATACTTTTCACTAGGGGATTTAAAGTGACCTCCTAATGAGATCGCAAATGAGGTACCTGGCACTTATTTCTTAAGTTGCTCGTTTAACATTTAAACTTTTCTACATTTATCCACCATCTACTCAAATAACTTCGTTTTGAACAAACGAACCGGACTCCGATCATTTTGTCAAGAAAATAAAGTTCTATGTGCCTCATGAAAGTACGGGGACTTAGTTGTTAGTAGTCAGTTAGTCTACAAATTAAACCTCATAAAAATTTAAAGTACCTATCAAGGAAATAAAGCAGATTTCATTGTTTATAATACAGTAATTTGATTTAAAATTGAGGTCATTGTTGAGGCGGTTTCATTAAGAACGATACAAGTAAAATAATTGCTTGCTCAACGAGCACATGGATTTGAAATTCTATAATTTTGTTATTCGTTTAAACATTTTTATGAATTAGAGTTTTAATTGCCCGAAGGCTCATTCTGAAACGTAACATTTTTAATAACAATAATGGTAGGAAATCGTCAGAGAAATTTTCAGACCCTAAATTAAACTGCTGGCACAAAGGAACATACCTATAAAAAAGTGTAAGTATGGGACAAAAAAGAGGAAATATTAAATGAATAAGCACTAGAATAAATTTAGCGAACTATACACTTTTTTAAAACATCATTAATGCGTCCAGTGAATGAACACTGGAAAAAAACACATTGTATCTAGAGTCCAGACGCTTAAAAACATCGACAAGAAAAAATGCTCTTGATTCAATCAGTTTTAAGCTTAAATCAAAGAACCAAACCTCTTAATTTGAGTGGATTTCCTTTAGATTTAAGCTTAAATCTGATTGAATCAAGAGTCCTTTATCTTGTCAATGTTTTCAAGAGTCTGAACTCTAGATCCAATGTGGTTTTTTTTCCAGTGAACGTGTACAAAAATTAGAAAAAATTGAGCTGCTGCCTAATTTGAGCAAAGCTAATTTTGAAATATTACCTGTGAACAAAATAATAACCGAATTAAATCATGGGGTCACAGACAAGTTTGTCAAGGTTTTCAATCTCAAAAAAATAATTTAAACTTTTTCAGGTCCCATAAAATGTTTTAAGATTACTTTTCTCTCAAAATCACAAGACTCTGAAAACATAGTCAACCCCTGGACCCTCCTGCGAAACCCTCTTCAGATATGCGCGAAGCATATTCATTAGTTCTGCATACACTTGGTACATGGCGCCCTGATTGTTCAGTTTTGAACTCTGTTAAAATAGCCGGAAGTAACGATATGCGACTGAAATTTCAGATATCATTCCTACACCGCTGTTAGATAGGCAAAATAGGATTCCATTTCACCCAGCCGGGATGGAAACTCTCACTCAGCGATTGACAAAACGGAGGGAACATACGAAGGCGACTGGAGGGTGGGATGGGGGTTGGGGGTGGAGATGGGGTTGCACGGTTTAAGCTTCTTTCCAGCGATACGCATCATAGGCGGTCCATCCCGATAGGACGGGACACAGTGGATCGAGTCAATAGGCAAGGTCGAACAAAATTAGGAAACTTTAAACGCTTATAACTCCGTTTATATAAAACTTTGAGGTTCTAAAAGTGGGTCAATTCGTTTCCTCGTGATATTAACTTCAAGAGGCACCCCTTAAAATTTAAAATGTGACGGAATAAACATCAAAAATTGCAGTTTTAATAAAAAATTTCAAGTCCGATCTCTCCAACTGACCCGATCCACTGTGTGGCAGTGGAAGATTAACATTTCCAAAACTCATTTACCGATTCGAGCGGGCCATTTAACAGATTCGACTGGTAATGAGTGCAGAACGACTCGTCGATATAAGCCCTCGGCCGCGTGTGGCGTTTACCTGGGGCCGTTAATGAATACCCATCAGATAAATCTCGCCGTAAGCCCGGGCTACTGGTTACGCTGCCTCGCGGGTTGCCTATCGGGCGTCTGGCACGGCGCATCGATGCGACGGCGGAATGAGTCGCGTCGATCTCCGCAAGCTGAATTTGACGCGATTCGACTGGCTCCTGGAATTAGTGGGGCGGTTCGACTTGCACTATTATTGCTGATTTAGCGCGGCTGAATCTTGTGACGACTGTTTGGGGTGGGTCTGGATTTCGGCCAAAGTGTGATCAAGATAGGTTAGGTTATTTGCACGTATTTGCACTTGGTGTAAATGAGGTGTACATCACAGCGACGGAAGGAAATGCTGTGTGATGCGTTGTTGGTGAGCAGTTAACTGGGGCTTAGGATTATTTCCTTGGCTGCTTCCAGGAATCTAGACTCTCAGAAATTGCTGGGGGCTGTTTTGGTACATGCCCGCGAAATAGGACACATTTTCGGCACAGAATCAATGCTGAACTTGTCGAAGCTTGTGCAGCTCACAAAATCAACAGCTCTTAAACATAATCTGATGTATTTTGGTTCCAAAAAGTTTGTGATGTTCTTAAAACTTAGATTTTATGTAGACATAGCACTTCTCTTGTAACTTACCTCTCTAGTTGCTCCAGAGGGGTATTTTGAAGTATAAAAATGCAATAGTGTATTTCCTTCGAATGCACTAAACATCTGTGGGAGCGAAAAAAGATAAAGGGAGGATATTGACACTTTCCCTTTAGCCGAATCATTTGTCTTACACGAGGATCAGTTTTTGTACCAATGCATAGGACATTTTGTAGCCTTTCGACTCTCTATATCCTTAGAAAAAAATGTTTGATTTCCACCTCTTAGAAACTTTGGATGATATTGATACATTTTACACTAGAATAAAAATATCAATGGTGAAACTGCAGAAATATGTATCTCGGTTTGCGACGTTGCAGACTCCTGTCATACTTTATTTCCTAAATAGGAAACTACCGAATGTCATTTGTTTTTAAATTTTAGTGATTTTTCTTTTTTTTATGATGTAAATTCTGTGAAAACTTTAAGCCATGATGTTGGTTCGCCCTCCTTCTAAAATTTTTTTAAAAAAAAGATAGAAAATAGAAATGAAATTTAAATTGAGGTGGAGATTTCGAAATACTGCAACCGGAATACGCATTTTTGCGGTTTCACCGGGAACTTGCGGATCCATGAGGGTCACCATTTGTCTCTACGCAGTTTTGGTTACAACAAGATGGAGGAGCATTAACTTATCAGTTGAGGTAAGTTTGAAATGAAATAAGAGAATGGTTCTTAGTTACGTCTTAATTTCTTCGAATTTTCTTCGTGACCTCCATCAAGATGACTCAGAATCAAACACGAAGCATGGATTTCAGACATCTGATAGAGAGAATGTTGCTATGATCAACCCTTTGAAAAATCCATTTTCATACGTTGTAAATATTACTGGGGTTAAAAACCTGAGTGTATCCGGTGATCATCTAATTGTAACAATTGTGTCATCTATTTGTATATACCTTTAATATAAGGTGTAAAAGCCTAATTACTTGATTGCTGATCATATACCTCTTCGTTGTTCTCTCTCTCCAGGGACCCAATAAAAATTTAATTGGATCCACCTTTTAACCAAGACGAGGGGTGGGGATACCGGTTGATCTGAATTGAAGAACAATATATCCAACACACGAAAAGCACCTCGAGGGGATTCGATCGTTGATTCGATATCGCTATCGATAAATCCCTATCGAAGCAATGGTATCTATCGATTAAGTCGATTCGATCAGTCGATATCGATTCAACGACCCGAGCGCTCGGCGCCTCGGACTTGTGATCAATTCTCCTCGTCTGCGACTAATTATCCAATAAAAACAAAAACAGATACACAAGATTTTCGGTTAACAGACTTAATAACAACTAAATGCGCGTGTTATAAAACAATTAGCCTCCGAGGAGATTGGATGATCCGTGGATTTGGGCCGCGAGTGTTTGGTGCTCGGTGGAATTGGGATCGTTTCGTGGCATTATTAAAATTTATTGTATTGTAAATTTTATTTCTTGGTGAGTAGCCACTATAAAGCTTGGTACAGACCGCACACTGTGCTATTGATAACGATTAGCCTTGCAGCCTCTTTATTTCCTGTAAAAGAGTGCTTTGTCTTCTAGGGTTGCCAAATTTTTTTGAAAATAGGTTCGCTTCATTCTTAAATGAAAGCAAATTTTAGAATGAAAGTCTTTCTTCGACTCATATTTTATTTTTTGACGCTCTGAAAATTTTCATTTTTGCGAGATGACGTGCGTGCAAAAACTGCGCATTTGCATTATAATTTGTCAATGCATGTAGACTGTTTCACAGGAACTTCCTAGAATTTGCTTGATTATTACATGCTATTGCAGGTATTCTGGAATGAAAAAAATTATTTAATTTGATTTTTTGTATGCTTTGCCATTCAAGAGTGATTGCAGTAGAATGTAAAAATCGTCAAAATAGGAAAGTATCCGTGTCATGGAGTACGTTTATTAACATGGTGTAATGAAATGCGCTCTTGTGTAGATGGAAATGCTCGTGCAGACTGTCAAAAAATCAAATATGTTAATTATAAAAAGTCTTTTCCCCTTTTTAAATTTTTTTTTCCATGATTATTGATAATAATTCACCCAACTTTCAAAAATTTTCGCTTCCATCAAGTTCGTTTCGTCACTCAAAACTTAACAGACGACCTATTAAAATTTCAAAACCCAGTTTTTAAGAATGTAAAACTGAAACCTCATTCACTGATCTCGTCAGACAATGTTCCTAATTGCTAATTTTAAATAAATTTCAAGGTAATTCTTGCACTTCGAATACTTTCAAAGTTTTATTTCATCGATGTAGGAGGGTTAAATCGATCCTCTCGTACGTACTTGAGGCGGTGAAAACTTTTTTTAGTGTCAGATCGAACCGAATAAATCAGGAGAAAGCATGTGTGATGTCTCTCGGAGCGCCATAAAATGTGCAGTAAAAGCAATTAAAACGGACCAGATGAAGCGAGTGTATCTGCTCTCGTCTGTAGCATGCTAATTGTATTCGGCCATTAACGTGCTGAAAACACTTAGTGAAAAAATTATAGGCATAATTTAGATATGATTGCGTGTTTCCGAACTTGTAGGAAATGAAGAGGGTGGCGCCACGGAAGAGGCTCACTTGCGCGGAGCCGATGCGGACGCCTCTTATGGCTTTTATATCCTGCTCTGCTTTGACGCGGTACTTTTTCGGGATATTTTATCGTTCCAAAAATGGAATCAACCCGATCTGCAGGCCCCCGGCCTGGTATTGCAATGCTGCGTAGTGCGTACGCCCATTATTTGTCCCTCGGAATCATCAACGCGTCATAACGAATGACGTCATAACAAAGCGGTTGATGAATTGAAATTGAATGGATTAATACACCGCGTCGCGTCGCCCGCGGCAATCTGGTCAAAAACGCAGACTCATCGCTGAAGGTACGCTCATAACTTACGGTGCGTAATCACGTGCGGTGCTGAAATCTTGGAGTGATCTATTTATAGTCGCACAAACGTGGGACACTTTAGACTCCGCGCATTTCGAGGGCTAACACCGAAGCTGTGATTTCCTCTGATTTCTTTAACGGCGCGGTCACTGGCGCCAGCGACGGCTCCCAGGATGATGACAGCCCATATTTTGTAGTTTTATTCGCTATATGACTTTTTTTTTTTTTTTTTTTTTTTTTTTTTTTTTTTTTTTGAAGAGGATAAGTCTCGAAGATGTCCGCGCGTTCGGTCGCTACTCGCGGTGGTACCGGTTATTTCACGTGCTCAAATCGGAACAGCGCGCCCGCCCTGCACGTGGTGTTGCGGCGCAGCGCGGCGCAAGTCCGCAAGAATATCAGACTGACCCTAGTCTGACAGACTCAGATTCAAGGACTCCTCACAGTAACGTCTTATAAAAAGCAATGGAATTCGAGAGAGAGGGAATAAAAAAGGAAGAGGAGGAAGCAGAAAAGTAGGAAGAAGATGGAGAGAAGGGAAAATTAAAAGGGATGATGAGGAGGAATCTGGATAAGAAGAGAAAGAACAAGTAGAAAAAGAAGGACAAGAATTAGTTAATTTTGTTCATTTCTTCCTCTTCTTCTCCGTCTTCTTCCTCTCTTTCTTATCAGTCTGCTTCCTTTGCTTCTCCCTCCCTTCCTCTTCTCCATTCGTTCACTTCGATCTTCTTCCTCCGTTTTCTTTTCTTCTTCCTATTATTTTGCTTTTCATTTTTCATCCTCCTTTTTCTCCTTCCTTTCCATGCTATTCTTTTTAAATTCTTCAAAAAAAAAAAAAAAAAAAAAAAAAAAAAAAGAACCGATAGATTCTTTCAAAGATCAGCATCGATAAAAGGATAAGAGATCGCTAATTTTGAGCCTCGGCGTATAATTGTTCCGTGAACAAAATTCAGGGAATAACACAATTTTGAAGAGGTAAAACAAGAACGAAGTTAACAGAGTCAAAAAAAAAAAAGAGGGTGGAACATGGAGAAGTATATGTACAATATAGAATAAAAAGGAAGTAAAGAAAAACAATATATTTGAGATAACACGAGGAGAGAAAAAAAGGAATGAAGAATAAGGAATGGAAGACGAAGAGGGAAGGATTAAACAGCAAAAAATGAATACGAAACAAAAAAAAAAGTTGACACAAAGGGATGAAAAAGAAAGAAACAAACTGGTAGTAACCTCAGTGGAAAACCGGGGTGGGGAGAGGGGGGGGGGTGTTACGATTAAATAAGACAACTATTTTAGATCATTATCATGACCCTTTAACTTGGCGTCCTGTTAAACGTCTCCAAAGAAGGACGCTGGTTACGACGCGACGTGCGTTGGCGCCACCGAAAATTAAAGAGCGGTCAAGAGCGCATCGACAAGGAAGCTCGAGTCCTCAGACGAACCCGAAGTCTTAGTTTACTTATCGATGTCCGCTCATCGGGGGCGCCTATAATTTACGGGAGCATCTCGAGCCAAGAGTCGAGTTGGGCCATTGCGGGCGGACCCAGCGCCTGGATTGCAGGCATCACGCATGTCGTGCAAGCCAGTATTTATTTCAGCTACATTAACTTTTATTCTCACGCGCTTACGCACCGGGGAGCACCGCTGCCAACGCTGGCAAATGAAATTATGTTTACTTAGGAGTGTTAAAATTGTTACGAGCCGATGTTCGAGTGTGACCATGTCCAATCGCCCTTGCATCGTTGTCACGCGGGATTCAAACTAAAAATGTGCGTTTTTTGTAAATGGAAGTCGTATCAGATCAGGAGTTATTATTAGAGAGAATTTTTTTTTTCTTTTTTCTTACACTGGAAAAAAAACACATTGGATCTAGAGTCCAGGCTCTTGAAAACATTGACAAGAAAAATGACTCCTGATTCAATCAGATTTAAGCTTAACTCAAAAGAAAATCCGCTCGAATTAAGAGGCTTGGTTCTTGATTCAAGCAAAAATCCGATTGAATCAAGAGTATTTTTTCTTGTCGATATTTTTAAGAGTCTGGACTCTAGATCCAATGTGTGTTTTTTTTTCCCAGTGTAAGAGGAGAAATTATGAGTACATTTTAAAACAATATACGACTTTAAAGACAACAAATTCTACGTTGATCATACGTGGAGGAATGAATGAGATAATTACATGAACGCAGTATCAGAGATTTGTTGAACATGAGGATGCCAGAAAATTTCTTCAGGTTTAAATCTTTAGGGCTTCAGAATTTGTCTGAATTTGATTTTAAGTACCTGACTAGAATTTAAAAAAAAAAATTGTAAATTTGGGGTTTGTCTCTAATTTTTACACGTTTTTATAAAATATAAGAGTTTATCGTAAGAGAGGAAATGCGTTTATGGACTTTGCGAACATTCAAATGAAATACTAAAATGCTGATTTTTTCCGTTCAAAAATGTCAAGGGTGTAAATCGTTGATTTTAACGTCTCCCATACAAATGTTTGACTCCACATATTATTCTGTATTTTTACGAAATTAAAAAAATTGGCTTTCCAAGGGACACAAATAAGATTCTTAACTGACAACTTTTTGGATATTTCAAACTTAATAAAGAATTCAGCAAGCAGTAAAATTATAATTTAAGATTCACTCAGCATATTGTTGTGCCAGAAAAATTTACCGCTTGCCACATAAATTTCGCGAATTAAAACGTGAATTTTCGCGAAAAATTGTGAAAAATTCGCTAAAATAAAAACGTGATTTTCGCTAATAACTGGCAACGTCGCTCCGGGGAGGGCCGCGGGGCAGCGTGAAACATCCGCCGGCAGCGGGACGCTCAACAATAAGGGATGAGCGCTAAGTGTATTTTTATAGATATTTCCGGCCCCTATCTTATTTTTACGGTCAGTCCGACAGGGAAATTCTGGTCGCCGCTAAAAGTTAACCTAGAAAATTATGTTTATTAATCCGCCCCCTGCGCGGGGCTTCACCCCTCATTTTTACACAATCACTCTCGGCGGACATTGGGGTGGCGAACTTTCGCCACGGTCATTAGGAATTCCTTCTAAATGAAACAGACGCGACGAGGCCTCTTTGTTTTTATAACACCCGTTTTTATGATTTCGATAAGTCGCGAAGCCGCCACTCCGAGAAGAACCACATAAATCTAATGAAAACTTTACGAGCGTATGCGGTTTTTACATAGCACGGAAGTGCAGGTCCCGAATTTATCTCCCTCCTCTGTCCGGTTTACTTACTCTTGTCAGATTTGGTGAAATAAGGGAGGTTACCCCTCGTGACGGACGATAAAATTATAGAAATTTGGCATCAGCTCTATCGTTCCTCAATCATCACAGCTCCCGTTTTAATTGAGGTTTTCGTTTAGGACCTTAGGTTACGGTCGTAAACTTTTTACACCTTTGTGTAAATTCCGAATCATTTGTTTTAATCCGGCAGAAGCTTAAGTGTGCGATCAAGCGTTGCAATAAAACGCACTCATTCTGTTGGCTATGACGCATCCTGGTCCGCTATCTGCGAGGGCTGCGTTGTTTGACCGTTAGAGCACCGAGGGAGGTGGAGGATAATCTTAAATTTGTAATCGTCGTCGAGGAAAAGTACATGAATACTTGAAATACAAAAGGAAAAACATATATTAGCTATTGGCTTCATGAGAGCCTTGGTGAGGGTTTTACGAACATTTTGGTACCAAAAACATCGAAAGAGGTCAAACAGAAATGAAACTTCGATGCTTTGAAGTTTGCTATTCTGAAAACGCAATTTTGCAAAAATTCCAATTCATCATACGTAGGGATTGTGACATTAAAATGCAACTTAATACTATTTTTCGGTACAGCGACGTTCTGTCGAGCCGCTTACAACTTATTGTTTTCGATCTTTGCTAATGTTTTTAGTCGGGCAAAAACTGAGATTCCAATTAGAAAGATGCCTCCAAGGCCTCACGTAGAGGGTCACATCTTTCAAGTGAAAAATAAAAAAAAAAGAAAAAAAAAGAAAAAAAAAAAAAAAAAAAAAAAAAAAAAAAAAAAAAAAATCCTACGTAAAGTTTATTCCTATACTTTGTAAAATGATGATGAAAAAGGCATTCATCGACTGCGTCGTTGCAACACGTTTTTTTTATGAAATACCATTATTCGTGCGATTTGCAAAAAATAATTTTCTGCACGGAAATGAAACACTTAATACATATACGATTATTGGGGTAATAATTGATTTGTCTCCATAAAAAAGTGAGCTAGGGGAGAGTTTGTAACGCAAAAAAGGAGGAAAAAACTGAATTGCGTTTTCCTGACTTTCTTGTTGATTACAAGGAAATTAATAAACTAATTTCGTATTCAAATAGAAAGCAAAACACCACAGGCATTTATAAAGTTATCTGAATTTTTCCGAGACCAACCGAGCAAATCCGTGATTCCACGAACATTGAGCCCAGATATAAATTAAAGGTTTAAGGTTTTGCAATCATAATATTTAAAACGAGAGCATCTTCATTTTTCTGAACTGTGAGGTATGACTTAATGTTAGGGGCGTGAGCCAACAAAAAAATGCAAGATAAAGAGATCGCCCAGTTTGTGCACCTTTCATTAATCATGCTTATGAGGAACTAATGCTAAATTAAAACAGAGTCATCTCTATTTTTTTCACCGGATTGAAGACCCAATTTATCATGCGTGCTTAAGGATTAGTTGAATACCGCCTGGGAAATGAGCGGCGCTCAAAAAATCACCTCTGAAAAAATAGAGCTTGAAGGAGGGGAGGACTTCGAAGGAGGCAATCTCAACTTTAAATAGGGAGCGATGAATTACTCGGGCTTGCATCTCAATTCCATACGCAGACTCTTGGTTGTAAGGTTAGCTTGCGTATTAATTTACTGTTTTATCTGCAAATAGAGGACATCGGACAGTTTTCAGAGTCACAGGTGGACTACATTTTGCAATTTATTGGAAGCTTAAATTTGCGGCTCAGTTTAGAAACAACGCATGTACTATTTGTTTTCCTATGCACATAAGTGTTTTCACAGATGAGCTAGAGATTGTAGTTGCAATTGCAAAATGAAGTCCAACTCATGTATTTCCAAAGGAAAGAATGTGTTTACAGAGTAGCGTTACAACAATTTTTTTTGAAAATCGTATTTAACCGACAGACTGATGGGGGCCACTAGCTGAAAATTTCTGATTCTTCTCATTACACGCAAAATCAGCACATTTTTACATTGAATTTGTAGTCTTTTTTTTAATAAATAATGGAATGGTTGAGTCGATTTTACATGCCTTAAATGGAGTATGTTACTTCGTTTGAGAATGTAGGATTGTAGGAATGTAGTATTGTTTCAATTATTTAATTAATTTTTAGCACATTCTTATTTTATTACATTTTATTATTTCATATATTTTTGTGGTTCAGAGACTGTCTGCACATTTCTAAGGAGGCACTAAAACGAACAATTTTTATCTCTAAGCCCTATTAAGAAGTATACTAAGCCCAAAATCAGATACATTTTCTTGGTGGGAACAACAAGTGTGTCCTTTTTCAGCTGTTAAAATTATCATGCCGTGCCTATAACAATATCATCTTCATCCAAGAAATTTTCCTCCTTCAAAGTTGAAGAGAATTCGCCCTACATTAGCGGGAATATCAACTGAGAAAAGTTACACCTTGCAATGTTCTCCATTACCGACTCCCCCACAAGTGCCGAATAAGTTAAATCATCAAAGAACTTTAGATTAACTTCGGGGTGGTTAAGGAAGAGGAACGAGGATCAAAAGAGGTGAAGTGTAAAATGCCTCTTAGAGAGTTTGATGACTACCGCATGGCTTCCTAAAGAAGAGTTCACACTGTATTATTGGGGAAAAGCAACTGCAACAAGTCACTTGTTTTTTGTTTACAGTTTTTTTTTCACCCCGCTTTTTTCTTTTAATTGCTCCTGCAGGTTTACTAATCTTCGTCCTAAGTGTAACACTGTAATGCGTCAACACAGTTGCATTATCTGAGTCAACGTTGCCAGATTGAGTCCCAACTATTTGTATTCTTATGAAACGAGTGTTCAATACTAGGCTTTGTTTAATGTCATGGCAACGCGATGATTTAAACCCGATGCGCTTGAGTTGAGCACGCTGTGCAGGGGTGCACCACAGGGGGAGCAGCAAAAGAAGGGAGGGGGGGGGGATAAAGAGACCTACCCACGAGTGTGGTGTTGAATTTGGGCAAGCCGAAAGAAGAGCCATAGAATCCTTAAAATACGACCGTACGTGTATTTACATTACAATGTATTGCCTTAAACTGTATACGCCGATACTGTTGCTTCGAGGTTGTCACATAAATAGTGATGCTACTGTGTGGACATGCTTTTGTTGCGACTAATTTCGGTGTCAAATGATACGCGGAGGACTTAATAATATCTGGTCAACGTTTTCCGTGCGACCATCCCAGAAAACAATTGCGACACTTATTTATCACTATGTAACGGTAGCTTCGAGCGCTTTTGCGAATTACAATACCTGTTGGAAATGGACAGGTAACCGTAAGTTCATCAATTTACCGCTTATTTTTCACTCAGTTGCGGCTTTTTCGAGTGTGAAATTCAAGTGTTGCCTTTTAGAAGTAATGAAATAAAAATTAATGTGAATCTCGAGAGGAGGTGCGAAATGCTCCGTCCAGGCGATACATTACTCCTCCGTAAAGAAGTCAGCGTTAACGAGGAAAGCGATTCAGAGAAATGAATCGAATAAACAGTAAAATAAATTGCCGTAGAAAAAACAAACAAAGGTGTTTTACATCACACGCAATGACTTGAGAGAGGCCTTAGCCGGAGGGTTGCACAATAAGGGAGAGCTGTAAAAACGCGAACATTTAGTTTGGTCGGTCTTCATTCATGTAAAATATGGAGTGGAGGATATGTAGTTTAGCCGAGTTGAAAGAGGTCCTTAATGATGGCGCATTATCGCCTCGCACTCCCACAAGTCGAACTTGAGTGGGAGCTACCCCTCCCCCCTCCCTCCTCAGCGCTGCAATGCGAGCTAATGGGTAGGAAAACTAATCACCGAATTCGCGATTTCACGGATGCAGCGAGCAAAAAACCCGGGTGCATTGAGACTATGGGAATCAGAGCGGGATCACCTGCATTGAAAGAGTTACGAAATTAATTAGCCACCATTGTTGATGACCGATCTTTCGTAGAGTGGTCTCCCCTATGCGGCGATGCACTTTAGGACTTCGGGACCGTGTTCCGCTCGGATTGGCCGCCCCGCGTTGTTGTGACGTCAGCGTATGAATTCAAACAGCGATATCGGTCGTTTAGCTTGGTGGCTATGGTCGAACTTGCGTGAGATATGTAGCATCACTTAGGATAAAAAACTCCTCTTAAATAAAGAAAGAAATAAAATAAAAAAAAACAACCGAAGATGTAGCTATTGCAAATAAATCTTAAGTATCATTCGCAATGAAAATAAAAGGAAAATTTGAATGAATAAAAACAGGATTTGACTACGAAAAAGGGTATTATTGCATTCATCGGAGGAAGCTGATTACCGGATCGGATCCAATACTTGTTCGTGCACTGGAAGAAGAACACACATTGGATCTAGAGTCCAGACTCTTAAAAACATCGACAAGAAAAAGTACTCTTGATTCAATCAGAATCTAGCCTAAATCAATTACCAAGCGTCTTAATTTAAGCGGATTTCGTTTTGATTCAAGCAAAAATCCGGTTGAATCAAGAGTATTTTATCTTGTCAATGTTTTCAAGAGTCTGGACTCTAGATCCAATGTGGTTTTTTTTTCCAGTGTGGCCAAATCCTGTTTTTATTTATTTGAATTTTGTAATTATTTTCATTGCCCATGAATCTAGAAAATCATTCGGGAGCAAGAGGAGCAATCGTGGATTATTATGGATTCCAAGTCTTTTTTAAGAGGAATTTTCATGAATATAATCGATACAACGTATCTCTTGCTAGTTCTGTACTACCGTAAAAAGTAAAAACGCCGTATCTCCATCCAAAATGTTTTCCATTTTTTTCTGGAAAATGCCGTTTTACAAGAGAACCAACAAATGTTTATCTTTTATATTTTTAGGTCAACTTTGGCACATCGTTAGGAACTTAAAATGAAAAAAAAAACGAAGCCTTGTGGTCATTGCGTTTTCTTGTATGTGTATGTGTTGTATGTGAATAAGAAAAATGTGAAATGGAGTTACGGCGCTTTTGCTGTGTAGGGCAGTATGGTAGCCGGACCCCGGAATGAGTTCCCNTCAATTTACCGCTTATTTTTCACTCAGTTGCGGCTTTTTCGAGTGTGAAATTCAAGTGTTGCCTTTTAGAAGTAATGAAATAAAAATTAATGTGAATCTCGAGAGGAGGTGCGAAATGCTCCGTCCAGGCGATACATTACTCCTCCGTAAAGAAGTCAGCGTTAACGAGGAAAGCGATTCAGAGAAATGAATCGAATAAACAGTAAAATAAATTGCCGTAGAAAAAACAAACAAAGGTGTTTTACATCACACGCAATGACTTGAGAGAGGCCTTAGCCGGAGGGTTGCACAATAAGGGAGAGCTGTAAAAACGCGAACATTTAGTTTGGTCGGTCTTCATTCATGTAAAATATGGAGTGGAGGATATGTAGTTTAGCCGAGTTGAAAGAGGTCCTTAATGATGGCGCATTATCGCCTCGCACTCCCACAAGTCGAACTTGAGTGGGAGCTACCCCTCCCCCCTCCACCCTCAGCGCTGCAATGCGAGCTAATGGGTAGGAAAACTAATCACCGAATTCGCGATTTCACGGATGCAGCGAGCAAAAAACCCGGGTGCATTGAGACTATGGGAATCAGAACGGGATCACCTGCATTGAAAGAGTTACGAAATTAATTAGCCACCATTGTTGATGACCGATCTTTCGTGGAGTGGTCTCCCCTATGCGGCGATGCACTTTGGGACTTGGGGACCGTGTTCCGCTCGGATTGGCCGCCCCGCGTTGTTGTGACGTCAGCGTATGAATTCAAACAGCGATATCGGTCGTTTAGTTTGTTGGCAATGGTCGAACTTGCGTGAGATGTATAGCATCACTTAGTTTAAAAAGCTCCACAAGGAAAAAAAAGAGGGAAAAAAAATAATTGAAAGATGTAGCTCTTGCAAATAAAACTAAAGAATCATTCGCAATGAAAGTAAAAGCAAAATTTGAATGAATAAAAACAGGATTCGACTACGAAAAAGGGTATTATTGCATTCATCGGAGGAAGCTGATTACTGAATCGGATCCAATACTTTTTCGTGCACTGAAAAAAACACACATTGGATCTAGAGTCCAGACTCTTAAAAACATCGACAAGAAAAAGTACTCTTGATTCAATCAGAATCTAGCTTAAATCAATTACCAAGCGTCTTAATTTAAGCGGATTTCGTTTTGATTCAAGCAAAAATCCGGTTGAATCGAGAGTATTTTTTCGTGTCAATGTTTTCAAGAGTCTGGACTCTAGATCCAATGTGGTTTTTTTTTCCAGTGTGGCCAAATCCTGTTTTTATTTATTTGAATTTTGTAATTATTTTCATTGCCCATGAATCCAGAGAATCATTCGGGAGCAAGAGGAGCAATCGTGGATTATTATGGATTCCAAGCCTTTTTTAAGAGGAATTTTCATGAATATAATCGATACAACGTATCTCTTGCTAGTTCTATACTGTCGTAAAAAGTAAAAACGCCGTATTTCCATTCAAAATGTTTTCCATTTTTTTCTGGAAAATGCCGTTTTACAAGAAAACCAACAAATGTTTATCTTTTATATTTTTAGGTCAACTTTGGCACACCGTTAGGAACTTAAAATGAAAAAAAAAACGAAGCCTTGTGGTCATTGCGTTTTCTTGTATGTGTATGTGTTGTATGTGTATAAGAAAAATGTGAAATGGAGTTACGGCGCTTTTGCTGTGTAGGGCAGTATGGTAGCCGGACCCCGGAATGAGTTCCCCAAAAAGTGCAGGGGTTTTTTTTTCCTGCGGTAATGCAGCGTTGCGCTGGCTCCATTGAAATCCACCCCGATTATTTCCTCTCGTTCCTCCTCATTTCCGGTTTTGGTTTCGGGCTAATTAGTCATTCGGCAATCGATTTGTTTTGATACGATTGAGAGTGGTAATTAGCGGTCTCGTGAGACTCTCCTCCTTCCATTTCCCGCCCGGTTTTGTGTCGGTGCGAGAAAAGTTGAGCGCTGGCGCCGGGAACGGCGACAGGAAAGAGGAGGTGACATAGGTGGCAAAACAAACCCCTTTCATGAACCGCTCGTCACGGCGGCTTCCTTTTTATTTTTCAACTTCGAAACAGTTAATCACTCGCTTATGAGTACTTAGTTTCGTTTTTTGCTTCCTTTATTGTTTCAACCGTTATATTTTTGTTTCCTACCCGAGCTTGAGCGCATGGCAAGCTGTGCCGATGCCGTAAATAGAGGACAGACATGACGTTACATTTCTTATGCGCCACCCTTCTCAAATCAAATACTCTTTTTTAATTCAAGGGTACTTCCAAATACAACTTTAAAATAAAACAAGAATATTGATACAGAGGGCTTTTCAAATTAAAAAGTAAGCCGCTCGGATGTTTTTTGCAGAAATACATAGTAACAAAAATTAAAAATGTCTAAGCCCCCAATAAGTCAACTTAGTATTTTCAGTCTTGAAGCTTCGCGGGATAAATTGTCTTTGAAAATCATAAGTAAACAGTGCTTATGTTGAAATCGATGAATTACATTCAACATAAGGCACGCGCTTTTCTCAGTAGAGCAAATATACTTTTGCATCTAAGAATAATGACGGGATGTCTACCAGGCGCATATATTTTCTCATGGCAGCAGTCATCGGAATCGTAATAAAATGTATTTAAAAAATGTAAATAAATATAGGAATCAAGTTCTAAATTATCTTTAAGTGTTCAAATGTACATAAATATTAATGAATATTTCAGTCGCTTTAATATGCACATATGAACATCCAATCATGACCAGATATGTGACACAAGAAATTTTACTCAAGTAATAATGATACTTAGTATAATGATCCTTCTCATAACACGTACAGTTTGATGTATCTTGCGGTTTAAGCGCTCAACAAGTTGGATTGGAAATCAATAAATTAAAATAAAAAGTATTAAATCCAACATAGCCTTCTCCATTATCCTTAAAAATGCTGAGATGAAGATATAAAGAACAGTGGCGTGGCGAGCTTAGCGATAAATCGATTGATCTGCCATTTGAACCTATGGAAAAGGATCGATAAACAGGATGTTCGCAGCGAAAACCTTAATAATCGATTCGTTGTCACAGTTTCAAATTGGGAAATATCGATTATCGATCGTTCACGCCTCGCCACTGATAACAAACACTTTTTATTGAGTTTCCGAGATGGTTTTAGAGCGTTTCTGTTATAAGCACAGAGTACTCTAGACGCACACAACCGAAGTCCTATTCTTGCAATATAAGTATTCTTCAACTGACAACCATAAAAAAGACAGCTCGGCCTGCAGGCTGAGTGTTCTGTCGACAATGTCAAATACGTTGTGCGTGGTAGCAAAGGAAGAACAAAACCTGTCAAAAAAGGCACCCACATATGGTATGTTTAAAATAAAAACGCATATGACCTTTCCTGGAGGTCTGCCATTCTGTCCTTAGTAGCGTTTTAATTTATTCCCTGTCCACGACTTTATCGGTCAATACATTGTAAACTAAGGGTGCGAGATATAACTGATCGAGAAGCCAAGTGTTCCAGGCGCCTGGCCACACTTCGCTAAGGAGCATGCCCAAGGTATCTTAAATCTTACACGTGTCCCTCCGAGGAGGAACACGCAGCAATCCGTAAATAAAATACCCAGGGGTGAACAGATTAAAAATCACTTCGACAGATCTCGCTAGACCACGCCGGGCTCCAGAGCGAGCTAATGGTGCCTCCTCCGTGCATTAGACTGTCATAAAACTAATTGAATATTTACTGTCAGAGTCCGGTAGCCATGCAATGGCTTCGGTGCATATGGTTCGAGCGTTGCCGATCAACTCCAAACATACGAATTTTTTTCGGATACTGTAGGGCTACGGGAAATATGAGAAAAACTCTGTCCATGTTGACAACGCTGGGTTCGAATCCCGATCGGTGGTGGATCTTACGGGCTCCAGTTTTAATGGTTTGTTTACCGGCGGATCGAAATGAAGCGCGGTGACTGTTGAGGATAACCAGAGCTGGAACATGACATACAGAAGAGGCCAGCACGGAAAAATAATATTTACGGCGGTCTAGATCAGGGGTCTTGTGTAAAAAACGGCTCGATACGGTGATTACAATGTTGAAACTGGCCACTGAAGTAGTTGTCGTTTGGTTTGCGAATGGTTTTTTCGTGATCTTGAAATTCCAGATACCAGATACCAGATACATCGCAGGCACAATATGGAAGAATTGGACGTATTTCTGTCAAACGGAACTATGCGCCAAATTAAGTTCCTTTTGAGGATTTTAGGATCCCGGATAGCGCGTTCTGTCAAACGGAACTAAGCGCCATGGAAAAGCATTGCAATTATAGGACGGAACGAGCATCGCGTTCCGCAACCCCCGCCAATTCAAGACCCCATCTCCCTTCCTCCCCCTATGGCGCTTAGTTCCGTTTGATAGAAATACGTCCAATTGACCCTGCCAGATAAGGTTAAAATGAAAACACTATGATAGATGTATCCCTAGTAGCATGATTCACTTTCCCCTTCCTAACAAACGTATAAGGAATTAATACCGGTTATATAATCACCATTTTAACTAAAGTTTATATATCGTGTATATAAGTTTTATTTAAAATGCCCATGAAAATAATTATTCATATTTTCAGAAGATAACGTTTATATAAAATTTATATAATTGAGGAAGGGTTTTTATAAATTTTCTTTATACGCATAGTATCCTTTTGCTTAATTTGCTTATTATAACTGTTATATAAATGACCTGAATGACTTTAACGTAAACCTATCTCATTTTCATGAATGATGATGATGATCTCATTTCAATGAACACCCTCGACTCCTCAGACTGCGTGGGATAGGTATTATTAGAGGTACTAATGGCTCCGAGACGAGTTAAAAGGGGATATCTCGGCACACAATCCGAGGAGCCCTGTTACCTCAGTTGGTAGCGTGTCTGGCTCATAACCCTGCCCAGTTAGACAGCAATATTTTAAAAATATTGAAATTTAATATATTTTTAAAATGTTTTTCATGTATTTTTAAAATATTTTCAAAAAGTACTTTTGAAATACAATCAATGAATATTTTTAAAACATTTTAAAAATATATTAAAAATATAAAAAATTAAAATTTTTAAAATAATATTTTATAATATTTTAAAGTATATCATAATTATTTTTGTTAATATTTTAAAAATATTATTAAATATTATTTTAAAAATTTTGATTTTTTTTAAAATGTTTAAATTAATATTATAAAAATTTAAAAGAAAAAAGGAAATGATAATAATAATAAATAAATAACATAAATACAGCCAACATAAATTCAAACTAGAAAAAGGCCCAAATAATTAAAACTGGAAAAAGACGCAATTATAAAGTTAAAAAATAGAGAGAGAGAGAGAGTTAAAAAAATGAGAGTTAAAAAAAATAGAGAGAGTTAGAAAAAATGATAGTTAAAAATCATGATAGTTAAAAAAAAGAGAGAGCTAAAAAAATGAGAGAGAGTTAAAAAAAATGAAAATGAAAAAATTACATCATGAAATAAAAAACAATAAATAAATAAATAACAAATAATAAAGTCTGGTAAAATATCATAAGAATCCGTCAATAAACAAAATATTACGGACTCAGAGGCCTGCGATAGTTAAGAGATTGAATTTAGGGGCCCATTCATATCAAGCCTGGCTGGTCTGGTGGTAAAGTACTGGACTTCGGATTGCAACTCCATCCCGAAGCGTGGGTTCAAATCCCGACTAGGACGGCGCGGATTTAAGGTAAGTCACAACTCTACGATGATCCACCACCTGGTAGTAACGCATATGAAAACTTGCACACTTCATAACTAGAGTGCGCTACCAGCCAGGAAGAATAATGAAAATTCATTTTATACACTCTTTGAATTTGGTTATATAACTTTTATACTAAGGGTTACATAATAAAATAAGTTTTTTAGTAAACTTTTAACTAAAAAACTTTACATCCATTACATAAACAATGAATATTCTTTAGCTTGTGGTTATTTACGGTTTATACTTTTAAAAACAAATTTTTTATATAACTCTGCTACTAGGGATATCATAAAAGGAACTCGTTGAATATGTTGATGAAACTGTCCAAAACCAGCTTTCAAGTGAGAAATCAGCGTGTGTTGTATTCATAAGTTGAATTAAATATGAACTTTACACATTCACTGAAAAAAAAGTATCACAATCCCAACTATACCCCTGGTTGATTTTTCTGCCACAGGAGTTGTTGCACCAGCCAGCGGCATGGTTGATCCAACCAAACGAAAGAGCACAAACCGTGCGTTGGAATTTGATGATATTAAAGTTATCAGCCTTTCCCGCATGATGCTTCTTCAACACTGAAAAAAATATGCCGGTAGATTTTACCATCTCTGACACAGTGATACGAATATGGTAATAAACACCAGACTCTATGGTGGCATTTACCATACTATGGTAAGAATCACCAGAGTTCTGGCGAATACTACTATAATTCTGGTTATTTCCACTAAATAGTATCACTGTGTAAACAATCAAGTAGACTCATAGTAAATGTCACCATACTTTTTTTTCAGTGAAGATGCACGTTCATTCCCCTGAAATTTCACATGCCATCTTGTTTAACTTTTCATTGAGCCATGTGTCAATTTGAGTCGATAATAGGTACTGCTCGACATTTTGTGGAATAAAAGCTCGACTTCTTCAAGGAAGAGCTTTTTAAAGAAACCTCTCGTTAACATATTCAGATAGCTGCACCTGATTCCGAGAGATATCATAAAAAGGAACCTGCGATCTTATCAGCATTCGCTATTGCCAATAAAGGTTACGCTTTGTGTTTAAACCTTAACGTCGGGGTAACTCGTAAAATAATGACATAAAGAAGAATGGCAGTAAGTAAACCCATAGCTTACCCCATGAAGATGCACCCTCTGGATCTGCGAGGAGCCGCATTTTAATAATCGCACCGCAACTATTACAAGTGTAAATATACTGAATCTTAAATATGCCTTACGACCTAAATGTATGGATTACCCGTAAGAAACCCTTAAGCTACGTTCGCATCAACATTTATTGGGTATTTTTTTTTGGGGGGGGGGGGGGGGGCGCTTGCTTTAATGAAGCAACAAAATTGAGCAGAAAAAAATAATATCTGCTTCTGAAAGTAACATTCAGTTTTGTAGGTTTCTTTTAGTTTATGATACGACTTTCTAACGGCGTCAATAATATATCTTTGAGTTATTTCGATCACCCACGCTTCCTCAGTCTTTCATCAGTTAGATAGATTTATTAAAAAAAGAACCGGTTCCGCTGGTGGATTTTAAAACGAAGTATCTTCCATTGATAATAATTGATTTTGCCCCTAAAAGCAGAATACCATTAGTATTTAGTATCAATACAATGCTAAAGATGTGCCTGGGGGGGGGGGGGTGTAAACATAAGTAAAATATAGAAACTTATGTAAATTTTAATCAAAGAATAAGATTCCACCACTTCGTCCTTTTGATGTTGTTAATAAAAGGTTTTGTGCCAGGACATCAACTTGGCGGACAATACGAACCCAGAAAGCCTGCTACTGAAACTAAATATGATGCCTTTCAGTGCTTGCTCAAGCACTCAAATAAATAGAATACCTCTCCGCAGCTCAAAGGCAAAGCGTATGTAGCCGGAAACTTTCATTTTCTCGCTCATCGGTCAAATTGAAGTGAATACATGTATATTAATCCGGCGTGAACTTTTTCCTCTTTATCTTGGGGACTCTGAGGAAAGAATAAAAAAACGATACCTCCAGCTCATCATCGACCACCCCTTCCTCCGTTTCCTTTCACTTTATCTGGCTGTCGTGGTGACTCGCCGCACTATAGTCCCGCGCCACAATTAGTCGATTTAAAAAAATGAGGTTGAATTTCAACCATCCCCAAGACAGATTGATCACCTCAGATGAACAAAATAACAGTATTGAAATATAAGAAAACACTTCTACATAAATGTTACTTTCTCCTATTTTGTGAGGTTCTTTAAATGAATCTTGTTTAGCACCGACCACGAGACTAAGTTTTTACCTTATGAGGGAATTATAAGAGAACTGGACTTCGTCTTATAAAGAGACAGTATAGAAATTATCTTCGGAAGATCATATTATTTTTAGTTGAGCTTTCGCAAATATACATATGCGCATGAATGGTGAAGACATTTTGAGACACTTTAGGTACTCGATCGAGTCTTGCATTGCTCTCAAACTTTTGAAACCGAAGACGCACACTCACTCTAGCTTAGATAATTTTTCACTATGTTCAGACAATTTTCCGGCAAATATATTTATTGGTATGAGCATATCATTGCAATTAACATGGTATATTGATGTAATTCATGAAAAATGCAAAGTGATGTTGTTGCATGGGCTATGTTTGTCTCCTGACGCAATTTCTCTCAATTTTTTAATCGCGATTTTTTCTAATTATTTTTGGACTGTCATTTACCGAAGTTTCTTCCATCTCACCGGTCCGCTGCCATGATAATGTTACTCCTTTTTCGTGTGCTCCCTTGGAAGGATGAATTTATTCAGACGACAGAGCTCAATCGGAATGCATTTTGCAATTAGGAATTACAATTTCTGGATCATATAAGCCCACTTATGTGCATAGGGAAACTAAGGGCACATACGTTGTTTCGAAAGTAAGCCAGAAATTGTAGTTCCTAGTGGCAAATTGCAGTCCAATTTAGGGTTCAGTTACGTTGTTACGTACTTTTGTCAGGTGAACTATAAGCTGTCATGGAAAAAGATACCTGTTTCACCTATCCTTTATTTGGACCACATTTTGCAATTGGGAACCACAATTTCGGGCTCATTTCAAAGACAACGTATGTGCCATGCCTTCCCTAAGGTAGATATGTGTTTCTACGGATGAGCCTGAGCTTTTAGTTGCTTATTGCAAAATGAAGTCCATTTGATCCGTTAGCAACTTTGGTCAAGGTTGATCGAGACATTGTACCAGAGTGCGGTGCGGTGCGTGAGGGATGAACGCTGACAAAGTTCAGCTCGATGATCCATGACTCTGGGATAATCTTGTTAGGACCCAGGGGAGCCGGGCCGGTGGGAGGTGAGACGACTAGGCTGCGAGGGAGACCCCGATTCATGCAAATCATCCCTGGAGCCTCGACAAGGAGCAGACAATCATCCCACGTCAAAGACCCTCACGCGGATATTAGTCTTCCTCCGCAACACCACTAAAGTCCAACGACATCCCTGCTCTCCTAAGGAGAAACCCCGTATCGACATTACGGTGTTGCCAAATTTTCCCGATCGAATGTTTATTTTTGACAAATTTTAGGAATATGTTTCCTTCGAAGGGTGGGTATTGATAAGGGGTCGTACCTGAATTACGTAATGAGGGGAGGGGGGTCGAGGAGAGCGTTGCGACATTTTGTTTTTACGTGTTAAAGGATAGGGACCTACGTCACAAAAGCGTTACAAGGGAGGGGGAGTCAAAAATGCCGGAAAAGTGAGTTATGGAATTTAGGGACGGGGCCTAAGGGCTGTTTTCGGGCCAACTCCGAATTTCCTCAACTCTACGATTTTTAGCTTATTGAAGGTGTACGGAAGGTTTACATAGTTTACGGAATACATCTCGATTTGGTCATTTTTGGTCTCTTTTCAGGTCTAACTCTGATCTAAATACTGGTCTGAAGGCTGGTTTTGTTAAAAAATGCGAGTTTTGTGGATTTGCGGTCGAATGCCGACAAATATGCGTTTGTCGCTAAAATTGAAAGCCGTGTTAATACGCAAGTATTAGACCCAACAGAGACCAACAATGGCCGAGTAATGATGCATTCCGTAAAATTTAGACTCTCAGTGAGCAAAAGAACGTAAAGTTGAGGAACCTTATCCGGAATGGGCCAAAAAACAACCCCTATCGACACCCTTCTAGATACATCAGAATAAGGAAATAAAATTCTCTGAAAAAATTGTGAGACAAATTTTGAAGAGTTCCCCAAAATTGTGTCATTTAGAGGAAATTTGGCAACGTTGGAGGGCTCATACGAGGTTGCTCCTTGGCACGGTAGAACGACATCGGCTCCGACCTCATTAGCTCATCAATATTCATTTTCCACCGCACTAGATAAACAAGTGCCGTCAACCAGTGAATTTTTCGACCAAGTCCTTCAAAACCGAATCAGCGGCATCTGTTGCCCGGGTTATGAAATTAAATTTTTTCAGTGTCATTACCTCGGTTTTAAACTCGGGTGTCGTTTGTTGACAGGTCACTTGTTTAAGCGTTACCCCTTGGAGGGTGAGCTCGGAAGGGTGTTAATCTGTGGACGATCTCTCGTGACATCTTAATGAATTGGTCCGATCTTCGAGCGTTAAACTAATCTGTTTCTAATGTTGCGTTTCGTTTAAGTTGCCTCGCTGTGCATCTTGCATGTGTGTCTGTTGGAAATTTGCTTGGTCATCCTCAGAATAATGATGGCGTTTAGGTGCAGATAGGGTTGATCTTGAGTTATTGACTGGCTGCTGTCAAAGTGAGGTGAAGAAAGGAAAAAACAAATTAAAGATGACTTAGGGTAGATTCGTTGTACAGAACTGTACGGATTTGTTCGAAGTTTACATACGATTTTACTAGGATTTTTAATAAATGCGGTGCATTTTTTTTATTTCCTCCAGTTTAGGAAATAGCAGTCATAATAGAAAATTTGCACTCAATTCTTTTATTGCTTCATCTGAGAGTGCTTAAAGAACTGATTTCGCAGTATTCTTTATATTTTTTTTTCTGACATGGGAAACAAAGCAGATTCAAAAGTTAAAGATTCCCCGCAAAGTGACGTCATCTGGAGGCTTTTCCCATTAAAACACATATATTTTAGCACATTCGATCATTTTGTTATATCTCCTCCGATGCTTGTCCAAGTTATGAACCAAGGGTTTCCTCGTATTTAGTTCACTCATTAGTTTCAACTTAAATACGAAATTCATAAAATTTCAAACAACTGCGAATTCTCCATTCTCTTAAAATATTTGGAAGACTTTTGAAGTCTCCTATAACTGACATGCGATCGTTCAAGATTAAATCTCCGATAATTAAAGTAGAGCATATTAAATTCGAATGAAAACTCTAACAAACCCAGCAGAATTGAAATGTAGAATACATAGTAACTCCTAAAGTTTGAACATTACCGATGAAAAGAAGAGGTGGTCTAAAAAACAAACCAGAAAGGTATTGAAGGGACGACCCCGGGTGAATTACTGTATACGGAACGGAAAGGAGGGTGGCACAGGAAAATTGATATCGCCTGAAATCGGAGGAAAAAAACGCACTTATGGTGGACAATCGAAGCATAAAATGATATTCTCTCTTATTTAACACTTCTAAATAAATAATACTTATCGTATTACTTGGATACAAAAAAACCAGAGAGAAAAAAACACCCTTGTAATCAGGGTGGCTCAGGGGTGAGGGTATATTTTCAAGCCCTACTGGATTCCATAATTTGCCAGTAATTTTCAACAACCATGTTACCGGGGGTTTTTTGATTCTTCCCGGGACAATATATGCAGCTTTTTTATTTACTTTTTGGCAGCCGTCCACGTCGTCCCTTCTCCCTCGCTATCGCAAAATGTGCCCCTTCTCGCATCTCGCTGAACTGTGAACCTCCGCACGGTAATTTGAATATTGGAATCGTTCTATCAACTTTCCTCCGCTACTTTTATTGGTTTACTGGGTTTTTTTCTCGCCGGTCAATCTCGCAGATTCGTGGCTTCCATCTGATATGCAAATAAATCAATGAGATGCATGAAAAAAACCTCTCCTCGGTGTCGCACTTAATTCGACCCCTGGTTTCAATGAAGCAGCGAGATTGCATCTTTATTAGCAGTTGCTCGTGAAATTGATATGGTTTCTTTGTTGGAATAATAATCGTCTTCCGTTGAAAGTTCTCGATCAGGGAGGGTCGGAGCTCAAAATATCATAATTTAATTTACAGGAATCACCAATGGATTTTACTGGGATATGACTTATGAATTAGAGCCTCAAGAGCGTCGTTGTTTTTTACGCTCAAAAAACAACGGTGGTTAATATCGTGATTAATATTGTTTTCATTATTGCAAAAATCAGTAAGTCGCAATATTATAGCCGAATATTTAATTTTAGTATAAAACAATGAGCTCCATCCAATAATAAGTTACTACTATCGAAACAGTCTGTTTCCTACGAAAATTGGGTTAATTATTCACCGACCTTCTTTAAAAGGAATGAAGAAGAAAATATTACCCGCTTACTCTAGGACACGCGTTCAATTTATGAGATTCGATCTTCAAATTTCGGGACCAGCAACCCGCGCAAGCTGGGCCAAATTTCGCAAAAACGAAACAATTAATTTTTCTCGCTTACCTACAAATGCGTACTTTGGCATGGTAAAATTATGGTTACATCCAGTTTTTTTTTTTTTTTTTTTTTTTTTTTTTTTTTTTTTTTTTATTGATCAATGAAAGTAGGTTGTCTTTTTCTCGTATATCCGGATATGTGTCCGTAATTTTGGGCTTTCAGTTCTGCAGATTCCGGATGCTGAAATCCCACAGATACTGATCTTCGAAGTTATTGGCTGAAAACCCTGCCCGTTGCAAAATTCAGACCTTCGTACCCATCTTCTCAAATTAGAGAAGAATATGGACGCAAATGATTCTATGACAATCACAATTCATATACATTGGTAACGTGAGTTCGTGCTCGTATTATTCATGTTTTCAATTGATAGCTCCCTCCGCGTACGTCGCGGACCATTCAGACCGACGCGACGTAACCTTAAAAATGTGTCAAAACACCACCCGGAAAAATATTCGTAAGCGTAATATCCTCAAAGCGAAGTTCGATAGGTCCTTTGACGGGTCCAATCATTATACCGACTCAGTGTAGGTGATTATTTTTTCCGGTGTACCTTTCCGTCTGTGGCACCCCCTCCCCTCTGCGCTCATTTTCACTTAAAAGAGGACAAAACAGGGAAGAGATTCACCGGGCCAGGATCAGATTTCCTCCAGTCATTTTTCCAGGGGAGGGCGCCGATTCGGACGATCCGGCGCGAGACACCATCCCTATGAATATCATGGTTGCCAAATTTTGCCAAAATTGGTTTTGTACGTAATTATTGTAGAAAAATTCTCGAAAGCAAAAATTGGCAACGAAAGAATAATTTTGAATAAAATTTACTGCCGCAGGATTGATTCATCTACGAACAGTGACATTGAAACCCACCTGCAGTCTTTCAGGAGCGAGCACACAATTTTATTCGTCATTTTGAATTTAATCTTGCGTAAGTATTTTCTGTGAGTGTTAGTTCAGAAATTAATATTCAAAGAGGCCAGAACATTTTAAAAAATCGATATTTTTGAAAACCCTCTTGTTCAAGTGTGTAGAAAGATGGGAGGAATCAAACAAAAAAAATTTTTTGAAAAAAAGACCCACAAGAAGCGTAGAAAAGGTACTTTTTGTGTGAAAAAAACTGACCTACGGAAAACTTGATTTAAATTGTTGGTAAGAAAATCAGTTGATAGCTGATTTAATGGTAACACGCCTGTACCTCCAATCCTCAAAAGCTCCCACAAACCGAACTAGTCATCAGAAATAAAAGTTCCTGGTCTCGTTTTTCTCGTGTGGACAAACAAAACAAAAATGAGCTCAAAAAACGAAATTCTGAGATTTTTTCGAAAATCGATGTCCGATTCCCTTAATTAATTGAGTCAGTTTGTAAAATAATTATTCCCATATGACATTTTGAAAGGGATTTTTTTTCATTCAAACTGGCAACCCGGTCACGAGGGGCCCTAATCAATCTCCAGATGCAATCCGATACCGAACTAACCGCGTCAAAGTCCTTCTGTCAACACACAATTGCGATTGTTCCAACAGATCAATAATTGCATTACCTTTGACTGGTAACATCCGAGGGCAAAAATCTTCGGTTAAATCAGTAAAAAAGCGGACAAACCGAGCCCCTTTTTTTCTGCGCGCGCGACGTTTTTTATCCCATCTGCGAATCGAGCCCCAACTCCGGTGATTAAATTTAGATTTTGCATCGCTCTAATCCTGTTTATCCATTATTTCTGTTAAAATATTTATCTTAGTTTCCGAATTTTGGCCCATTTTCGATGAAAGATATCGATTACAAAACATACGGAAGCCATGATCGATTACGGGATTCAGCTTTTCAATCGAGAGGATCACCCCTCGATGAATGCTGCCGGTAGTTTGGGATGTGACACATTTTTCAATGTGTACTAAGTATCATAACTATAGTAAGTCTAAATTCTCAATCGCCATCAAACTTACTCTGGGTGCACGATGGGTGTAATAATAGCCGTACTATTTACAATACAAATATTTACATGAAAATATTCATGATTAGATTTTATGTTACTTTGTAAAACTGTCCTAAGAAATATTACCGCCAGCGAACCTGATGTCTTGGAGATCACTTTAAAGCCACGCAGTCTATTTCCCTTTGTTATTTGTTTGTCCTCTTTAAAAGCCCATCTTGTCAATTTAAATCCATTCGATTATCGGTTTTGATTCATTCGAATCCTGTAATCGCAACCAACATTTCTTGTCAATGTTTGACATGGTACTAAACAAACTGTAGATTGGAAATTTTTACATTACTTATGGAAAATATTGGGTGTTAAGTATACACTGGAAAATAAAGTTTCGGGCTATATAGACATATCGTGTATTCCGGGCTCAAAGGCTGAAAGTTCCGGGTGCTGGAGCCGTAGCTTAGATTGCTCTGGGTGCTAGGCCCGGAACTTTCGGCCTCTCAGCCCGGCACGCGGACGGTATGTCAATATAGCCTGTAAGTACAGCTTCCACGCCCGGAGTTTTTTTTCAGTGCAACCATAAGTCTACTTAATTTTGGACATTCCATAGACTTTTGGATGAACGTATACTCAAAGTCCATACATATGGCATCACCATGTAAATCACCCACCGGGTTCTGCAAGGAATGTTAATGAGGAAACTAGGTTCGCCTTAGTTTTCACCCCGTCCGGTGCCCTTTTTATAATGCCCACCGACAAAAGTGAGCATTGATTTAAACAAGGAGCATCCCAAAGTCCGGAAAGAATATTATTACAGAGACGGAATCCCTAAACGTCGGGACGAAATGCGATTCGAAACGGCAACGCGAATCTGAATGCAAAAGCGCAGTCGGGGCCCAAAGTTACGAGCTCGGTAAACGGCGGCCGCCGCACCGCAACAATGGCACTGCTGACCGACTTGGGTGGAACCAGCTGTTGTGGAAATTAGTGACGTAGATAAAATCCTTGATTTAGGGAGTGTGTTAATTTTTATAATCCACGGAAACCTGCGATATTTGGAGAGGGCCCAAAAAAGTCAAGGAGCGCCGCGGAAGAAGGGGAGACACCGTGCACCTTCCACCCTGCTTTTCAAAAACCGCATATCCGCACACCCTATAACACGTATTTACGCTGTATTTCTTTACGGCGGTCTTCCCTTCTCCCCTTACGCTCTTCACGTGTCAATTTCTCTTCTGCATACGAATCGATCGGTGGTGTAGATTAATGGATGACCCTCATGCTCTATAAGAATGCTAATGCTATGAGTTCTATCTGGAAATCGACTTGCTAGGTTTTAGCATCAAGCGAATTGTATTCGGCGCGTATTGTTACAGATTTCGAGGGTGTTTCCGGCAGTGACCTATCTTCCGATTGACCCTCCACGACGCGACGCCACACAAAGATCGAGTTATGAGAAAAGTCAGACAAAATGTGGAAAGTTTAAAAGCTTAAAACTGCGTTCATACACAACATTTAGGGTTTGAAAGTGACACTATTGGTTTTATCCTGCAATTTCCTTTGACATGCACCCCTCGAAATTTAAAATTAGACGAAATAAACCCTAAAATTTACAGTTTTTATCCAAAAATTTTTATCAGACCTTTTCGATTGACTCGACCCACTGTGCGCCACCGAGAGGTAAGAGCTCTCCACCGCGATAGTAATTTACAACCGGGATCGATAACTGTTATGACCGCGTCGCCCGGTGGGGTCCGCCGGAGATGGGTTTTGTTCTAGCTTACACGCATTTTAATATTTAAATTTTCGGGTAAAATAAAGGACACTCGATGCCCCGCGCCGCGGACAATCGACGCAGATGCAGATGTTTTGATTTGCGTCCGTCGCTGTCGGGAATCGCACGCGACTCGCGTTTTTATTCGCGTTTTTATTGGCGTTTTACGGTGAAACTCCACGGATGCGGTTTCCATCTGGTGGCTGATGAGTCTGTGACACGCTCGACGTTTCGGAGGGACCCGGCTCTTGGAGCGTGAATAAGTAAACACGCGGTGTGCATGACGCACAGTGGATCCAGTCAATTAGAGAGGTTCACTGGGGAAAAAACGACATTGGATCTAGAGTCCAGACTTTTGAAAACAATGACAAGAAAAAGGAATCTTGATTCAATCAGATTTAAGCTTAAATCAAAAGGAAATTCGCTCAAATTAAGAGGCTTGGTTCTTGATTTAAGCTTAAATCTGATTGAATCAAGAGTATTTCTTCTTGTCGATGTTTTTAAGAGTCTGGACTCTATACGGAGAAAAAAACCTCGTGCGTGGGACCTGAAGTTTAGGTCATATGGATCTCTGAAGTTTTCGGATTGAGCATCTGAACACTTTAGGTCTAGCTGTCGAGGTTCGAATGACACATCTGAAACTTCAGCTCTTACATCTGAAGTACTTCAGATGTGAGGACCGAAGTTTTTCGGATGTGAGAACCGAAGTCTTTCGGATGTGAAAACGGAAGTACTTCAGATGTAAGAACCGAAGTTTCAGATGTGTGATCCGAACCTCGACAGCTACACGGAGAAAAATCCCTCGGGTAGGTGAACGGAAGGGTTTCGTTGCTCCAAATTCAGGCATGGGAACTGAACGTTCAGTTCACCGGCCGCAAGGATCAGGCCGCCAGACTGAAGCCCGGAATCGGACCTCACTCCGACAAGGTGAAGGAATTCAGTTCTCCACGCTAAAATTCGAAACCTCCGGATAGGCTCAAACTTCGTTTTGTAACGGTAATAACGGTCAACAGTCGCGAGCTTTGAGAGTGAGAATGGCGTGGGCTTTGAATCCGATCGTGGAAATGGAGTGAATAATTTCAATCACAAGTGCATATAAGTATAATGATATTTGAATTTGCCGCGTGTGGTCCGAGCCGGCAACATTTGGACAGCTGGAGCTGGGTGAGTGAGAAATGTGCACCGTCTATCAAT
>NW_017547126.1:235371-363903 GCF_001854935.1 Bemisia tabaci | reverse complement strand
CCCCCCCTCCCCCCAATATCACGGGGCCTCAACAGCATCGTCAGGATACCTTAGTTCGGTGAACTGAGGACTTCAGCTCGGTGAACTGATGACTTCAGCTCAGTGAACTGAAGTTCAGTTCACCGACCTGAAGACTCCAGTTCGCCGAACCGAAATCCTCAGCCCGCCGAACCGAAGTCCTCAGCCCGCCAAACTGCGGAACGTGAGTTCCGTGATCTGAAAACTTTCGTGATCCATATGAATTGTAGTTTTCAGGTCGGTGAACTGAAGTTCAGTTCCCCTCGCTGAAGTTTTTTTCTCCGTGTAGACCTAAAGTGTTCAGAAGCTCAATCCGAAAACTTCAGAGATCCATATGACCTAAACTTCAGGTCCCACGCACGAATTTTTTTTCTCCGTGTAGATCCAATGTGTTTTTTTTCCAGTGTTGGACATGAAATTTTTTTCTAAAACTGCAAATTTGTATGTTTAATGCTCTATGGTATAGCGTTTATTCGTGCCAACGTTTTTAGAGGGGTTTTCAAAATTGAATCTTTTCTCAATGACACGATTTTGCATTTTCATTGGTTTTTATCTGTTTTCGAATAACCCATTCCCAAAAATTTAAAATGTTGATAAATATTTGGTACTCCGTGATTTTTATGCAAGCTACACTATAGACCAGTATCGCCCAGAATCTGAGATCTAAAATGAATTCATACCACACAGGGATATTTGGCACATTTTAATTTTTGAGGGGTGCCTCTAAAAGAAAATTTACGAGGAAATCCATGGGACCACTTTTAAGACCTCAAAATTTTGTAAAAACGGAGTTATGAGCTTTTAAAATTTCCAAATTTTGTCCGACCTCTCCTATTGACTAGATCTACTGTGTGGCGCTCTGCCGTGTTTTAATTTTATTCGTCGGCTGTAATTGCCGCAATCATAAACTAGCCGTTCATGGCTTGTGTCTGCGCTCGTTTTGTTTGGCCGCCACGCCGCGCGATGCGGAACTCCGAATTTTTTATTGCTCGCCGGGAAAAAGGCGCCAAAGGTTAATCTGCGTTAAATCAGCCGCTTTTCTCTCTCATTGTCAAATCGAGCGGAAAAATTCCCTTCTGTTGTCCGCTGAAAATGTAACTCTAGTATGCTCATCAACTATTTTTGGGTTTTAATGACGAGTTACGTGTAACTATTTCGCCTTCATCTGAGTAGGTATGCAATAAGCGTTCCTCGGGGTTGAAATAGTGGTATCAAAGCCCCGTAGCTTATCGCAGTCTCTTTCCGATCGTTCAAAGTTTGGTAAAATAATTGCAAAACGATGGCTATGGATCAATACCGCCTATCTACGAACTGACAATTTTATAGGGCGAAGTAAAAACTTCGCAATTTTTGTAATTTTAAGGTTAGATTAGCAATTTTTGGTACACTAAAGCATTATTGCAGCGCTACCCTACCGAATCGGAAAAAAGTAAAATCTTCAGCTTGCGGGTATTTTATACTGCAGAGCGCAGCAGAGTCGCCAACTCTTTTTTGCCAAAATTGTTAGTTAGGCAGTATTGTTCTTTAGCCCTTGAAAACTTAAATTTTATAGCAAACTTATGGTGGCCATGTAGTAAAACTTTAGCTTTATCTTTCAATGCACCTCTCGTGAGCATCTAGAGTGTGGCAGAGCGTTTTGACTTGATTGATCTAGATTTTGAGAAATTAACCCTCGTGTAAACAAAAAAGGTCCTAAAAAGTTGTCAAGGATAATTCAAAGAATGTTGCGTACGGAGCTAACCATTTCTGACACTTCTTTGGGGGTTCCAGCACGCAGCACGGCACACGACACTTGAACAACCAATTCGCGAATGTGCTTCCTTTTACGTACAACACTTGGCAATAAATCAACGATCACGTTGACCGCATTGGCACCATGGAGCATTATATCAATGCTCAACCGACAGTAATCTCATTTATAGGACCCGCGGGACCTTTCGAATCGAAAAAGCAAGCGGAAAAAGTGAGGCGCCGAAATTTATGCCTCACGGCATCCCGTTGCCTCAAGTGCCTTTCAATTATACCCACCACTCGGGCACCTCCATTGCGGCTGACCGCTCCATGTTTGCAAACGCAACACCAGTGGCGTAACGTGAATTGCGATATATCGATTGTTATGCCATTTAAACCTATGGTAAAGAATCGATTATTAAGGTGTTCGCTGCGAACATCCTATTTATCGATCCTTTTACATAGGTTCAAATGGCATAACAATCGATATATCGTAATTCACGCCCTGCGCAACACCGAACCGAATTCACTCGTCCACCGCCACAAAGATCACAAAACGAAGTGCAGGGGTCACGACCAATTATACCTCACCACCGAACCCACACTCACACACATTGTCATTATTATTACATGAAGATGTGGGATGACCGGCTGGAAATACAATAATTCCTGATTATCGGGCGGTGGAGGGTCTTATTCATAATTTATCGCGGTTCCTCTTCCCGAAATTCTTCGCGTTTTCTCTCGCTCCATTTACGGATGTAATCAAAACAGTGCTATTAATACAGATACATTTTTAATTCACTTTCGTTTCATCTGATACTGCGATTCCGTCCGATTTTTGATCTATAGCACGTGCTTTTATCGTATTACCAGCGGTTACAGTTTGAGTCACGCTATTTCCGACTTTCGGGTTATTGATAAAATGACCATCGGTCTGCGCTACGATCGACCATGAGTATCGCAGAATTCAAATGATTGATAGAAATGGCTCCCGAGGTCATTAAAGCGTTGAATTTTCGATATGATTGGGTTTTCTTAAGTATACTTGAGACATTTAGAATGATATAGATATGTCACCGTGATACTTACTGCGATTAGGCAGAGGCCCTCATTTTAACGGTTTGGATTTAGTAAACCGTAAAGCATTTGGATTTTTGACAACGAAAATTGAGGCTCTTGGCGCAGAAACGACATTTCTTGGTTGCGGTGTCTTAAAATCTCCGTCAACGTTTCATCCATCATAATTAAAGGAAATCAGTGGAATTGGTTGGAACTTTTACTGAACATTCTTTCTAATTTTACGATGCAGAAAACGAGAAAAGTTCAGGAAATTTACCCAATAGTTTCCTGTCTTAAATAAAAATTACCATTGGAGACTCTGAAAAGTCGCAACCATATAATGTCCTTCCTGCTCACAATGCCTCAATTGCCGATTCTTCGTAATGCTCAACTTAATCATACCTATGCAATTTTCCCCTCTTTGGTTAGTGGAAATTCTTCTTAAAAAGGAAACATTAAGATAATATAATATGCATTCTGAAAAAGCCAAATTAATATCGTACATTATGTATTTCATAGAAAAAAAGGAAAATAAGTGCCGAAGGCTTAAAAAAGAGGACGAGTAAATCATGCCTTAAAGACGAGCTGAATTTAAAATGAAATACAGTTATCATGTATTTAATTTTCCTCCTTTTAGATTTAAAGATGGAACTGGCTCGAATCCCCTCAACAGTGGCGCGGCGTGGCGTGAATGATCGATTATCGATATTTCTCCTTTTGAAGCAATGGTAGAATCGATTATTAAGGTGTTCGCTGCAAACATCGTGTCTGCCGATCCTTTTCCATAGGTTTGAATGACAGATCAGTCGATATATCGCAAAGCACGCCACGCCACTGCTCCTCAAGAACTCACACACTTAACGTGCGCACATGTGGTATAAGAAGGCGTTTCCTAGAGGATTATTTTAATAGGAATACTGCGTATTCGTTTTCACTGATTTATGGGCCACTGGTTACAGCAGAGAAACCAGTTCATCGGATTGAAAATTATGGCACCGATGACACGGATTAAGGAATTGTAAATACATAAGCATACATAATACCCACACAATAATGATACCTGTCCCGAAATCAAGACCTGCTTCTCCCCTATTCTTCCGATCTCTTCCTCGTACTCCAACTCGCGTTGGAGGGGTGCACTTCTAAAAGAAAGAAGAAGAAAAAAAGCAGGGAGCTGAAAACACAACAGGTGCATCACGTTCGGGGACCCTTCTTGGTTCGTCTCAGTATTTTTAATCATTACTGCCGTGCTATGGAATAACGCCGTATGAACCTTCACGCATTGCCAAATTTTTTTTGATAAAATACTAATTTCGTGATAAACTTTTAGATATTTTTCTTCTAATTTTTCGGATTATTTTGTTCGCACATTTGCCATACGTTCCTGAAAATTTCAAGGAATAATATTCACAAATTTCCCTAAAAATGAACGTTTCATCGAGGGAAATTTGGCGACCCTCGAGTGTTCATTTGGCGTTTTGCCTTAGCACGACGGATTACTTGTCGTGTTTTTGTGATTTTTTTTTTTTTATTATTTTCTTGTACCTCTCCTTTTCTGCTCCAAAAACGATCTCATTGTTTGAATCCGGGGAGCACCGTGACCTTCATTTCTTCACTCCGAACATTCAATCTTGCAGTGTTGATGTGAATAATCGATACACATTATATACGTTTATTGTGCACATGGCCCTGCGTCCTCCAACGATCAAGCGTATTTTTCTCCTGGCAAAGTGAAGAGGGTTACTAGTGTCGCCTCGCCCGGGAAGGTTGCAAGCCGGGTACTGTTCGGCGCGTAAAACCGTGCCGTTTTTACTCAATGCATTTTGCACCGTCACGTCTTTTTTAAAACTCCGTTGCGCTTTATTTTCGGTGAATATTCGTAATATTTGCAGATTTAACCCTTCCCCAGCACACTGAAAATAATTTTTTCTTTCATTCAAAATGTGTTGTTTCCCGCTTCTTATGAAAGGGTTAGGTCATGAGGGACCGTGGAGGGTATCTTTTTTTCTAAAACGATCGGTTGGACGCTCAAGGTAATTTTTTGTCGCTTTGTTAAATTTCTTCAAAAGCTGGTGGTTTGATCATCGGGGTGGCTCGGCGCGTTTTTTACCCGGAAATCTATTGAAATAATTGATAAGTCATGATCTAAAATCGGGAAGTCATTAATAATTATTGAAAATAATATCGATAATTTGAATGATGAATATGCATATTCATTCATAGCAGAGTTCGGTGCTTCGCTTAAGTTGAATGGGAAATAACAGTTATAAGGAATCAGGGAGGGAATAAATAGTTCACGATCTCTTAAAATGGAGAGGGATTGTCACCATTGAATATACCTTTTGAACTTGGTAAAAAGAATTCGTATAAAGCACCCGACCTTTTCAATTCCTCCACGTGCATAGAACAATTACCGATTGCGCTTACATTTTCTTTGAATATTTTCCTCTCATCCTAGATAAATCTCACAAAATTTCAAACTAATATTTGGACTAGTTTTCCCTAAGAACAAATATAATAAAATAGGATAATTTTTAATGTTGCAGTTGAGGAGCTTGGAAGACAAGGCGCATAAGTGCAGTCTTTGCTACTTCGAGAAATACGTGATTGATGTTTCGAAATTACATGGATCCTTAAGGCGGAAAAAAAGTTGAAGCGAATTTTTTGATGCTTAAAAATTGGAATTTGGGAGCGACTTTTTCACAGAATATGCATCAAGATTAGTTATACGTAAAATGATCAATATCTCAATTTTTCAAAAGCTGCACTTATGCGCCTTGTCCTTCAAGCCCCTTAATTGAGATAGACGTCTTTTGTATCGAATCATCGATATGCAGAAAACGCCTCTGATTAATACCAGAAAAAAGGGGAAGTACAGAATTTTGTCAGGACGTTTCCGATCCATCCAACACCTTAATTTTACCACAAACGCATAGAAAAGAGACGATTTCTGGCCGCAGACGGTCGAGCGACTCGGCGATCATTGCCAAGACGGTCTTACACCGCGCCTCATCGCCGCGCGACCCCTCGGCCCGACCCGAGGAGCTAATCCCAACAGGTGGATCATTCTGGTTACCCTAATTTTCTGCCCTCCCGGTTCCTTTTCTCCTCTAAGATTTGTTTACGTTCCCCCCGGCCCCGACCCCCACCCCGCACCACTAAGTAACAACCACCTAACTCCATTCACAAATCCCACACACATCCGCGGTTTTGTGATCTTGCACCCCGCTCGCACCCAGACGCGGACCCTCATGTGCACAGCTCCAGCTCCACACATGGGTGTATACGCCTTCGTTTATTATATTCAAGGCCGAAACTCACGACGCAGAACGTATAAAAGCCCTAATCTTTTAATTTTGACATCTTGTCGAGATATTTATATAACTATTATCTCCTCTCTTCTCTCGCTTTCGATCTCGCTCCTGCCCCCCTCCCTTCTTTCCAGGTCCCTTGCACTTGCCCTTTCCTTCGCGCAACCGTGCACGATACTTTCGCCCTGCCGCGTTTTCGTTTTGGGTCGCGCTCCAGGTTTACCTCCTCCTTCGCCCCTCCAAGCAACCCTGAGATTTTCAAGCGTCAACGTGAATGTAACGGCAAACGGTGGATTCATCAAACCACCGATCCATCTTTTCGTGCAACTCTCTCTCAAACCCCCTTTTTTTTCTTCTTAATTTATTTTTTTATGAGTCTATTTAGATATCGACGGCGTAAGTCCGCAATCACATATCTCGTTTGCGGTGTCTGAAAATCTCCGCCACGACGTTAAAGGAGAATTTGTGGCATCATTCCTTGAAGTTTTTCCAGAATTTTCTTCGCACAGAGAAGGAAAGTTACGGCAGTTTTAAAGAATTTCCGTCGAGTAGTTTTCCGTTTAAAAAAAACAAAGTTTGACGGAAAGTCTGCGACGTCGCAAACCGAGTTATATGATTGCCGACTTACACTGTCGACGCACGGTCGAGGTTATTATCTTTAATTTTGGTGGCAGAGGATGTGCAAGTTTTCCTTCCAAGCTTTTGTTGAACAAACTGGTAAGTCCGGAGGAATATACCATAGTGGAGGGTTCGCCCCCTAACCACTTCGCAGACCAACTCCCCGAAGCGCTTTGCGCCTCAGGCGTCATGCCTTACTCTTAGAAAGTCTTATTACAGAGAAAGATACCGAGGATTAAGGATCTAGTGCCGATTAAGAAATTACCAGTATTCTGTAAGTTTTGGGAAATTGTGGAAAATTTAAGGTTCATTGAGATTCTATAGGTCTATGTTGCAAATTAACATACGAGAATTGAGAGGAAAAAAGTTCTTTTAATTTCCGACACTAAATATGGCAATTAGAGGTACACTTCCTGAGGATCATTTGTATCTGTACAAACCAGAAATCACAAAAATTTGTTCTCTTATTTGATATTTGGAAAAAAATAATGATCTATTGATTGGGACATGAATTTTCGCTTCACTTTGAGGTATCATTAATATAAACTTCGAAGGATTCAGACTTTCAGCGATTCTACCTTTTTCTATTTCACTTGAGAGGTTGCCAGATTGTGCGATAAATGTGAATATTTTACACGAATTTGAATTGGGAAAAGTGCTAAAAAAAGCAACTTATCTGGCAACAATTGAGTCCAGGAGGGACGAGAGGCTGCCTTCCTGGGAAAACCCATGATTTAGCCGGAAATGTCATTAAAACAATCGATTCCGTTTGAAGCATCAATTGTATACTAGGGGAAAGCTATTTTAAAATGATAATAGTTGTAAATGGACACAAATGCTACAGAAAGGGAAAAAGGAAAGGGAAAGGAAATGAAATGAAAATACGATTACTGATATGTAATCAGAGAGAATAAAACAAAAACGTCAGAGAAATTTATATGCGATGAAAGTATAAGAAAAAAACACGAGTGGGCTCATTGCGATTCGCAACTCGAACTATATCGTTGAGCATAGTTTTTAGACCCCTACGCCACCAATAATCTTCTTAAGAGGTAAAGATGAACTTTTGCTACTTCAGCAAGTCAAATCGCGGAAGGAGATCCATGGATTGTCCTTTTCCGCCACCCGATGGGATGACGTCCCAGTCAAATGCGTTTTTGAAGAAATGATCGATCCCCATCATCGCTTCATCTCCACACATCTATTCATGTGCAAATGATGGCGCGCTCCGGCAACAAGGTTCTGTGACGAAATCATTTTTGCCTCCAGAGTCTCCAAAATGTATACATCTTAGTGATCAAATGTCCAACCACTGAGAAAAATGGCTCGCGGAGCGAGCCGAATGTCACTCGCGTAGCGAGTGATCGGGGGTCCAGGGGGCGTAGCCCCTTGGTTAGCCGTGACGGACGCGCAAAGCGCGTCCAGAACGGCTAGTACTTCATATTAATGTACACGTTTTTAGCGTTTCTAATCTTTTGTTCAAATGATCTGAGAATTCCACCCTAACTCAGGTTTCTTAAAATTATTTCCAAGTGCAGAAGAATGAGCCAAAAAATCTTCAGAGGGGAGAACAGATTTCTTGAAAGCCTAATTAAGGAAATTAGAGACCTCGGTGGTTCGAGTAGCTTCTTATCTCTTCCATCCTTGCATCACAATAAGGGAATAATGATCATTTTGAGAGCTTGGCAGTCAAGAACACAGTGTCAATTACGCTAAAACCCCTTGCACTCCTCGGGGGAAGACACCACTAATAATACCCGAATCAACGGCACTTCACCACTTTCAAGAGCAAAGGGTTGCTTTTTGCTTTTCACGCTTTTGAAATAAACCTAATTGAGGGTATGCTTGCGTATTTTTCGGGGGTTAATCTCATCGAAAATTTACAGTGGTTCAAAATTCGATCGTTGAGGCTTCTTTTAGACGGAACGCGCCGATACTGTTTGACTGATTTTGGGGAAGTTCGTCGCAAAGAAAATCGGCATACTTACATTTAAACTAATTAACAAAAGAAAACAGGTAACCAAGGCTAAAAGACAATAAGCATGCAGCCTGGACACTTCGGAGTGGTTCCAACCCCCTTTCTCTACAAGGAAATAAAAACATGTTAAAAAAATTGTAAATATTAAAATACCTGGACCCCTATTCGTGATAACAAATGGATCGTGATGATGGTCGGCCTCAGAATCTAGGTGTGCTCCTATAATACATTAGAAATTATTGTTTCTCTTTCTTTCCGCGCAAAATAAAAACTATACGCATTTAGCATTACCCATAACGCAATTAAGCATCTAGGGAAAGTAAAATAAATTTCTTCATAAAATTCAGGCTCTGCTTTTATGGCAATATGAGGAAGAAGTATTTAACTTTTATCACATTTAGGATATAGTATTAACCAAGCATTGTATTTCCTATTATTATTCGATTTTTTGAACTTTGCATTTGACTAGTCTACAATAAATCGAGTGAAACGGATTTTTGCAAACGAGCACAGTCTCGCAACTCGCGTTAGGGATGTCTCCTTTGCCTCGCGCCAAAAAAGATCCATCATCCGTGCGCATCTCCTCATCAATGTCGCAAAAAGTGGCGTTAGAATTGGGAGTCGAGTTACGTTTACGAAACGAAATGGGGAATTAATGAGAAAGAGTATCTAAAGTGTAATCTCTCCTCTGTTCCATAGCGAACCCTTTTTTGATTCTTACAAGAGCCGGTGTTGTACTTTTTCGTCTCCTCCTCCTCCCGGAGGTAAGTGAAGTTGCCGGGGTGGGAGGCAGTCTCTAAGCCGCGCCAGCTGCCAAATCTGAAGGGTTCACGTTCAGGTTTTTTGATACTTAATTACCTTATTCAAGAATCTGCGAGATTCCCCCGTGGATCCTTTCACTCTAACCTCCCGGCGTATCGTGCTCATCTTCGCTGGCAGTAAACACTTGTCTCTTCTGTAATTTCAGCATTTTTCCCTCCGTCCTCTTTTTCCATTCTGTCTCCTCCAATTTCTCCTCCTTTGATACTCTTGCCACTTTTATCTTACTTTCCTTTCTTTAGCACTTGAAGTTTCTCGTAAGATTTTAAAACAATTTTGAGTATATTTTTTTTCAACTAAATTCTTCCCTCTTCCTCAATTTTACCAAATTTTGGGGACAGCATCCGATTACCTTTTTCAACAGGTAAAACATAATCGAAATGTCTGAAGGATTTTCTTTTTTTTTTTGAGGGGACGCAGTGAGATAACGAAATCACTTTTGTAATACAAACACTAAACACAATAAAACACACGTACAAACACTACATTCAATCCATAGTAGCATAATGACGATTCTAACACACAAGTGACATGATAAATGTCTTTTGAAGTGTGATTCAAAAAGAGCAATCGTTAATAACTCGATGAGATGTTGCTTATGACTCTTTATAATGTAATGTAATGTGTATGTTGTGTAATTTAATGTGTTCCCCTTAATTATGCTAAAATATGATTTCTTCAAAATGTAAAAAAAAAATATGCCTTCTATTCGCGAGGATGATAAACGTACGCAAATTTAGCAAAAGTGACTATTTCCTACGCATATCAAGAGCTTTTTCATGGGTTGAATATAAATTCACTATTCATCGATTGATACAAATTTTATAAACGTCAGCAAGAGGTTACCAAAATCACGAGCAAGTAATGATTTCTATGCAACGGCACTGACCATCAGGGAGACACTGAGGATACAATTGTTCAAACGTTCCGGAGCGCAAATTGCATACGCGCCGAAATGAAGGAGCACTGAAGTCAGCGCCTGTATTTTCTCTCAACTGCTTTCTTCTTGATGTTCTAACACAGTACATGATTTTTTTTTTTTTTTTGGCTCAGTGGTACCATCCGATCGACGTTATCACCGATCGATCGGGGATTATAACACGAGACTGGAAAATCAATTCGATCAGTGTGTGGCTGGGTCGAATATTCATGGTGCACTGTGTACCGTGCTCGCGGGTGTTAGAGTCAAATGAGCACCACCGCAACAGCGAAACGTCATCAGTTTACCTCCGCTGTTGGCTGAAACAGCGCGTGAAGTTGTCTTGGAGCAAACACCAGGAGCGATCGAATAAACGGCATCCAGAGATTACTGACACAGGGACTGATGGACCACGGTGCAGTGACAAATGGATTAAGAGCCTTAACCCGTGGCGTTGGGCGTTCGTACGTCTACACGCTTCGCCATGGCTGCCAAGTTGGACTGAAAATTATTAAAATTTCAGTTCAGTAAGAGACGTACGTTTTTCACCCCTTTGGACCTTTAATGTTTTAATCAAGATGGAGATATTTTCAATTGAACCGTTCAAAATTTTGGGGTGAACGTTCAATTTTCCTAGATTTCAATAATTAAATGGGCTGTAGGCGCGATTTAAAGTATTTGCTTATTCAGATTTTCCACACTTTTATCTTATCTATTTAACTACCTTTAATTTCGTTCTAATATATCATTTCTCTATGTTACGTTTTTTCAGAAAGCCAATTTGATGCAGTAGGTTTGTGAGGGTCAGCGGGTGGCAAATCCATTACAGTAAATGGGATGATTCAATTTTATGTCTGTGTTTTGTCAAGCTGAAATACTCAGAACTACATCTGCAAAGAGAAGAATGGACCTGTTGCAAACTTTTGCCAGAACAAAAATAAGAGTTGTTAGTCATTGAAAATGTCTCAAAAATCACGATGAGCGCATCGGCAAAGTCTGAAATGCACTCCTTGCTTGCTTCAATAAATGCATCAATTTTAGATCTCTAAAACAGTGTGCAAATTGACGCCTGCACAGTTGCGATTAGGAGCGCACCGTGGCAGCCTCGGAGGTGATCAAATAAAGGCGCAAGGCGGCGAATGAAGACGTCGCGGGAAAGGGTTGAGACGCGCGTCTTAGCCAGAGCTCGCGCCAAGATAAAGCGAAAAGTCACAATCAAACTCCTCGGAAAATGATTAATCACGGTAGTTAATTAAAATACATAATGAAATGCAAATGAATATCGGAGGACCTGGGAGCCCGGGCCGGCTGGAGACAGTTGGGCGACGTCGTCTTACGTCGATCTGCCGGGTGATTAATGCAACTCTAATCAGCTCGTGACACTGTTCTCCTCGCTCATTTGTGGCCGAGGGACGAGACGCGATGCGACGGGTCCTGAATCTCGACGCGGTGCGGGGGTGGTACCGAGGTATCGTCCCGTCGGGGGACTCGAAAAATAGCTTCCTTCCGCGTTTCGGGGTGGTTGATTTTCTGTTCCTTCACGTCCACTCAAGTAGCAGGAATCGCAATAAGTTGCGAGTTGATCGGAGAATGTATCACGATATTATTGCAATATTATCGAAGAAAAATAAGATAAATTGCAAATTCATCGAATAAAGCAATAAAATCGCGATTTTATCGAAGAAGATTTGTCCCAATACTAATTCGAACAAAAAATCGTTATAAATTGGGATAAAATTTTGATTTTATCGAACGCGATTTCAAAGAGCTAATATTTTTGACAAGAACGAGAATAATTGCTCAGGTGTTGATGATTTTGCGATTTTATCGACAAAAAATCATAAAAAAATCGCAACTTTTTGACTTATATCACTTATTAAAAAAGCGCAATTTTTCCGTTGAAAAAGCTATTCGGGTATGCTGGAGTTTTATTTTAGAGAGAGTTAAGATATCTCAAGTCCAAATAATTAAGTTCATGAAAACCCACTCTTTTCGGCTCATACGTATCTGTAAAGGGATTAAATAGTCCCTACCGCTTGTCTCGCCCTAAGCAGAGGGGCCAAAGGGGATGACTTCCGAGACTATCAAAGTTGAACTAATCTTTCAAACGAATGTACATTCCTGCAGAAGGTTTAGGTAGGTCATTTGCGAGTGTTTTAGAATAGAAATTTGACGGTTCAGCATGATCTTGCAACTATAACAAAAAATAATTGCATGTGTGAACATGCATAGCTTTTGGTATGCACATCTCAATTTTCCTCTTGATACGGACGGTTGGAGATAGAAGCGTTATTTCAATGAGTTTCGTCCAAGTTAAATGAGAGAAATTAGCTCATGTTAGCAGGGAATTAGGGATTGCAATAATTCACCGGTGGACAAACAAAAGTCACAATATCCTAAAAAAAAACCTAAAAATTCATCAATTCATTGATTCCAGTAAGTTTTAAATACTGAGAAGATGAGAACAAAAAATGAACTAATTTTCTCTGAAGAACCTAATTTTATGCAAATAGGGCACCTGTGTTGTATGATGGAGAAAAAGAGGGATGAACAGTATCGATCATCGCAATAAATCGTTGATGACAGTCAAAGAAAAGAATGAACTTGATACAGACTTCAACCTCAAATCGCCAATAACGTATGAACACGAACAATGCCGGACAACCAGAAAAATCAGAGAGGAGAAAAGTAAGGGGAGGTAAACGGTAGGGAGCTCAGCGTGGCTTTCCGGCGGATTAAATAGAAATATGTAAGTAAGTCTGAATGAAAAAAAGGATAGGGGCGGTAAAAACGGGCCAAGGAGGGTTGGCGGGCGAGGAGGGAAGATCATCGATGCGGTCTCGCTAAGTAAGGGCTGTCAGGAGCTAAATCAATTAACTAGTTCTTTGTAACACAGAGACTGAGGATAATTAGTAATTAGAGTTTATTCAGGTGCAAAAAACCTTCGTTTGCATACCTACCCCAAGCGCCGACTATCTAGGTCGGGGTGATATCATCCCTCTCCGCGGCTTTTTTTCCTCTTTTTCCGGCCGAAACGCCAACCCTCCGGGAATCGTCGCTCTCGTCAATTTCACCCTCTAATTGATTCAAAGTTAGCAGTTTATAATTTCTTGATTAAGATGCACGCATCCATACACGCATTGATGTAAAGGGGGCTGCATCGCAAGCCTGACAGAGGAGCTGCGCTAGTGAAAAGAATAAATGCTAGAATACGTTTTTCATGAAACTTTGGCTGCTGTATGGATGCTACTTTTATACTATGCATTAGAAATGACTCGCAAGTATAAGCTAAAAAAAAGGAGGTTTCCCCAATTTCATGAAAAAGTGCCAGAAAAAGTGCCAGCGAGGGTGTGCCAACTCCATGAAGGGCTTTGGGAGGATAAGGGACTTTGGTTGCTAGGTGTCGCAGAACCCCAGAGAGCGCTATAAAAACGACTTTCTGTGTATGAAAAAGTCCTTGACAAAAATAATTTTTGTACACGTGAATGGTGCCGAACAAGTCAACGATTAAAACTTCACTGGAAAAAAAAAAAAAAACTCCGGCCGTGGGAGTCGCAATTACGGGCTATATAGACATACTGTCCGTTCCGGGCTCAAAGGCCGAAAATTCCGGCTGCTGGAGGCGTAGCTTTGATTGCTCCGGGTTCAGAGGCCGAAGCTACGGCTCCATGCTAATAGTAAGGTGTCGCCGCGATTCGGGAGAAAAGTTAAAAGATGGAGGCCAAATCACGCCTCTTCTTATCTGCAGCTGTCCTGTTAACGTAGGCTTCGAAGCACCACTACAAATTCGACAAACCGAACCAGCACAACATGGAAATAAAACAAGAGAAAGGACGCGCGTTACTGAAGGCGCAAAGATACTACTATTCGTGCTTGATGGATGTCCGTGTTGCGTTTGCAAAATTGAAGGCGCGAGGCTTGAATTGCTTGAACTAGCATTACTGCGCTGCTTATACTGCTAGTGAGGAAGATGAAAGGAACCAACACGATGTGGAAATAGAGCAAGAAGAAGAACGCGCATTCCCAACAAAAACGCAACTCCTTCCAAAACGCCATTTATTTGTGATTTCCGGGAAATTTTCACTTAAATATCCTCCCTCATTAGAAGTTTTCGACTGAAAATCCCGCATGAACATTTTTTGACCCCGCCACTGCGCAGTTCCGTTCACTGAAAAAAAAAAAAAAAAAAAAAAAAAAAAAAAAAAAAACTCCGGCCGTGTGAGCCATAATTACGGGCTATATAAACATACCGTCCGTTCCGGGATCAAAAGCCAAAAATTCCCGCTGCTGGAGTCGTAATTTCGATTGCTCCGAGTTCAGAGGCCGAGGCGACGGCTCCAGCAGCCGGAATTTTCGGCCTTTGAGCCCGGAACGGACGGTATATCTATATAGCCCGTAACTGCGGCTCCCAAGGCCGGAGTTTTTTTTTTTTTTTTCAGTGTTTAAAGATCCAAAATTGAACGGAAATTTAACGCACTTGCACTACATATAGAACTCGGGAAGTAGTTTGGTGCCTTTGGCGTCATCCTCAGCCCCGACAAAATGTCGAATTTTTAAAAAATATTTATTGGTCCGTGTATTCAACTCATAATTTGTGATTAGTAAATAAGGTTGAAAACGAAGTATCATCTGAACAACGGATTCTTAGTGAATCATTTCACCGTCAATGAAAATGATGTGTCCAGTTGATATTTTTTTCAGCTGGTTCAGTAGAGAAACTTGATGTTCGCTCGTGCAAACAGGGAACGTTTGTATGAAGCGTCAACCAGACTTAGTGGCAAAAAGAAAGAAAATTAGACGTTTAATGTGAATGCCACACCGAACTGAGTTTCAAAATGTTTAAGAACTCAGTTTGTGTCAATGTTAGATCACAATTTTAGAGTCATCGGTCCAATAACAGATATTCGAACGCTTGGAAATTTTCGCGTAAACCTCATTTTTTAGAAATAAGCCAAGAAGCTCAATTACTTTCTCTCTAAAAAATAAAATACAAGCGAAATTTCATATGAAGTATATAGCTCAGATGTACGCAGTTTTAGGGTGTCGCCGTGGATTTGTAATTTTTAAAAACATTTTGTCTAATCTTTGATACAAACTGAGTGCGGTGGACGCACGGGTCGTAAGGCAGTATGTTGTGTATGAGTTTTTTCCCTTTTTGTTGAGATTTTCAGCTTTACGCTGAATTTTTAAAGCACGCTGGCTAATCTTTGATGGCTATCAACTTTTTTTTTTTTTTTTTTTTTTTTTTTTTTTTTTTTTTTTTGTTTTTTTATTGAGCAAGTATCTAACAGTTACTTCTTTTGTCACGGTTTTCCCCCTATTTTCCCTCCATTTTTTCCCTAGTCATAAGCGTTTTCGATTTAGACTTTACTGGATGTGATTATTCAGACGAGGAGGTGCCATGTTATTAAAAACAGATGATAGTGTTTAGTTTTAATACCCCGTCGACCACCGCCTAAAGAGCAGAGCCCCGGTGCTTCAATAGCTGCGGAGCGAGCATAATGGTGGCGTACGGAGCACGATGAACCTCAAAAGACCGTGTTAATTATGGGTTACCACCGACCGCAAGTGTAAAATGGAACCGAAACGAAAAACAGTGAGAGAGGCGTGGAGCACTTGACAGAGAAATATTTCATCATAACCGTCAGGATGCGGACCACGGCTGGTGCAGAGGAGCCTGCAGGTGAACTCCCGTGCCCCGACTCCGCAGACAGCGCGTCTCCAGCCGGCACGCACGTTGGGTCGTATCAAAAAACTTGAAGGCGCAGCATAAGGAGCAGAGTAGTTCTAGGACTGATTGTGAGCGTGGCTCCAACCGAAGTAAATGCGACGACGCGCGACGCGACTTATTGGTAGTCGCAGCCAGATGTTGTACGTTGGGTGGTGTCCCGGTATTTGAAGGAGCAACTTGGAGCGCAAATCAGATCTCCAAGAATCGAAATGTACGGAGTGGCATCCAACGTCCTATCACGAGCCTCTGGAAATATGTTCATCGAGCTACAGTTTAAAAACTGATTATTGATGTTAATGATGTTTCAATGGATCTGAATATGGTCATGAAACAAGCTAAACTTGCGAAGAGTGAAATATTATTTCCTCACATTCGGCCAGGTTTGGAGAATATGTTGACCTATCTTGCGGGCAATGTAAATTCAGCCACGGATGAAACAAAGATTATGACCACTGGTACGGGGCCACTTACATACATCGAGAAATAGGATTTCTCATGACTTCAGGGGGTTATACATATTGAAATATTCTTTATGTTACGTTAATAAAAAGCAGGGTATTCACGTATTTCACTGTAGTACATCGATAGAAACAAAATTAAATTTTCAGGTTTGTTTGTATTTTTACTTCTTTTAAGCATATCTCTGATAGAAAATATGCCTTTCGAGGTCGTTTCTGCATAATATCTTTTAGTCGTCTTCTATATTTTCCTTTTTTCTATTTTCAATGAGAAGGGAAGAGTCATAACAGTTCGTTAAAGCGAGTATAGTTTCATATGAAAAGAGTTGCCAATATCTTCTAATCATGATATATTTTTTTAATTTCACACAAAATTGTCACAATCGCAATTTTTCGAAACCCATCACTTCACATGTTTTTACCCTCGACCCTTTCATTAAAATCTTTATTATTTTTTCTTTTATTCCTGGGCAGGGGAAGAAGAAGTCTCAATGACATTTACAGTCAATGAAATCGGTCTGTCTTCATTTTGTAACCCTAAAGCAAATCATTAGAGATCTTCCACGTACAACAATCTCATTATGAAGTCGTCTCGGTAAACATTGAGGATCGAGGCCGATATTTCTGGTAGAGAGCCAACGAAAACGGTCTAAACTAGGTTGCAAAGCACTCGGCCACAGGGAGAAAATTCATCAAATAGAAGGGTTGAAGTAGGAAATAAGGTCACAAATTACATTGATGCGTGCAACCCGAGCAGAGCAGACAACCGGTAAAACACCTAACGTGGGCGTTAATTCTATTTACTGGAAAATAATGGCTTATAATCAATAAAACCAGAGTGCACATTACTTCCTGTTACCTCCACAATGTAATTACTTAATTTCTCCCTCATGTGTTTTTCAATCAAGCGGAGTAATACGACGAAACCGAATTAAATGTGTGAAAGCTAAATAAATAATTGCACTTCCTTAATCGGGACGATCAGATAAGTCAAATTTCCTGTCGGAAAACGACTGGAAGTTACAATTCTAGGTTCGCTCCAACCTGTGATGACCTTTTCCAGGATACGGGGTGACAGTGTCAGTGAGCTGCAATCTTTCCATTTATCTCGATATTCAATAACACGGGAAATATTTGAGGGTGAGGGAAAAATCTGATTGGCCGGACCGGCCGGGCAGCTATTAAAAATCCCGGCAATTATTTGACACCTGCTCTGAGGGCGAGAGTATGGAGAGGGTGAGTTTGTGGGTTGGAAAAAGAGAAGCTACCGGGAGCATATTAGACGAGTGAACATGATACGTGTATGAATTACCTGATGTCTGATGCTGATCGAAGCCTGTGAATGTTTTAATCACTAATTAATGTTCCCATGCGACGTGGTATGTATTACAAGCAGCGTAAATAAAATATATGTCTATCTATACTCAGTGCTCTGCTTAAGAACGGAAATGAAACGAACTTCTTGTAAAGGATAAAAATTACAATGTTCCGTTTATGGAGAGCTGGACATTCGAGGTATCGATTTGTTCGGCAGTTTCCTCAACAATAAGGTCAAGCAATGCATCCGTCGTACAGGATTGCTTTAATAACAGTTTCTATTTAACTTGATGTATCAATTTACATAAAGCATACTTACAATACTACTATAATCATACTTATTTAGCATTTTTGCTAAACATGATTTTTTTTTGGTAAGCATAATTTTTCAGCTTCCAGGTCGATCGTGGATTTGGAACCCTCCAAAAAAGACTTTATCTTCCGTTTACCCTTTTAGATTTATTGTTAAATGAACATTTCGATAGGAACAAGATGCAGACTTAGAATCTTACGAGTCAGAAATAATTTGTCTAAGGAAACTTATACTAAAGTTATATTTCGAGTAAATGAAGCGCTTATATTGATAACTCTTTGCCAGTTCAACTTTTATACGGACGGGTGCATTCCGTTGGAAATCCACGCAACCCGCAACAGGGGGAATAGCGCCATCGCATAAGATACGAAAGTTCATCAGCGTTGACTCATCAGGGCGGATCATTAAAAGACAGCGAATGATAACAATCTCAGAACAAGATGACGAGCACTCGGAACGATCTTGGAGGCGTCGACCGGGTTCTTTAGGTGAAAAACGAGGCTATTGTTTCGTCACGTGACGGACCAAGTGTTAACGGATACGATAAACCGGCGGGTAGCCGTCACTGGGAGACGGGCAGCGAAAGAGTTAGCTCAGATCTCAGTTTTATGATCCGACCTTAATTAAATATCGCGAGGCGGCGGTGGCTCCTGCAGGAGAGGAACGAAAAGGCTTTATTAAATTATTAGGCCATTTCTTGAGGAATATGCTGATGCGCGCGAGAGATAAGAGCCGCCCGAGGTGGGGGGTGGCGCACCCTCCGCCTCGGGGCGAAAAACATATTTAAAAGGAAAAGGGTTGAGCCGTAAAGAAATTAAAAGAGGCGATATCGTTGACAAAATGATATTAAAGAGGCGCCCTTCACGCTCATTGGCGCACAGTGGATCCAGAATAGAGAATTTGCAGGTGTTTGAAATTTGATGAATTTCGTGTTTAAGTGGAAACTACTGACTGAACTTCACGAGGATACCCTTGGTTCATGAATTGAACAATTACTGGAGAAGATATGACAAAATTATCTAATCTGATAAAATACATTTGTTTAAATTGGAAATGCCGCCAGACGACGTCACTAGGTGGTTCATTTTCTCACTTTTAAATCTATTTTTATAGTATTTCATGTATAAAAAAAATTATAAAAAATACTGTGAAATCAGCTCTTTAGTACTTTCAGATGAAGCAATAAAAAAATGCATGCAAATTCTCCTTTAGAGAGGTCGGACATGGAATTTTTGACTAAAATTACAAGTTTTGATGTTTATTCCGTCACATTTTAAAGTTCAAGGGATGTTTTTGGAAGAAAATTTACGAGGAAACCTACGGAGCCACTTTTAGAATCCCAAAATTTTGTATGAACGGAATTATAAGAGTTTAAAGTTTCCAAACTTTGTCCGACCTTCCCCATTGGCTCGATCCACTGTGCGGCGCTGCGCGCGGAGCCGAAAAAACTTGTCTAAGTTTGTCTTATAAACAATAATTTTGTCGTTACTTCAACTCTTTCCCTCGGAGAGATTTCGGGGCCCGTTTTTTGCGCGCTGCATGATAACACCCCTTTTATCCTACATCTAATGACGGCGAACCCGCGGTGGATCCGTCCCGAATTCCCTACTGCTTCGGATTCGTGGGTTTATCGTCAACCCTGAACCCGAGAGAGGGGCACCGTGGATGGGTTTACGAGAGTTGTAAAAACATAATGAAAATATGAATAATTTAGAGGGTGTTTTCGCCTCGCGCCGTCTCGCCGTCTCGCCGTTTATGCCTCACCTGAAGTACCTTTTCTTGTAAATTTTAATTATTTTAAGACCTCAGCAAGACACTCGCACGGGCTCCGAGACCACGCGCACACTCGCGTATCATCCATAAATCCGCGTTTTATTGATGTGCTTTTATCTCGCGGCTGCAATGTCCTCTTAGGTCTCGGTACTGTCGCAGAGTTATTATGGATGCGAGGGATAGGTGTATAATACACCGTCCATAAAATCATCAGAAAATGTATCGTATGTAGGCAGGGATTTCGTGTTGCGGTGCATTAAGGGATGTAGAGAATTGCATAACGGCGAGCCGATTTCGGAGGAGTGAAATTACATTCAGACATTGTTTTAGAGGCAGCAACAACTCCATTAAATGAAGTTTGTTTCGAGTTAGCGAATAGCAGAGGCAGAAAAAGTTCAAACTCAGCCGAAGTTCATTTGACTAGAATTGAAAGTCAATTCCGCATTAGGTAATACACATTTTAGGGGGGAAAATATTATGGTTGTGATGCTTGAGTTTTATTGGCATCGATCAGATTAGCATATATCTGGTTTTGGAGGAGAAACACGTCAAGTGACATTTTAGTCATTTTTTTTTTTTTTTTTTTTTTTTTTTTTTTTTTTTTTTTTTCAGAAAAAATTAAGAGAAAACAAATTACATGAAGTCTTGCTTGCGGCGTCAAAAATGTTTAAATTTATGTATATAGACTAAGTATTGATGCCATACGTATGTGCTTAAAACGCATATACCTAAATTTATCGGTGCAGAATTTTCCAGTAAATTATTTCTACTTATCGAAACAATAAATGATTTCAAATCAAGAGAATACGTAGGAGTTGATGCTCAGAGATTCCGCAAGAAACCTCAACGAACTGCGGGCTGATTGTTGCAATTAATAGACAAAGTGATAGACACAGAGGACATAGAGAGTATGGAGTGATCCTCTTTGTTGAAATGGGTGGTTCCTATAGACTACTGAAGAAAATTATGGACTGACTTAAGGGTATCTCGTGGGTTGCCGTTAGTTACCTCCTTTGTCCATCGCAACTACCCGCTTCAACCAATAGGATCCCTCCATATCCTATTTGTCATCTTTGTCTATGGCTGTGTCTATACCGATTTCAACAATCAGTCCGCTGCTCGTCTATCTAACAACTCAATCGATCATGATCGACACAGGAATCACGGAGGGGTCAGCTGGAACCCCACCCCGAATTCAAAACCACCGTCTGAAATATAGGCGCGGTTAGAGGAGTCCAGGGTTGGTGTTTATGTCTCGACATGCAGGCACTTACTTGCCGGTGTGTTTGCGCGTGTTTGGATGGATGTGTGAGCTTGGGCAAGGGTTGCTCGCTGTTTAGATATGAAGATTCGGAGCGGGGTCCGGTGCCGTGTTTGGGGTAATCGTTTAATTCATGCCTTGATTAATCGCGCCGGAGTCCGCTTTGGTGAATATTTGTCGGACAAGTCTAATTCAATTACTCGGTTTGTTCTGCAGGACAAACATCGGAAGCGCAGCACTTGTCCGTCCCAGGAGTTCCACGCGAGATGCTGGATGCTGAGCACCGCGGTTGCAGTAGTGACTCGAACACTGCTGTCAAACTGGGACATCAGTGAATGGACCACAGATGAAGTGGACGAAGTAAAGAAAATGAAATTTACATAGAAATACAAATAAAAACACAAAACTGGAAAAAAAACACATTGGATCTAGAGTCCAGACTCTTAAAAACATTGACAAGAAAAAATACTCTTGATTCAATCAGATTCAAGCTTAAATGAAGAAGCAAGTCTCTTAATTTGAGCGGATCTCATTTTGATTTAAGCTTCAATCTGATTGAATCAAGGGTCCTTTTTCTTGACGATGTTTTCAAGAGTCTGGACTCTAGATCCAATGTGAGTTTTTTTTCCAGTAAATGGAAATTTTTTTTTAGGAAAAGACAACCTGCAGCAATAGTTCAGAGCGGGTAACATACAATCGGATAGAGACTCGTGCAAGATTAGATGAGAAGTTTAACTCTAGGGCAGGGCCGGATTAAGGGGGTGGCCACATGGGCCGCGGCCCATGGCGGGAAAATGTAGGGAGCGGCAAATTTTGCAATCTTTTTGAATGTAGGTATCAAAAAAAGAGAGAAAAAAATCGGATTCAGAAAATAAATTACAAACGAGAAAAGACGAAAAAATCTTTCATTTTCTCAGAGTAAAATTTTCTAATTTTTTTCTTGGTGATACATGAGACAACACCTTCAATTAGTCGAGTTAAGAGAGAAACCAAACACGCAATTTGATCTGGAACGGAGCGGCGCGGCGGCCAGCATGAAACGCATAGCGCCTACAAGACTGCACGAATACTTCATGCATTGCGTCAAACACACTGCGGTCAGCAGCAGTCGGCTGGAAACGCATAGCGCCTGCAAGACTGCATGAATACTTCACGTATTGCGCCAAAGAGTGTGGTCGGCAGCGCAGCGGTCGGCGTGAAACGCATAGCGCCTACAAGACTGCATGAATACTTCACGCATTGCGCCAACACAGTGGGGTCGACGCGGCGGTCATATTTTTTCCGCGCAGTATTTTTGTTGTTTTTTCTTGCAATCGTTGTGATATGATTTTCATAAACGGCCATTGAAGTATGTAAAGTCTCTCTGGAGCAAATATGACTGACTTACGAAATTGTATAGAGCCTAGTAAAAATTGACGTATTTGTGTTAAAAGAAACTAAGTACAAATCAATTGAAAAAAAAACGATGAAGCGCACGGATCCTTTTTATGTAAATCCTTTTTGTTAAATTCATTTGTGCGTAAACTTCCTTAAGGCATGAAGTTTTCCGAATAACACTTACAGCTCGGATATAAAAGTTTCCTCCCTCCGTTGGCAGAAATTTTATCATGAATAATTCGTCGCTTCCCTCACGAAAGAACGTAACTACATTTCAATGTTGCCAAAATTTCCCTTTGAAAATTGTATTTTTATCGAAAAAATCTTGGGAATTCGTAACTAAAAATTTCAATGATTTTTCCTCTGATCTCGTGTAGACATCAGAAAAAATTTCGATCAAAACTGTTACTATACATGCTTGTGAAAAATTAAATTGTTTGAGTCAATTTTGCAACTTTGAAATGGAGATACGTTCCTTCGTCCCGGAAACGACGAATTAGCTCCACCTTCAAAAGGAACATTACACAAGTGATTTGCCTCAAACATCGGCAACAGTGTTGAACATCCATTTACCCTGATCACCCATGGTCCACGGTCACCCAGTCGATAAGCAACCCCAACTAAGAATACTGCCAACTTAACGCAATCAATTCGCAAAACCTGTGCAACTGTTAATTACGACCACGCTTCCACACATTGGCCACCGCCGCTGCCGCGTCACGCTGCCTCGGTCAATGTAGGAAGTGGGTGAACGATTTCATGCTAGACCTGAAGCGTTTTGCCCGCTGTTCTTCCGCACGCCCGTGTCGCACCGAGACTTGTCTGCGATGGATTTCAGAGCCAACCGTCACGAAACGAGACGCGGACCACATGATTGCCCTGCAATTTGCAAACAGCTACGGAAGAGCCAGTAGAAGCCAAGTATCATACTACCGTGCTAGCGAAAAACGCCGTATGAACCTCCAGGCGTTGCCATGCCAAATTCCTTTGATACAACACGAATTTCCTGGTAAGCTTATGAATATTTTTTTTCAAATTTTTAAGATAATTTTGCTCGCAATTTCACCTAACGTTCCTGAAAATTTCAAGGGAAAATATTCATAACTTTCCTCAAAAATGAACATTTTATCTGGGGAAATTTGGCAACTCTCGAATGTTCATACGCCGTTCTTCCTCAGCACGGCAGCATACTGCAGTGCTAAGGAAGAGCGCCGTATGAAAATTCGAGAGTTGCCAAATTTCCCCAGATAAAACATGTATCTCTGACTGAATCTATGTATATTTTTCCTTAAAATGTTCAGACGTTTTAGATTAAATTGCGAACAAAACAGTTTCAAAAATTGGAAGAAAAATAATTACAATTTCCCCAATAAATTCGTATCTTATCAGAGGACATTTGGCAACGTCTGGAGGTTCATGCGACGTTTTTCCGTAGCATAGCAGCATACAATATCTGCTTCTACAATGTGTTTAATCTTCAGTACTAGCCGTAGAGAAACAAGGTAAGCAAGAAAATAAAAAGGAGTTGGTCGCATTTTGAGGATTTGTTTAGAGCGTGACGTAGGTAGGTACAATATGGTGTCGGTATTACAGCAAAACCCGAAATTTAAAGTATGAAAAACGGACTATAACGTTAAGTTTTCATGCTGAGTCCGGTTCATGATATCATTTCTAGCAATTTATGCAGAATTCCCTAGTAAAAAAAGAGTCGGCCTGACGTGAGGCTATGTTTCATAAACTACCCTGAGTCTGACTAATGCAGGCTGACATCAGCCTGACATACGCCTGAATCAGTCTGACTCAGGGTATTATATGAAACATAGCCTGACATCAGATTGATTCACTTTTACTAGGGTTACTTTTTTCCATAAAATACACCATTTTCAAGAAAATCGATGAAACTTCAGGATAATAATTAATTAATCGAAAAAAAGGTTAAAAGAACTTTACCTCGGAAATGCACGGACAATGACGTGTAGAATATCGTCAGTCACACATAATACCACAATCCACGCCACGCAAAAAGAATCATAAGGGATGAAATCTAATAAATAAAGTCCCAGCACAAAATAGTCTGTGCACATGCATTAATATCATTTAGCGAGTTAAATCAGTGTGAAATCATTGGAGTTTATTTCCGAACGACACGCACAAATGCCACAGCAGAGTCGACAAATTCCATCATCCCGATCCTGCAATTAATCGATTCTTCCCGGTGTTTAACATTGCCGAGTTCAGTATCGAGGTTCGATGCAATATTTGTCATCGCATTGCAGTATCTCGCGAGCTTGGAGAGGGATTTTAGCATATTTGATTGAAAGCTAATCAATGAATGGCAGTGACTAACACAGGAGCAAATAACCCATGCCAAATACTGCCGTGCTAATGAAGAAAGCCATATGGACATTTGAGAGTCGCCAAATCTCCTCCGATGAAATGTTTATTTTTGAGGAATGTCATGAATAATTTTCCTTGAAATCTTCAGGAACTTAAGATAAAATTGCGAATAAAATTATCTGGAAAGTCGGAATGAAAATATCATAAATTTACCAGGAAATCCGTGCTTTATCAAAGAAAATTTGGCAACGCCTGAAGGTTCATACGGTGTTTTTCCTCAGAATTCTACAGAATGCTCTGTTGTGTTGATGCTCGTGTGACACGAATTCCAATTAAGCTCTGGCGCGGGCTGCTACGGTTCGCGTAATCAAAAACAACGGCTTTCATCCATTCCGGCCTTTACTTTTTATTTTCGCTCGCTTTTTTCGCCTGCCTTTTTACGAGTTTTACGAAATCGGGACGTTATTCGCGCGGCCTCGCCCGTGACAAGTCGACCAAAAGACCGTCTATTATTTTCGAGTAATTATTTTCCTGGGCGCTCTTGTTGCCCCCGCAAATCCCGCCTGTTAATTTATTTCTTCCGGTCCAATCCGCCGCCCCCCCCCCCCCCCCCCGCAACCACCTCAATCCCCCGTCAACAATACGGACCGTACGTTTATCAAAGTTATGGACTGCCCACATCCAAAAGCTTTTGTTTTCTTTTTGGCCTCAAGAGCGAGAGTTATTTTTTTGGTGTGTGTATGCGTGTAGATGCAATTTAGGGAAGAAACCCTGGTTTAGATTTTGAAAATCGAGCTTTCGGCAAATTCACTTCCAGGACGTGGTAAAGGCAGTGATAATCACGAACAATTATTAAAATTTACAGAGTTTTAATAATTTGAAAATAACTTGTTGGGAGTTTTTAAAAAAAGCTAATTCTGAAGAAAATTGCGCTGGAAATATTGATGTATGGTGACAGGATATAAAGTTTGTCTGCCAGCAAATTCATCGTGGATTTGAGCTGAATATTTTTGTCCGGCCTGGTCATGAATATGATTTTTTTTTAAATATTTAGAATAGTTTTCATGCCGAATAGAATAGCCCAAAATAAATGTTTGACCTCCTGACCCGAAACCTCTATTAACATCCACGGTGTAGGTGGTTTATTGCACCTATAGGTGATTGAGTTTGAACAGTGATCCCTCCCCACATTTTACAACAGATTCTGCTGCTCGAATCTATTGCACGAAGGATATAGCAATTTTGTCACTGTACAGTAGTGTACAGTCTCGTAATGTATACTTCAAGATTTGAGTATTTTGATCTTCGATTTGTAAATTCGAAAATTATGCTACATTTTAAAGGGAAACGTCATTTTATTAGCGGGTGAGAGAAGGCACATTTTCAGTCAGGGTGTTATATTTCATTAGGAGTAAGGGATGTTTGACACATACTGTCCTAAATTTTAATGTAGGCTTAGTCATACAGTTTTATCACTGAGAACCATGTGTGTAGAAAGGATCCGAGTCCCTCCTAATGTATCCAACGCGTCCATACTTGTTGGTCATAATAATAAATAACTCAGGTTGTGTTAAATACCACCGGAAAACCGCAAAAATTTCGGTGTGAAAGAATCAGGCCTCGACATTTCAAATCGTCTGACATTTTGATGCCTTGAGAGGCAATCCACAGGGAGCACGAAATTAAAAAGGTACAGCGCAGATGGATTACAGATGTCTGGTCTTGATCATATAAAATGTAATCACCATCTTCATGCAGACTTGTTCGAGACTTTTATTACATTTTTTATTGTGTTCCGTTTGAGCATTGATTTGACCAAGTGTAAATGTATGAATGTGAGCTACAAAAAAATTCCTCCCGTTTCTCGGCCGTAATTAAACATGATCCATTTCCATGCGCAAGTTTTAATTTTAAATAACTTCGCTCGTCTTCAATTTAAGGGGCAGAGTCCTGCTGTGATTTTTATTTCTTTGACCTGTAGGCCCGTCAGCAAACGAGATTTCGTTTAATTTCCAACTGATGACGATCGGACCGCGGGAATCCTCTAATCGTCAAATTGCACCCACTAAAACTCGTAATTTCCATGTAGGTGTTTTAATCGAGCCCAGAGTAAAGTGCGCTTGAAGAGAAACATCAAAGAAGAGCTAGAAAGAAATAAATCCTTCGGCAATTTCCGGACGTTAACATTTTACATCAAACCGAATCTAAAATATTTGTGCTCACGTAAACTATGAGACGGTCATTATTTTATGTGAACTATAATGACAATAAAGAGAACTGTGTTTTATTTTCTCTCTCGGTAAAAAGCTGGGAGTAATTATTGAATTCGTCGTGACTTAGACTGGATTAATATGTAATTATAGGATTAATTTAACCACACATCTATCCTTTTTTATTTCTTGCTGTCCAATAGTATAAGCACTCACCTCTGGTGACTAATCTGTATAAATACTCACATAATTTTGTAACTTATTCTTCCTGGACAAGAATTGCCCCAGCCAACTCCGATTTTGTAACATTATACTCAATTTCGAGGGCGAGGCTAGCCGTTCTGGAAGCATCAAAGCCATTTTCTAATCATGTTGATCAATTTGACTAGATTGCGATCAATAAAATTTGAACTGACAATAAGCCTATGAATCATATTGGAGAGCTAAACTCATAATACTAGGGGGTTGCAAATGAAAAGCATCATCACACTAAACAATGAGAAGTCCGAGTGCTTGAGATTACCTCTGACGTCATAAAAATGAGTCGCGGCATTATTTGACGCAATTTTACGAGCGGATATGAATATTTATAGGTGACAGAGCGAGAAACGAGGGAATGGGTACTAATCGAAGTGGCGTCTAAATGCGGTGCGGAACATCACATCTCAAGATCATGCGCCCCGACCCGGACGTGGAGGGTGCGGGTCGAGTCAACGCGGTGTTCGATAATTAATAGCCTATCTATCAAGGGCGAAAATATCGAAATTCGATCCATCGTATCGCGGAGAGAGCAGAGCTCGGACACTGCAGGACAATAAAAAGTTCCTGCCGAAAATATAATTACAGAATATCACGGACGGAAGTAAATGAATGTTATTAACAATAAAAACAGGCGCGTACACAATTTAATAAACAATGGCAAACGACTTTTATCCACACGGGGAGGGTGGCCCTCCCACTTTTGGCGAGCGCCTATAAAACTGTCAGTCATCCGGCTTTCATATCGGGGCGGGAGGGGTGGTGTTTACGACTCCGGCGATGATTTGACAAGGATGACCCCTGGATCCACCCTGCCCCCTTGTCCGGCCAAAACCTCTCAAACCGGCGCTGCACTAATCGGTCTTCCCCACCCAAAGCCCAACTTGGCGCGGTACTAATATATGTGCATACAGACACAAACGCGCGAATACGCACACACAGTAACTGGACATTCTGTTTTACGAGTGTCTGACACGTGACCGTCGATTGTGTGTTCAGCGCGGTGCAGTAGCCCGCCACGGCCGGCCGATGCGACGCGACACCCACCCCCCTTCGTGTGTTGATTGTCCAGGGCGCGAAGTGTCTACTGTCTACGGGACATCGATTGTGATAAAGAATCGATAATGCTGAAATCATACCACGTTATGACATCGCCAAGACGTAGGGCAGCCGTTCATTTCACGCTCTCTTGAGCGAGAGTCTGCGGTCGGATCGGGTGGAGCTGCAGACGGTGCATGCACTGAAAGGAAAAGCTTGAGTGCACGGATTGAAAAGAATTGCAACAGCTTCGGAATTGTTGAATGATTGGCTCTCGAGCAAAATGGATTTTATCGAGGAACAGAACACTTGGCATTTTAAGATGAGTTTTGAGGAGTCACTAGGCGAATTTTCACGATGATATGTGACAAAATACACTGAAAAAAGCGTTGGGTGATTATGAATAAGTTAATTCAAATCGATCTTGAACGCAAACTAATCGGTACTGCATAGAAAACCTATTGGAGATGTACTGTAACTAATTAAAGCTACACTAATAAATTAGAGTACAACTCCAATCAGACGTATTTCTTTCAAATGGAACTTCGTGCATTAAGACATGAGCCCTGAGACCCAAAAGAAAATATACATAGCAGGGCTCACGTCATAATGCACATAGTTCCGTTTGACAGAAATGCGTCCAATTAGCTGGGGTATAGTTCCAATACAGTGGATCATACAGTACCAATTAGTTTGTGTAAAACATCAATTATTTGGGTTAACAACTGAGCCAAAATCATCCTCTCTTTCAGTGTATCAATCGGTGTGAACCTAAATTGGAAGTTTCTCTAGAGTAAAGTTTGATTTACAGCACTGGCAGCAGTTAGTATCATATTCCTGGTTTTTGAAGTCAGCTTATGGTCATGCCAGATGCGTGCATCCAGTCATTCGTTCGACTAAAATATTTTTTGGGGAAAGTTTCAATTCCCTCAGCGTATCTGCCGCTCGAGGTGAAAAAGTAAAATCCGCAGGACATTTATCAACAACGCTGACAGGAACATCGGAAATGCTCAGAGAAAGAAGAACGGTACTTTAATAAAATAATATGATATAAAAACCTTTCGGAACCGTGTCCATACCGAAAAAAATTCAATTACTTATGGTATTTGACTGATCATTAACTAGCGCTCGACGGCCCCGTATGCCGAAATTCGATAAATTCGTAAACAAAGAGCTGATGAACCGTACAACAGGATCGGCACGCCCATGGGGACGGTTTTTTTTTATCCGCGATACAAAACTCGAACCTTTTACGGGTAAAATATCGATATCTGGTTGCTCGGGGTGCGATGAATCGTAACATCGCAAAATTCCCGAGGGTGGTGATATCATATCCGAAAGATCGATCAATCACGTGAATGTCACTCGGTCTCCAGCCAACCGGACCGCCTGCACTCCATTTTTCCTTAATTTGACCAAAAAACCCCGGAACTAGTTGAAACAAGGAACGAGGGAGATAAAAAAGTAGGAAATAGCACGCCTGGTTACTTTCCNTCCAGGCCCCGAATTCCGAGATTCCTTTGCGGCGCCGGGTCCCTTTTTACATAATCGATTGTTTTCGATACACGGGGACCCGGCCATATTCCACACCGCCATTTTGGATCGAATATGTATCGAAAAAGTGACCCCGCACACCGTTCTCGGAAATCCTCTAACAGAACATGGCGCCAGCTCTCCCACTTACATTACGACTCTATGTACTCTATGTATTGAACGCAAACTTATCGGTACTGCATAGAAAACTTATTGGAGATGTACTATAACTAATTAAAGCTGCAATAATAAGTAAGAGCACGACTCCAATTAGCTGGAGTACAGTTCCAATAGGCACGTCATACAGTACCAATTAGTTTGTGTAAAACATCGATTATTTGGGTTAACAACTGAGCCAAAATCATCGTCTCTTTCAGTGTATCAATCGGTGTGAACCTAAATTGGAATTTTCTCTGGAGTAAAGTTTGATTTACAGCACTGGCAGCAGTTAGTATCATATTCCTGGTTTTCGAAGTCAGCTTGAGGTCATACCAGATGCGTACTTCCAGTCATTCATTCGACTAAAATATTTTTTGGGGAAAGTTTCAATTCCCTCAGCGTATCCACCACTCGAGGTGAAAAAGTAAAATCCGCAGGACATTTATCAATAACGCTGACAGGAACATCAGAAATGCTCAGAGAAAGAAGGACGATACTTTAATAAAATAATATGATATAAGAACCTTTCGGAACCGTGTCCATACCGAAAAAAATTCAATTACTTATGGTATTTGACTGATCATTAACTAGCGCTCGACGGCCCCGTATGCCGAAATTCGATAAATTCGTAAACCAAGAGCTGATGAACCGTACAACAGGGATCGGCACGCCCATGCGGACGGTTCCTTTTTTATCCCCGATACAAAACTCGAACCTTTTACGAGTAAAATATCGATTTCTGGTTCAGTGGCGTGGCGTGAATTGCGATGTATCGATTGTTTTGCCATTTAAACCTATGTTAAAGAATCGATTATTAAGGTGTTCGCTGCAAATACCCTATTTATCGATCCTTTTCCATAGGTTTCAATGGCATGACAATCGATAAATCGCAATTCACGCCACGCCACTGATTTGGTTGCTCGGGGTGCGATGAATCGTAACCTCGCAAAATTCCCGAGGGTGGTGATATCATATCCGAACGATCGATCAATCACGTGAATGTCACTCGGTCTCCAGCCGACCGGACCGCCTGCACTCCATTTTTCCTTAATTCGACCAAAAAACCCCGGAACTAGTTGAAACAAGGAACGAGGGAGATAAAAAAGTAGGAAATAGCACGCCTGGTTACTTTCCCCGTCGTGCACAATTTCGGTCACTTCATTACGTGCGTCACAGAGAGGAGGAGAAAAATGACGCGAGGGAGTGTAGCGTGTCGCGGACTTCTGCCTCCCCCTCCCCTTGATCGCCGGGTTATTTTTTAACCCTCATCGAGATTGATCACTAGTAATGGCCGAGCATCTTTTTCATTGGAAAAACGGATGTGTTTCAATGCGTTGCTAAAGGCGGGATGTGGTCATTTTGTCGCTCCTCTGACGTAAGGGCGTATCTCTATTTCCACATGAGCCCCAGGAGGCATAGAGTTATACGGAGAGTAGGGCTCATGTGTAAATCGAGATACTCCCTTACGTCATAGGGGTGACGAATTTAGGGCTGGAATGAAGCAAAAATATTTGTTCCTTGTTGCGCGTGATCTACTGGTGAATCGAATAAAATATGGCTTCAAGCCATATCGGCTCCGCACATTTAAGAAAACTCCTCTTTATTTGCAACAATGATCAGTGGCGAGTCGTGAATAATTGATCATTGATTTTTCCCCATTCGAAGCCACGGTAAAGAATCGATTATTAAGGTGCTTGTTGCGAACACCCTGTTGATCGATCCTTTTCCATAGGTTTAGATGGCAGATCAATCGATGTATCGCAAAGCACGCCATGCCACCGGCAACAATGTTAGTTTTCTGATGACTCCATTATTTTAGTTTATGGTATTTTTTATGCTGCGTTTGACTTGCTATATTTTCATCATTCATTTCAAATGAATGTGTCACTGAAAGAATTTAAACTAAACCCTCCTCTTTTTACATTTGGTTTGTTAGGAATCGTATGTTAAAAATAGCGTCTCTATCTTAAAAGGTGGCGGATTTTCGAGGACAAGAACATGATGAAACGTACAACACATCATAATTTGTTATGTTTTCATCGGAGTTTTTTGAAGAGGAAACCTCGAAGCATCCATTGTTTAACAACAATAGTGTTAAAAAAAATATATCAATTGTCAATGACGCAAAATTTAATGATATGGAAAGATTAGCGAAACACCGAAAGAAAAAATATGGGAAAAATCGGTTACCTCATCTCGTAGATTAAAACTAGGTGTTGTAGGTCGAAGCAACAGGAGCCTCCGGAAATAAAACGAACATTCTCTTAAATAAATGAATAGACAAACACACGTCGCATTCAATTAAAGTATTAGAGCAATAAAATTTTAACTGCCGATTTAAGCGGGGCGTTTTATTCCTTCTCGCTTGAAAATAGTTAACTCCTCATTCCTTGAGTTTTTACTGGATTTTCGACTGAAAGCCTCTAGGCATCTCTCATTCTTAATCTAATGAGTAATGCTGAAAAATAAGCCATTAGACTGCGCATTAAAATTCGTGATCGCATTTTTTTCCTATTCTTGTCCCCACTCCTTTTTGAGTTTATTAAGCGAATTTCTTTGTTTTAAAGATGGAGAGCTATGGGTGGCTCATTCGTGATTAGGAAATGGTAAAGTATGGATCGAAAATAAACTTAAATTACCATCAAGATATTTAAATAGAATCAAAGTATTGCCATGATGAAATTGAACAAAAGTTTGTGATTAAATAAAATGTAATATATGAGAAATATTTCCCGATGGAAATGTAGGAACCTGCTGATGATTCTAAGTCAGTGTTGGTCAAATTCTTTTACGTTGTTGCCCGGTTGTTTTCTCTCCTTAAACATACCTTGAAGCCAACAGTAAAATATAAATCATCCATGTTTATCGTAACTCAGTTGATAGGAACTATACCCACGGTTGTCACTAGTAAAATACGTCTGCTCCATTCATTGCTCCAGTAAATATGGTTTTGCGGGTTACGCCTCACCACTTAATTTAAAAAAAAAAAAAAAAAAAGTTAAAAAAATGCACCACTTACAATCAGAGAATAATGAGAAATTAACCACGAAAAAGTGGCCACGCCTGGTTCCCTCTGCTCAGGGGTGGGCTCGCTTTAAATATTACAATTTTTTTTCGTACTTTTTGCACCCCTCAGTCACTGCTCTTTTTTTCATTCCAAAGTAGGTTGAAAAAAGTTAAGAGCGACTGCGGTATGATGCTGGGGCCCAGTTGAAACAATGGCAACGAAAACCGAGGGTTTATTTTTTACAAGGGGACCGGAACCAAAAAAATCGAACAGTTATAAGAAGTGTAGAAAAAATTGATAATTATTGTTCATTAGGAGGCAATGTATGGGTTGACTTAAATCGTTCTCACTGAAAAAATTATTAAATAATAGTCAAATTGAAATGAATAACGCACTTATGAAAGGGTGGAGGGAAGCTTTCAGAAAGATATGTTGACGTTTAAACTAAATGATATAGCACCACAGTTTTCGAACTCCGTATACACTACATAATTAACCGTATTTCGCACTCGATTTCTCACGTGATTGTTTCCAAAAATGTACTGCATTTGCCAGAAAACATTTTAATTCATAGAATAGCAAAAAATAAACGAGCTTTGACGAAAATATAGTTTGATTTATCAATACTGTGTTAGCAAATGTATTTTTAAAGGTACTACATGTAAGAGTTGGTCGTTACCTTATTTCAATGGGTATTATGCACGGTTGTAATTCTCCAAGCAGTATACATTTTGGAGGGATCAAAGATCAGACTTGCCGGGCTGAAACTGCTAATCTGTGCACTTGATAAAGAGTGATCATGCTATACACATAATTAAAATGGGCCATTGCCTAGAAAATATAGGTCTCTCATGTATATTTTTTTAACAGTGTATAACTTTATTTGTTACATCGAGAGCTCATTTCTCTTGATGCCAGGGCCGGATTAAGGGGGTGGCCACATGAGCCGCGGCCCATGGCGGGAAATCTAAGGGGCGGCAAAAATTTGCCGCCCCGGAAAAATTTTTTCAAGTGTAGGAATAAAAAAAATCGGATTTCTAAAAACAAAATTGCAAACGAGAAAAGGCGACAAAATCTCTCATTTCCTGAGAATATAGTAATTTCTAATTTTGTCGTCTCTTAGTGATACAAGAGACGGCATCTTCAATAAGTCGAGTTAAGAGAGTGACCAAACACGCAATTTGGCCTGGAACGGCGCGACTTAGAGAGAAATGATAACGAGGACTTGAGATGAAAAGGAGAAGCCCTCGGCGCGGCGATCGACATGTAACACATATGAGCGCCTACGAGGCTGCACGAATACTTCACGCATTGCATCAAACACAATGCGGTCATTGAGGTCAGCGTGAAACGAATAGCGCCTACAAGAATGCATGAATACTTCACGCATTGCGCCAAACACAGTGCGGTCAGCGTGAAACGCATAGCACCTATAGGACTGTCGGAATTCTTCACGCATTGCGCTGAACACGGTGCGGTCTGCGCGGCGCGGCGGCGGAAGTTAAAATTATTTAACCACATTTATGTTTGTTCTTTCATAATTTTTTCGTTAATTTCTTATGAAATGAGGGCCTTGTCCACACAGAGATAGGTTTACGGAACTTTACTTTTGCGCAAAATTTCGTGAACTTTTGCTAGTAGTGTTGACAGGGCTTTCCCACAAAATGTGTTCGACACGAGTAAATGCGTCTTATACACCCCTCCCCCGCTGGCACGTTCATTTGATGGTTTTTATCGAGTTTCAAAACGAATGAGAGGGGGGCGGCAAAATACAGGCGGCCCCTGGGCGGCAAAATATAGGCGGCCCCTGGGCGGCAAGTAGGTGAATCCGGCCATGCCTGATGCTATATTCATGGCTACGGTAGAATCTCCAAATTTCACGATACGTTTTCTTTTCGACGCAATGACAATTTTTTTAAATACCAATTATTTTTGACAAAAATTTTCCTTAGTGATGTGTGATTAATAAGCATATCCGACATTTTAAGCCTACTAAGACATACCTACTCATGCAGATAAACGATATGCACTACATCTTACAACATGACGTTTCCAGATTCAATTACAAGTGGCTCAAAAGGTGTTTTACACCTACGCCACGCGTGCCTTGTCCTAAGATAGTAATTAACACCTGTCCTTAACGCAGCCTGTTTAACAATTAAATCCACGCAACGATGCAACATTGCACGGTTATAACGTCCAACTCACACCCACCACAAAGCGGATCCCAACCCATTTGGCAACTCGTCCTTTGCTTTTGACTTCTTAATTAAAACACTCCTTTCGACTAATTCCGATATCACCTCATTCGCCCTACCCGACAATGAATAATTAGACCCCAAATTTCCTCGTTCCCTCTGCGCCACTCCCCGGGCCGCGTGCCGATTTTTACCGCGGTGATATCTCTCGTCGATCTCCTCATTCATCATAGTAAGATGGCACAAATTTTCGATCTGGAGTGACGCTTCCTAGGCGCAATGACACCCCTTGGCGCGCGGTCCGATTGTGAGAACGAGGGAAGGGGCACGTGTCTTGGCACCCGCGCGCGCTCTGGTGGTGGGTCGTCGGCGTTCACCTTGTGAATATGCAACACGCGCTATCTCTTTTAATTAATAAACAATTATCAGCGAGGCGTCGGTGTTGGTGGTTGCGTTTCTTATCAGATGTTTGTTTAGTGATAGACCATATGTCCGGAGCTGGAGGTCGTGGCGCTATCTGGTGTCGTCATCAAGGATAGCGATGTGCGGGGTGGAGCGCGTCCTTCCTGAACGTTCCGTCACACCTAATAATTTTAAGAGGTGCGCACGCTTATAATTTCATTATTAGGGAAGGTGTAAACGCAGATAATTATAATTATTACTGCCCCGATTTTTATCTCGTGGCTCTGTGACGCGAAACGCGTGTTTTATCGGGTTTCGGTCTTTTTTGACCTTAAATTGAGCGAGAGGGAGATGTCCTGACCATCTGCAGGCACGATCCGTCTCACTTACGCATGACCCCCGATGGTCAATGTATGCAACTTTTTGAAGGGGTAATTGTAGTGGCGCGATAATTTAGGATGCGTAACTTGACCTTTTGCTCCACAGTCACATCAGTATTAGCATTTTAGTGGCTGCTTTAATCAAGTCACCAAGAACTGCTACCCGAGACAAAGTGTCTTTCAGGTCCTAAGTTTACTTTTATAATTATGTGAACAGGTGGGGCAAAAGTTTTCTTCGAAAATGCAACATTCGCCTATGGTGCAATGCTGATTGGATCTCTCTATGATCAGTGACAGACTTAAAATTTAGTGAGAGCACTTCAGACGAGATGGGAGAGGGGAGGAAATACATACATAAAGTCGCGATTATAGCGCCGCCTCGCGCTCTGCGACGCCCAATCGCCATTGCCCCCTATCCTCCCAGAGATCATCAGGCAATTGGCACCTTCTGATCTCCTCCTCCACCCCTGGAAAAATTCTGGGGAGGAAATGCACGGTGTAATTTCGCCTTCAATCGTGAAAGCAGGCCAAAATGCCTTCTCCAAGCAGCAATAGGAGTAGTTATTTTTCCGAGGATTTACGTTTTTCATCGTCGCGAAGTCTTTTCTCGCATTCATGCTGAAGGACGATTTTGATATAAGTTCTGTTTTTCTATTCGAATTCTCGCCTCGATAATGAAAAAATAATCAAACCGCACAAAAAGTTTGCAGCAGAAAGTCATTGCATCGATACGTTGCAGCGGCAAAAAACGTCGGCCAATAATTAGCAAAATGATGCATCATCTTTGCTTTTCATAGTCTCTTTTAGAGGAGAAAAACACCTGTATTTTACCTAATTAATTCTGTGTATTAAGGAGCAACGTTTATTATGAGTATTGCACATTTGAGACCTATATTAACAAACTTGACGTGAAATGACCGATGAGCCCCTATTAGGTTTGCAATGATTATAGCCTAAGAAAAAAACAAGATCCACAAAAAAAGACCTGCAAAGCAAGCAAAAACTTTATTCTCCTTAAGACATTGGTCACGCCCTGTATGAACAATACTAATAATGACCACTCATGCAACATACGCTTACACACCATGATTAATCACGCCGCAGTCTTTGACTCAAGCATACGTGTCATCTGAGATCTAGTCCAGCTTCTCTGTAAGTTCAGTGGTGTGCGAGATGAAATTGCGATGGCCTGCAAATTAATTAAACGATGATGTTTTACGAGCAATAAATGCCAGTGCCCTGTAATTTTTATAATAAAACGCTCCTTTCTGATTCATTGATCAATAAAAGCATTTAATATGATGGATTCATCTTTGTTTTACGACTTGCCCTGCTCAATATATCGTCCAGCTTCCACTATCACTTCCTACCAGAGCTTGAAATGATGTAGCGTCTTTCCTGTCGCAATTCGTTTGCAGATTATTTCTGGGATGAGGAGAACATTATAGCTCTGTTACTAATTCAATTATACGTCCATTTATTCATTCTCAAGTACTGTTATTTGCTTCTCTTCTTGATTTTTGCTGTAAAATTATACCAAAAGCACCAATATATGATAAACCATTTCCACCCAAAGATCTCATCATTACATCAATTATTATATTTAATTTTATTAAATTAAGTAGGCAACCCATCACGTATGAAAAAAATGAAAAATTAAATTAAATAAAAAAGATAACCGAAGAAAAACATTTCATTTTATTTTCATTCATGTTGTTTTGGCTGATTTGCTTCTTTTAAAGCTATGTCGTTATCTCATGATTAGAAGCTCTTATCCTAATAATCATTTTAGTCTTATGTTTTCTGCGACATTAAAAATCAGGGGCAAAAGTGGGCAGTGCTTCACAATATTCTTTACCCCTATGAAAAGTCCATCCAACTCGCTCCACCCCCTCTCTACCCCTCTCCCCCTCCCTGTCTAAAATTTCGCGATTCGGATTTGCAACTTAACATAACATAAAAGTCGCTCGGATTTGCTACTTTAATGAGGATTATTCGTCAAAAGCAAACTTCCTTTGTGAGATACCTCCGAGTTGAAAGGGAGTCTGAAGTTGACATGATAGGAAAAAAAGATGAAAAACAAGGGCACAATGTGTAAAGAGCATGAGTAAGTCTGTCAATGCAAATCGGCGCCATACATCCGCAAAAATAAACAATACCGTGCGATTTCTGGGCGCGGAACAAGTGCTTTCCAGAACCGCGGCGCGGCGCTACTCCAATCGTAAATAACACAATTTTACACTTAGCAAAGATAAGAGGCAACTTTTGTCTTTGGCGTGGATAAATAAATTAGAAAAACAGAGTGTCACTGAAGTAGCTGAGGTTATATGCAAATGCGGCCGGGGTATTTAGCGCGGAGCCCACCGGGGCCTATTTCAAAGTGCAAAGATCCCCCGGAAGAAGGCGTGGGAGGGGGCGGGGGGAGGGGGGTTATCAAAACAGAGGAGTTTTGTACCTCGCCCGGGTGAGCGGGAACAGACCCGGAAGACTCGGTGTCTACCTAGCTGAAAGGAGCTCTGTTTGTTTAGTTGATAATGACATTTAACGGTGTGTCAAATACACATGTTGTATTTAGCCAAGCGGCCACTTGAGAATAGCCGCGGAGAGTCGCGCGAGAGGGGTGGGCGCGCAGGGGATGAAGCTGTGACAACCCTTAAAAATTAGACGGTTTTTTGTTTTGGCTTGTTGGTTTTGTCCGGCGGGATCGGGTTGCGTCCTTATGTCGGGTCGCGCCGCCTTGCGTTGAGTGCATTGCCGTGGTTTAATTTGTGTCTGTGTTCAGCGGCCTTGCCAAAGCTGCCGCTGTTTTGGTAATTTATCATTTGATAAGGCATCGTTGATGCTCAATCAAAGTTACTGGATGACGTCAATGATCAAACTTAAGATTTAAGTGCTGCACCTGAAAAAAAAGACATAGGTTGCGAAAAATAATGGTGGTGAAAAGCCCCCCCCCCTCCCCTGCAAAGAATGTAGTTCAAGCTAACGTAATGATACTTTAACGTTTCGAGTTTGAAATTGAGACTTTTTTAAGTATGCATCTAAAATTACGCTGGAAATTAGACGGGCAATTCCTACACATTAGCGCCGTAAGCTCAGACTCCGAATTTGATTTTTCTCCATCATAACCAAATTTCCAGAAAATTAAGAATTTCCTTAGATTTTCCAGGGCAAATTCAATTTTTAGAAAAACAAGCGATATGTCGAAAAATCCACTGGTGATCGAAAACATAAATGGTTTTTTGGCTTTGACAGCTAAAAATGATTGAAAACTGGACCACGGGGTGTCCGGGGGAAAAAATCGGATCAATATGAGAGACCTATGCCACAGGACGAGAGAGCATGTTACCAAGAACATAATTTTCAAATCGTTCGATACATTGTGGTCTTTGAATTTTTGGTTGAGGTATCCGAAAATGGCTTTGGTGTTTTCTGACATGCGCTAATTTTTCGGGAATTTTCTTCTGGAGAGCCTTTGCAGATTCAGTGCTAAAAAATACACATGATTCACCAATAAAATAAGTGGCGTTTTCGAAGAAAATTTTCATGTCAGCCTCTGATGTAAGAAAAACCACATTAAAAATTCGACCATTGAAATAATGGACCTGCCATGCGCGTTTCCTTATGGGTTTTAGGGCTCAGATCAGAATTAAGATATTTTCCTTTTTCATTTAAATAGGTCTAATTATACTAATTTGTTATTTTTTATCGTTAGCACTGTCGGATTTGGCATCCTCACATCATGAAAAAAAGATTTAGCTTCGAAGTGGTGACAAAAAAATTATACTCAAGAAGGCGTTGCGTAACCTTTTCATTGTTTCAAAACTGAAGCGGCCGAGGCATGGATTCAGAGGGTGGGCGAATGTGGGGGAAAGTTAGGTTCAGCACATTTCAAACAAAACAAAAAAAATATTCCTAAAAAATGNTGGGGGGGGGGAGAGAGAGAGAGAAAGGAGATGGAGGAGAATAAAGAAGAAGGGACTCCTTCAATTCCATAAAAATAAAAAAGGAATAAAATTGTTTGCTAATGCCCAATATCCAAAAAATGAATGATGTTCCCGATTTCTTATGTGATGGGAGAAAGTTCTGCTAGAACCAAAAATTGGCAATGGAAATATTAAATTCTATTGAAACACCAAAAGATACCAAAATGCATAAACGGAGAGGAAGCCGCAAGTAAACTATTATACTAGGTAAAATATTCTTCAAAAGAAAGTAAAGTGAGTTAGCAGACTTAAGATGCCTCCTACTCGATGACAACCCCATATGAATTAGAAAAAAAAGAAGTAAAATGTGATTAATTCTAGTTGAAATGGCAACAACGTATGCATTCGATTCGATCTCGGAGGCAAGTAATTGCCCTCCTTTTCTAATTTACACCCTCGCCGCACCCAATCCTTTTGTTTCGTTGTACGTGTGTACCTCTTATTAAGGTACTGTCGCAAACATCCACTCTAAATTGCAAAAAAAGGTTCAAGTAGGGAACGCCCCCCCTGCAGCCGCAACTTAACGATTAATCGCATCTGCAATCGAGTTTCATACACCTCGTGTAGAAGTAGAACCTTTGATGCTGAAAATCGATCCACTTCTTACCGCGTCTACGAATTTGGAAGGCCCAACTTTTACGATGCAGGCTGACTATTACATCTGAAGCCCTGTGCTCCTTGTTGAAGTATGGGATTCAGAGCTCATACATTTTTGACGCTTACGTCAGAGCGAATTCTCGTTTCTCGTTTCTCATTTTTTTTTTTTTTTTTTTTGTCGCGTTGCTTGAAACCAGTGGTGGGAGAATCTTGAGTGTTCAAAACGAGATATATCTCCAGCCTATAATCCGTCTTGAATAAAGTCATCAGTGTGCTAATGAGTCTCACAACTCACGATAAATTTTGGGTCGAACGGCGGTTGTCGTGTTCTTAAATTTCATCTAAGGTCGGTTCCGCGCAAAGGTCAAGTTCCTTTTCTGTTTGTTTTCATCAAAGGCGGCTCAAAAGTCTTGCATCAATGAGACGCTACGATTTTAATTTTGACAAATCTTTTGGACACATGGATTTTTTTTTAAATTATTTTAGGACGTTTAGCAACATGCGAGGTACCACTTCAAGAAAGGAGAGAAAAGAAGTAACTGTAAAAATGTGTCGAGGGGACCCGCATATTTCATTATTTTTTTCCTCGTACAAAGTTGAGCAATACGCAAAGGTCAGACGTAGTTACGCCCATTGATAAAAAAATTGCTCTGATGAATGAACTCTCTGATGTACCGATTGCACTAATTTTTTGTGGGTAAAGAACAAAAGTCACACAATTAAGGTAACACAGATGCAGATGAGATTATAGAAAAGATTCCAGCAAAGAAGGAAATTCTGATGTTAATACAATTGTTCTCCCTTTGATAACTAAAAAATGTAGCAGTAGTATAATTTTATGCGCGGCTCTCGGTCAACTGTGGCTCTGTAGATTCTGTGACTTTGAGAGATGTTACTGATGCTATGGTCTAATAAAATTAAAAATTATCTCATTCTCTTTTTCCATCTTTAAAATTTCTCCTACCTTCATAACTGTGTTCCAAAACCTCTAATGAATATTCACACATTTTTTTGTTTAAATCTCTCCGAGTCTCACGGAAAAAATGAAATCGCTGATTTAACAATTTTGTAATTTAGGAAAGTGTCCGACGTGTTTCAATGTAGACTACACCACCCCCGTGGTTAAATTAGCTGTCCACTATTGTAAAATGTACATTTGAAATATGTCAGACCGATTGTTAATCAGCAATTCATTTTTCCATGTTCAACATTAACGAGTGATATTTTAAAATCAGAAAAATGTCAATGCGTGTCCTTGCGTGTAGAAATTACACTCAATCGCGCTACAGAAGATTCTTTAAAAAAAGGAAAACAAAAAGAAGTCCGTGTATTTTCTTCGTCATGACTATTTCGTTAAACACAATGGTACGTCATACAACGAGTGTAGCACGCTTACAACATTTTGAAACCTCTCCGTCGAACCGCGGTTCATGGGTCGCAACAAAGCATCGCAGACAGCAAACGACTTTTTTCGGAGTCGCCAAATAATTGTTGCTGAGTTACAACCGAAAACTTTTAAGGGAAACGCTCCCGCGACGTCTGAATGGTTCCATTAACCCCGAGGATGGTGAAAGCTCCGGGTTATCTGGCGAGTTTAAAAAGGGACCGGTCTGCGAGTTTTCGCTTTTCGCGGACAAATTACCGGGAGCAGAGCTTTGATGGGCGGGCAACTGCACTCGGACCGAGTCAAAGCTCATCTAATTACCCATCCCGGACTTGGTCGTGCAAGGATAAACTTTTTCCGGGAACAATCCCGTCTCACCAGGAACCGTGAAGAAAATTAAACGGTCTCCGAGGGTTGCCGAACTCAGCGTTCATTCAGACGGACCTTACTCAGAGAGACGACGTAAGATAACGATTGGATTTTTTTTTTTTTTTTATTTGATCTTTACTGTAAAGAATGTTTACAAATGGGAGGTACTAAAGTCTTATTGACATGTCATCCCCCAAAAACAATATTTCAAAATTCTTAAAATTAGTTCACTAAAGAAATTATTCTTAAAATAAGAATTACTATATTAACAATTAATAAAGTTACAAAGTAAAAAGTTACTGTCATATAGCTCAACTAAACGATACAGGATTCTTACTAACATTTATAATTAATTATACTTAATTAATAAGTTAATTACTGTCGAGGAATGTTACAACTTATTGTTAACAATTAGAATAGAAAGATAAACAGAATGAATGATGGGCTTGGAGGACAAGGTGCATAAGTGAAGTCTTTGCTACTTCGAGGGATACGTGTTTGAAGTTCCGAAATCAACGGATTCTTAAGGCGGAAAGAAAGTTTTAACTGACTTTTTGATGCTTAAAGATTGGAATTTTGAAGTGAGTTGTTCACAAAATATGCATTGAGACTATAGTTTTACTTGAAATCATTAATACATCATTTTTTCAAAAACTGCACTTACGCGCCTTGTTCTTCAAGCCCTTCAAATATAATTTTATCTCACGATAAATAAACAAGTAAGAGAGGTCATGGAAAGCTCTCAGACATTGACTTCTTCTGACTAAAATTCAAGAAAAAACTCAATTGCCGTGATACTTTAGGAGGCATAGTAATGGGGAAATATTTCCTCCCACTTTGCCTTCGATATTCGATATATGCTGTAGAAAACATCCTGATCGCTCGAAAAATCATCTGTTCAAAAATCTGTCGCCCGTGTTGTTTGACTCATAATGTATTGCGATTAAAACCTCAACAAGCTGATCTGCCTCTAACCAATTTTATTCAGCCACTATTTTCATATCATATTGCAATCAGGGCCGGATTCAGGGGGTGGCCAAATGGGCCGCGGCCCATGGCGGCAAATTCAGGGAGCGGCAAACTTTGCATTTATTTTATATGTACGTATAAAAAAATCGGATTCAGATAAAAAATTACAAACAAGAAAAGGCGACAAAATCTCTCACTTTCTGAGTAATTTATAATTTTCTCGTCTTTCGGTGATACAAGAGACAGCACCTTCAATAAGTCGAATTAGAGAGAGACCAAACACGCAATTTGACCTGGAGCGGCGCCGCGCAGAGAGCAATGATGACGAGGACTTGAGATGAATAGGAGAAGCCCTTCCTCGGCGCGGCAGACGGCATTTAACACATATTAGCGCCTACAAGACTGCATGAATACTTCGCGCATTGCGCCAAACACAGTGCGGTCACCACGGCGCGGAGGCGGAAGTTGAAATTATTAAACCACATTTATGTTTGTTCTTCCATAATATTTTTGTTAATGTCTTATAAATGGAATGCCTTGTCTACACAGAGGTAGGCTTATGGAATTTAACTTTGGCGCAAAGTTCCACGAGCTGTTGCTAGTAGTGTTGACAGGGCTTTTGCAAAAAATGTGTCCAACACGAGTAAACGCGTCTTATGCACCCCTTCCCCTCCGGCACGTTCACTTGATAGTTTTGTTGATTTTTAAAACAAGTGAGAAGGGGCGGCAAAATAAAAGCGGCCCATGAGCGGCAAGTATGTGAATCCGGCCCTGATTGCAATTAATCAATTTAAAAGGAAAGAAATGAATTGAGGGATACACATGAAAATAATGAGAAAATCAATTAAAGAAAGTATACAATTTCTTAAGAGAAAATAATACCACAATTGAGCTATAACAGTGTTCTTAGTCTTTATTAAACTGCCCCCATTCCCAAAAAACTGAAGAATTATACTGAAATGCATTGCGTAATGTGCTGATATCATAGTGTGTGTCTTTCGAATTGACTCGTACGTTTACGGACAAGTTTGCAAAAAAAAAAAAAAAAGAAAAAAAGAAAACCAAAAGTAGCATAGGAATTTCTGAAAAATTGAACCCACTGCATAGTTTCATCATTGACGGTCGTCTAATTCATGTTAATTTTTTCCTTCTTTTTTGTTTCTTCTTCTCATTCTTTTCTTTTTTCAGCACAGGACAGGCAATTTGAATTAATGAGTAAAATATAAAGTACGGACGTTATATTAATTCCTTGTTAATGAGTTGCTATCGGAAATTTCCACAGGTCTACCACTTGAAAAATAATCTGTCTTGTGGTGGTTTAAATCTTACCCTGCGATCTACTCCGACCTTGTCACCCTGGAGGCAGCAATCGTAAAAAAGCACTTAAAGTAACGCTAAAAATTATTTTTACGGTCGTTCCTTCGATATCTCTCTCAAATAGAGTTTAAAAAACTTTCTTTGAAACAACTACCTCTTTTAAAAGTTTTTCCCGGCATTTTTTAAAACATTTTAGGCGTCGATAACATATTATAGACCTTTTGAAAGTTTGTAACACTTTCTTTCTTCACTCTTGCCTCTTGTAAAAAATATCTTCAAAAATACTCCAACAGAGTTTCCTCAAATAAGTCCTCTTAAAATTAACGAGTTTTCTTTAAAAAATGTCGACAGTTGTTGCTACAAGGGTGGAACACTTTTTCCAGTTTTGGCAACGCTCAGTAAGAACGCATATCCGTCAAAGACGTTTAGCTAAAGAGCGGAAACTTCGGCTGACCGTTCCACGAGTCCACCCCCACATTCGACACTTTCGTAAGCGTACAAACTTTCTTCATGATGAGCTTTGTCCTCCATATAAACCCCTATTTTTCAGAACTCGAGCGTAGATGGCGTTACATTCTTTCGACAATGAAGTGCGTTATTGCCGCCGGCAGCCGTAAAACGCCGCGAGACTGGTTTCTCCTCCCACCGCGACTCAGGACGCGACGCAACGCGGTATCTTACATCAAATGACATAATTTTTAGAGAGTTTTCGTATCGGTCGCGTGCAGCGACATTAGGGACCGCTTCGGGTCAGTTTCCATGAGCGCCTCTTCCGAATTCACTGAGCTTTACTGAATTTTCCCGTGCCCTCTAGACAGCATACCGACGTAAACGCAACGTGGTTTATCGTTGGATTTAGATACGTCTTTTTGTGAGAATGACAACGAATTAATTAATGGACAGCTAGACTCGCAAACATCTTCATCGGGTCATTAAATTTGCTTATCGATGGGGTACTCCCACTCCGCACGGATGGAGAGCTTTCTTCGATTGTTCTTTCAAGACGAGCGACGTAATTTTTCATCCTGATAAACTTAAATGGTCATCCAGCGGTCTGGGTCAAACAATATGTATCTATTATTTTGGCATGTCATCAAAGTTGTAAATGCAATGCTTACAAGTACAGAATGCAGAGCGCTTGATGCTCAATGCTTTTTCGTGCTCATCCTAAATGATCGTAATTGCGTCCTCATGTCATAAAAGTCTAAGCAGTGTAGTTTAGAATCCGCAAATATTCGAAAGAAGAAAGTTACTTATAAAGAGAAATACTAACAGTAAGTAAACTAAGCACGAAAATATCCTCGGTTTCTAAGCCAAACACCGATTGGACAGTTTTTACGGAATGATCTGATATGCAGAAATACCTATATGCTTTGGAATGAAGAATGCTGTCCAATGACGCCATCAGGCGGTAGAAAATTTCATTGTTATCCCCATTTTTCTACAATTTTCCAGATCGATTTTTTTTTCTTTTTTTGTGTGAAAAATACAGTGAGCTCAACCATCAAGCACCCCCTTTGAAAAAGGAAAGAAAAAAAGGGCCAAATTTGCTCATGAAAATATTCCATTCTATCAGCTCCACAGGAGCAAAAGCAGAGTCTTATCCTGCCGTGCTAAGGAAAAACGCCGTATGAACCTCCAGGCGTTGCCAAATTTTCTTCGATAAAACGCGAATTTCCTGGTAGACTTATGAGTATTTTTCTTTCAGTTTTTCAGCGAATATTGTTTGTATTTTGATCTGAAGTTCCTGAAAATTTCAAGGAAAAATATTCATAAATTTTCTTAAAAATAAACATTTTATCAAAGAAGATTTGGCAACACTCGAATGTTCATACGGCGTTCTTCCTTAGCACGGCAGTATTGCTAGATCCCAAAGAATCTACCTGAATCAATTTGGAACGACTCCAATATTCGGGATCGGAACTCGGAATGACCATGAACGGCCGCGACGCTTGGCTGCCCCCCCCCCCCCCCCCCCCCNGTCGAAACAGCATCACCGTCCAACGATAGGACCAGACCGGAGCGTACACCTTCTTCTTTCCTCTGATACTTCACTTTCACTTTTATCGCCCGCCGTCGTCGGCCGCGCCAAGGCTCCACGAACGGAATATGTAGGCCAGATCAGCCGCGCTGAGGAAGAACCACTCATCTACAACGCTCTCTCCCACGCGGTTGCGCGGTTCCTCCTGGACGGTGGAATGACCAGTCTGGGTCCGGTGGTACCCGCGGGGCCCCCGGTTGCGGCGCGCGTGGGGCTCACGAGTTGCGCCGTCTGTCCTTGACGTCGACGGCGCGCGTGGATCGTGGTAGGGAGAACGCAAAGGTGGAACCAGCAAGCATCACCTAACCTAGCTCGGCGCGCGATCAGCTGCGATGTTTACTCCGCGGAGCGCCACCAGCTGTTTCCCGGGCCCCGAAAAACTCCCGCTCAGTTTTCCATGATCCCCCCGTGAAGTGCGCCATGGAGTCGGTGTTCAGGATTGTGTTAGTGGTTGTGCTCTTCTTCGTGCTCACCAGTGAGTTCAACCTGATTTTGAGTCATGTGTACGACCGGTTCAGGACGGTCTCCGCCGCGCATGGGAAGTCTGAAAGTGCGACGATTTTGGCGGATGCCACCGGCGGGAAAAGTGTGCCCGGCAGTGAACAGTTCCCCAAGGAGTCGATCAACAAAGCCTACTTTTCCGGCGCTGATGAGGAGGAATCGGAGGAAAACTATGGGTTTACGAGTAAGTTCTCCAGTGAGTCTCATAGTAAGTTTTGTATACAAAGGAAATAACGAAATTGAGTCATTCTTTGTAGAAACAACGTATGAGCGTTGCAATGCTGCCTGAATTGTGCCACTGAAAAAAAATATGGTAGATTTTACCATACTCTGACACAGTGGTACGAGTATGGTGATAAACACCAGACTCTATGGTAGAGTTTACCATATTATGGCAAGTATCAGTAGAGTTCTGTTGAATACTGTACCGTATTTCTGGTTATTTTCACTAAATGGTATCACTGTGTAAAAAATCAAGTAGACTTATAGTTGATGTTACCATACTTTTTTTCAGTGATGCAACTTGATGCATCATTTGCAGATAGGTAATCAATTTAAAAGCCAGACTAGCATGTTACCACCAAATGTTTTCTTCCTTTATTAATCTTTTTCTGAAATAATTACTGCGTTCATGTTTGTTTGGTTGCTACAAATTGTGAAAATCGTGGGGCAGTATGAGCTGCATTTCAAAGCATATGCACCGTTTTTACGAAGAATGACTCAATTTTTAGTGCAGATGGGAAGTAAAATACAGCGAGGAACTGAGTGCAGGTCTCCCATTTGCTGTGATCATTTCCATCTGATATATGAAGCTTACAATTTATCATGAAAATGAGGTTCAGACGTTATAAACAACTGGTACATTGACTGTCTGAGAAGCCAACGATGCATTCTATGCCATGCAGCATCTATCTGAAATGCAATTGATTTTTTTCAGTAATCTAGGCCCTACGAACCTAAATCCATTGAATTAAGCTTAGAAAGTAGACCTTGTGCTGGCACTTGCCTTGACATTCACTGGTGTAAAAGAAGGTTCTTAGTATACAGAATAATTCCGTCCGGAACCAAAGAGTCTCCTTGAAATTTTATTTATCGAAGTTATCTATTAGTTGTACGTACTTTTTATTTTTCATATTGTAGGTTTTGATTTAGTAATGAACTTACCTCTAAGGCTCCAGGCACGTGCTTATTTACAGAACCCTACATTCGCACCATCAATAGTTCGTTTCTCACTCAATTAATTCTGCAGAAATTGCAATTTGATTAGAAGTGATGCCATCACGTATGTACGTCTGTTAAAAACAGTATCGAAACCATGCTGGCCTTAGGTTCCATCCAGATGTTAGTTACCAGATTTCTCTTTACAAAATGTTTATATTTGAGGAGCGTTCGTTATTTGAGACCAGATCTCTGGCAAGGGACCTTATCTTCTTGGAGAAACTCTTCCTTAACTTTTTACAAATGCACGAGAGAAGAAAATCTATAAAGTTTGGTGCAAGTTTGACCCCATACAAGCTCAAAACTTGAAGGAGTTATGAGTCCAGAAGCTCCGAAAGTGAAAACATTTCGGTTGGAGAAAAATGTAATTTTAGTTTTTGAAAAAAGTTAAAGATCTCCTTGCGGAAAGTAAGGTCCCAAATCCTACCACATATCAATGTATTACCTTAAAATTTTCAAATACCTTACATCAATTGCGAATATCATAACAAAATTTGGGAGGAGAATATCCAGAAAATTTGTATTTTATCAAAGGCGATTTGGCAACATTCAATACTTTATACGGCAAATAATTTTCAATAGTTTATACGGCATGCTCGCTACACAGTACTACACTGGCAAGCACAACTTTAAAATTTCGCCCAAGTAATCAAGTAAAGTCTATTAATTGCGGAGGGAAACCAAAGGAACGGAAGTGCATGCACAGAAGAAAGTAAAATTTGAGTCGGTTTTGCTCAACTGAGCGTGAATCAGTGGCTGATTAGACAATCAGCAATTGCGGAAGGGAGCCACGTCGCGAGCCGAGTCACAGACGTCGCGGGAACGTCTCACAATCAGAGACGAAACCAAAAACACATTTCGTAGCTTGGCCGACAAAAAGACGTAACTATACCTATGAAGTTGAGCCCGGGAAAGCATTGACTTATATGGATTCCAGGGCTCATAGCGAAGTATAGTTACGTCCTGATGATTTAGCGGCCGCGGCCCCAGACCCGGCCGTGACAAGTAAATTAGGCGCCTGCCGACTATAGCTCATCGCAGTGTCACTTCCGACTGTTACCGTTGGCCTCACCGGGTTTTGGCGCCGTAATTAGACTTTTCCGAGGATTTAAAATCTTGAAATTCGCTGGAAAAAAGAAACACATTGGATCTAGAGTCCAGACTCTTGAAAACATTGACAAGAAAAAATACTCTTGATTCAATCGGATTTTTGCTTGAATCAAAACGAAATCCGATTAAATTAAGAGGCTTCGTTCTTGATTTAAGCTAGATTCTGATTGAATGAAGAGTTCTTTTTCTTGTCGATGTTTTCAAGAGTCTGGACTCTAGATACAATGTGGTTTTTTTCCAGTGTTTGATTTTGACATGTGTGGAGCCTGGGGCCAAGGAAACAAGGGGGCTACCATGCCAAAAGTCCCTTCAATCTCCCCCAGGAAATCTAGGGAGTTTTTCCGAAATGAAGAAGTGGCATATCTGTGGTGGCGAATCCAGCGAGTTGGCAACACTGTAAGCTCACCGTTTAAATCCATTAAATATATCGATTCTGAGTGAAACCGGCTGCCTCTCATAGAATCGATTGTTTAGAATACATTTTATTTAGGGAGAAACAGTGTTGCCAAATTGCAAGACTTGCCACTGCATTTTTGTTATCTGGGGACCGGAGAGGCCAGAAAGGGATGGGGGAAGGGGGGATTAGCTCCTTACCTAAAAAAAACTCGCCTGAAAAAAATGGGAGGAATGTTTCGATTTAAGAGAGTGACATTTTGTTATCCTTAAAATTTTATTGAAATGCATTTTGCGGCAATGGCTGCTCAAGGCGTCTTTGTTTTAAACAAATTTCCAGGAAGGGCTCGAGGACCTCTTTTTGGAGCCTTATGGACCCCCCCCCCAACCCCTTTTGTTGGATTTTCTGTTTGATGCACCCTCCAGACCCCTAAATGATGTGCCTTTCCGATCCTCCCAAAAAATTCCCCGTTCCAACTGTGGCTGCCAAATGAAGAATGTAGGTTTGAGTAATCTGGATAGTCTGACACTCCACAGTTAATTTTTAAGAAAAATAATTTATTATCTCCTCTTTATTTTTCTTTTCCGAACCTGCGTGCATTTTTAACACCTACTTGCCACCCATGGACCGCCTTTATTTTGCCGCCCCTTCTCATTCGTTTTAAATCACCGATACAAACCATCAAGTGAACGTGCCGGAGGAGGAGGGGTACATAAGACGCGTTTACTCGCGTTGGGCACATTTTTGGTGAAAGCCCTGTCAACACTAGCAAAAGTTCACGGAACTTTGCGCGAAAATTAAGTTCCGTAAACCTATCTCTGTGTGAACGAGACCGTTCATTTATAAGAAAAGAACGAAAAAATTATGAAAGAATAAACATGAATGTGGTTTCATATTTTTAAGTTCCACCACCGCGCCAACTGCACTGTGTATGGCGCAATGCATGAAGTATTGAAGTATTCCTACAGTTTTGTATGCGCTATGCGTGACACGCCGACCGCTGCTGCACGGCGTGCACGCACTGTGAAAGACGCAACGCGTGAAGTATTCATGCAGTCTTGTAGGCGCTATGCGTTTCACGCGCCGATCGCTGCTGGCCGCACTACGTTTGATGCAATGCGTGAAGTATTCATGGAGTCTTGTAGGCGCTAATATGTGTTCCATGCCGACCGGCGCTCCGAGGGCTTCTCCTTTCCATCTCAAGTTCTCGCCATCATTGCTCTCTGCGCCGCGCCGCTCCGGGCCAAATTGCGTGTTTGGATTCTCTCTCAACTTCTGTCTCTTGTATCACCGAAAGACGAACAAATTAGAAATTACTATATACTATAACTCTCAGGAAATTAGAGCTTTTTTCGCCTTTTTTCGTTCGTAATTTTTTTTCTGCTTCAGATTGTTTTCTTGATACCTACATTTGAAAGAAATACAACATTTGCCGCCCCCTATATTTCCCGCCATGGGCCGCAGTCCATGTGGCCACCCCCTTAATCCGGCCCTGGATTGGTAGCCACACAGACACACTCATTTAAATGATATGTGGATAAATGTGCTCTGTTATTATTGATGACACGTGAGATTGTGTGTTGTGTTTGGTCCCGTTGGTTAAAATCTCTTTTAGAGCAAGAGGATCTTTCAAGGAGAGGTTGTTTGGTTTCTTATTATTGGATCTTTTGTCTTCTGCAAAGAAAGCTGAAAGAAAGTTACGCAACGAATATGGTGTTAATTCAAGAGTTTGTGAGGAACATTAAAGATAGAATGTAGGAATGCTGCCCCTTGCTCCCGTTTTACGTTATGTAATACGCTTGAAAACAAAATATCAAAGAAAGCAAAGATAATAATCTGTTATCCCTTTTTATTGTACTGGTTTTCAGTGGTTGTAACACGCACCATTGAAGTACGAAGACAGCTATACTCGTCGCAGTGCGAATTCACATAAAAACCAAACTTGCTTTAACCGATCATTTCATTCGACGTGTAAATGACCTTAGAAATATCTTTCAAATGAGGAAAATAAATTAGAAAATGTCAATTTGGCACGATCCGTGCAAAAAATATGGGGAAAACTCTACAATTAAAACAAATTAAGTTTCAGTAACTAATTTTCTAACGGGATTAGAAATACGTAACAACGCCAACTCAGGGAATAAGAAACGTACATAAAAGGAATACAAGAAAAATTATACTGAGGTGAAAAACGTCACTTTTTTGCTGCCTAAAAGCCACTCCTGCTTCACGTGTGGAACTGAACAGGAAAATGGCTTTCCTTAGTTTGTAGGTGCATATTATGTAATAATGTTCCATAGGGATGGGAACATCTTTGACGGCTCACAGCCATGCAGCGACAAAGTATGCTGAAAGTATTCGACGAGAAGAATAAGCTTCCAAACCTTAACAAAAAGTATTGTGCAATCTCTTCAATATCCCTCTGTTTTAAAAAGTGACCAGGTCTTTCAGATGTTAGTCATCAGAATCACCCAGGAGAAAAAAATGACCGCAGATGGGGAATAAATGCATCAAACTGAAAATCGAAAATTCCAGAACCTTACCTCATATACTGACCAATGTAATATCGCAGACGCAACGTTGGCAGTGATTTAATAAGTGTTAAGAATAGAATCTTGTTCCTTTGCGTCGTTGGCAGATCAGGTTTTAATGGAAAATGCATGAGTAAGCTGTCAATTCACACTACAATTTCAACATTTTCATCCGTATCTACTAAGTTAGTATCGGGCCTAAAAAATAAAAAAAAAACGTTTCTGTCTAATTTGACAACAAGGAAGGGTGTACGGACAAAATCCGGTCAAGCAACTTACAGCACCTTCCGCCATTTAATTTAGTTGAGTCTGTTCTATTCGTTATTCTCAAGAGCTTGACGAGATTTTCCAACTTTCTTGTCATTCGCAACAACGGTGGGTCTTCGACCCACACCCGCCTCATTGCTTACAAGTTTTCTTATAGTTTTCTTAAACTCACCAAAAAGGCCTTACAATTCATTTCTGTCAAAGGAAAGAAAAATTGCACGGGGAAAACTGTACTTCATTAAATTGCTTCTGAATTCTCTAAATTTTAAAAAAAGCTTTGACGAATTATATTTACCCGTTCAGAACATAATAATGTACAAATCGCAGGCGTGTACTCAATGAATCTATCGGTGAACTTCTCATGCAAGACACACAGAATATCTCGTACATATTTTGAAACTCCCATCATGAAAAGCTTCGCTTTAATTTTAAAAGTTGCGTACAACCTCGAGATCCAATATTATGAGTATTAACTAATTACCCTTCGAATTTATGTTCATCTTAAGATTTTTGGAGAATCAGAGAGAGTTCTTCGTTAAGAAACATATTTTTTATGATAGAAAGATAACACATACAATGCTGGTGTAAAAAAGGGCCTGCAAGTTCACCTATGATTTGTAGGTGGTGTTCATTAGGTACTGCCCTATAAATTTTGGCGCTCTTCTCTTCAAATTTGACCTTTTCTTGAACGGTTTTTGTCCATCTCAGTAGCCTTTGGAATTTTTGAGAATGAATCGCCTCCTTCCTGGCAAATTTCAAATACATAATTATTCTTTAGCGTGGAGAGCTCACCCTGGCGCCATCACTGAGTGTTATGTTTGGTTAGGATTTTAGAGCTCACGTATCAAATCTTTCATGTTTGATTTCCAGAACGTTCTTAGTATTCTTTTTTCCTGCAGGCTAGCTCTTAAAAATAGTGGTTATCTCGATTTTTTACACAGCTATTGTTTCAGAATCCTATGTTTGTCGTTTGAAGTGAGGACAATGATAATTAAATCGGGAGTGTGGTGGCGTCAGATAAACAGTTAAATGAAGCTGAGAAAAGTAGATCCCAAGAAGCCACATTTTATTGAAATACGTCATGAGAACACACACGTGTAACGATAAGAATACTATATTTTTGTAAGAAGGAAACGTGAATGCGAAATTCAGAGCACTATAAAAATGCGTCATCTACTGCGCTTCATTTTCTCTTAATCCTGTACCTTGAAAATATCCTGCCTTCATAATCGAAGCAAGTATTTTAAAAAAATTTAGAGAATGCAAAGCAGCCTCTTGTAGTTAAAAAAACAAATATGATTTTAAAAATAAAAGTTCATCAGTGTTCCTTCAGAATAAATAAAGGAAGTCAATTAGGAAATTGGGACAGAGCTTTTCAATGGTTAAAATACTTGCGGAATGAACGGATTTATCGCAAGGTGTCTGTGAATGGAAATAATTTAAATTGTGGATGTTAGTTCCTAAATTTCAGCCTGCAATTCAATCATAACCGTGCTTGAAATCTAAATTCCATGATTACAACCGAATTCTAGGTGCAACGCTTGAACTTGAACTTGCGTGAAAGAGTGCTTCGATAATTTTAGTGACGGAAACGTATACTGGAGATAGATCCGACTCTAGCGACGAAGAAATATATTCAACTAACATTCAAGGTCACCCGCTATTCTATGGAACTCCTTTCATTAGCTCGACCAGTCCTAAGCTACATATTTTTTTTTTTTCTCTCTCTCTCTCTCTATAATAGCTCCTTCGATATATTTTCCTCGCGAGCCTCGGTTTTCAACTCTCCTGTTTGGTTATTTGAGTTTTTAAAGATACGTAAGCCATTATTTGACTAGCCATCGTTTGCGTAACCAACTAAAGCAGTGCTCTCTTTATTCCTCATACATGTCGCGTTTCAATCTATATTTCATAATCTGTAGAAAATCAAAAAGAAATAAAAAAAGAGTAAAGTTTGCGAAGAATAGGAATCTTTTTAGGAGAGGAGTCTTTAGGATCTTTAGAGGAGAAGTAATCTTTTTGGGGAAAAGTAGTTTTCGGTCTTCAATAACAAACCAACCAATCGACCAAAAGTTCTTCTCATACAATGCGTCTTAAATTGAGAGGTGAATTCTTCTGTAATTATCTAACATACATAACAAAACATACATCTAAATAACGTATCAACTTTTAGTTGTAAAAATGCGTGTCAGAAGCGTGGACAAAGTTTCGCAAGGTGATGGCGTAAACCACTCGAGATGAGCTTCAGGTCACGATCAAAAAAGTGAGCGTGGTCATATTTGGAATGAAATATCCCGTGGCGCTACGCAGGTACTCTATGACTGTTATTGATGTCATCGTAAGGTCAACTCCAGTCCTTTTTGTATGGGCTGGCTGGAGGTATTCTAGAAGAATAGTCCATAAACAGGTTTCATCTGAAACCTAAAATACGAGCCACACACCTCATTAACCTCTTGATGCCCACTATCTCCCTAATCCCAACCTGCATGTCGCAAACTTTACGAATTTTGACGCAAGTGCTCAGTCACAAAGTTTGAGAGCCCATTGAGTGATTTTACTCATCCAATCAACTTTAGCTGAAAATTTAGGAACAAGGGAGGAGGGGATAAAGAGGAAGAACTCAATTCCCTCTATATGGCAGTCATATTTTCAACTACGACCTGTGAATAGAACAAATTACGGTAGAATTAAAAAGGAAGATACACAGCGAGAAAACTCAACACAGAAGTTTGGTTAATACGAGAAGTAAAACACAAAAAACCCAAGCCTTTGGTTGACTCTGAACTGGAGTTTCCCAGTCCCTTCATTCTTTTCTGCGTTAAATTTACCGCATTTTGTACCAAAATCAACACAAACTTTGCGTCGGATTGTGTTTCACTTCCTATAATAACCAAAATAAACAGAAGAATACAAATATTTTTATTAGTATAGGTAAATACACTTATTTGAAGGTGCCCTAACAAAAAAAAGTCATTAAGACCCTTGGAGAGAAGAGATCCATTTACTATGACATAATTATCAAACATCGAAAAAAGGGGTAGGCAGTAAGAAATAGGAAGAGAGAAAAGGGGGAATTTGCAAAAAATAGAGAACGACAACGATAGAATATATTAAACGGAGATTCTCTGTTTTTAAAGAAATAATGCCGAACTTGTACATTTAGTACACGTAGCCCCAACGGAAAAAAATATGATAGTTATTTCAACTATCATCCTGGCTGATTTTGACGCCACCCTGAAGTGTAGTTGCATTAGCCATCGGTATAGTTGGTCGAGTCAGTTAAAAATGTAGTTGAATCTACCATACCTCTGGCCGGTACAATTACACTTCTGGCACGTGTCAAAATCAGCCGAGATTATAGTTGATATTATCATACTTTTTTCATGCTTCGTAGCCCTCATTGCTGTATGACTTTCTTAATTTTTTGGTCAGGAACTGTAGATGAAACTCAGAATATACAGTGCTCCGTCGAGGAGAAATAAATTATGAATGTACCCATAAGACGCTAATTTAAGCGTTGATGTGCATGATAAACAACTTACCCATAGATGATGTGTGCTTGCATAATTGATTCCCCATTACGCGAATTAATTATACGATTGAGTTGGGAGAATGACCATAATTACTTTTGCCGGGAACTCTACCCAGGATGAGAGCATACTGATTTCTGATCGAATTCAATAACTCGGTCATTTTAAATTATGCTCCCAACAGCTCTCCATAATTAACCTAAATGACATAAATCTAGAGCGTCTCCAAATTCAAGGTGAAAAAGACTCTTTTGCATACTACAACCGACCGTAACTCAACATTTAAGCGATTCACAAAATCTCAGGGAAGCAGATTCATAACTGGAAATGAACGTGAATGATCAGAGTCGTTTAATGCGATGCAAAATTATTCGCACATCCTCTACTGAGTACTTTTTCCGCTTAGCTTCATGTAAATTTTGAGGGAATCGTGCTTTCGGGAAATGTTTTCCTTACACGATCACACAGGTAATGTTCAGCGTGTGGGAATAAAGTGACATAGACTTGGTGTAGACAAGTATGAAATAAAATACAAATTTCAAGCCCATAATTTTTGCACCCTAAATATTTTTACTATTCATCAGATTTTTAACGGAGAGAAATAGGCTTTTAAGCGGGTTTAAAATCATCCTCAGCTATAGTTTTCTGATGTTATCTGGTTATCATGATAGACGTTGTCCATTCGTAAATTAGTTTCAAGTATCTTAATACATTTTGAGCAAGTGCTTGTGAAATTCTGCACACCTTTAAAGAAGGCACTGGGAATGAACCCTGACATGACAAGGGTTCCTCATATTCACCGAAAGTTTGATAAAAACTATGCTTCCACGTATAAACCTGTGCGAAAAACTAGGCAGCTCACGCTGGCAGTCTTCTTTAATAACACCTAATGGATATCAAATATGTGATTAGTCAATAGTAAGCGATGGTTCAATCGCGAAGTTTTTTTTAGGAGCAGAGACTTCGAGATCAGCATTAGACAGTCGCAATTCCCGGAAGTCGATTGTGCTGTTTCTCCCTCCATTTAAATCTATTGCAAGCATCGATTCTGCGTATAAAACTGCTTGTTTTGATAAATATCGATTAAGTATAATTGAAGTTGCATGTATTTGATTAGACGGAACGCAATGTTGCCAACTTGTGGGAATCATGAGATTAACGGCACTATCTTGGTTCGAAGTGAATTTCAGCCCTTTTAAGCTTTTGGAACGAAGGTCCCTATCCTTTAACACGTAAAAATAAAATGGTGTACCGCTCTCCTCGTCACACACATACATCCCCCCCCCCCAATGGGNCCCCCCCAATGCGTGACGTAATATAGGGACGGCTTTCTTTGGGCCCATTGTAGGAGCTGAAACCAAATTTTCCCTCTATCTAAGAATTATGTTTTGTTGGTGGATATTTGCATTATTAAAATTGACCGAGGCATGCTAAAATTCGACCTTGTTTAGCTGAAACGCAGCAAGCCACATCAGCTATTGCCAAGTTTAAGTGAGTGATTTAATTTTTTACGAGAGAACATTAGTGCAAATCTCTTTGAAAATTTTAAGGAATTTGCTTCGTACTCTGCAGAAAATTCACTGAAATTTTCACAAAAATCCGCGCAGCCGTTTCCATGTAAAAAATTAAACCACCAAGTTAAATGTAACAATAGCTGATGTGGATTGGTTCTTTCTCCTCCTTAACACGGTCCAAATGGTTCCCACCGAATATTATGAGTTGTGTCGACGGATATTCCCTAGTGTACCTATATTGAGAGTATGGCCACTGGGCCCCATGGAGAGGCTTAGAACCCAAAAATGGCGGTGCTTTGTTTTGGTTTTTGCGGATGAGAGGGGGGTCATTGCCAACTTTTGACGGTTTTCATCAACCGCACTTGCTGCCAACCTTACTATATTTGAGATAATCTTTCTCAAAAATTGCACACGATTAGCCTTAAAAATATGTAAAGAAGTCGCAATAGTGCATGTTGGTTTTCTCGTTACGATAAGCAAAGAAAACTACATTTTAAGTCATTTTGCATTACATTAATTTATGGCGTCCGCCATTTTCGGGTCCCAAGGGCTCCATTCAGCCTAAGATGTCTGAGTCAATCAGAGGTGGTAACACCAGAGGCCATACTCTCTCAAAACAGGTACTCTAATATTCCCTAGAGTCCCTTCATACCCAGAGTTAAGACAACTCGATTATCAGCTGACTGGCAGCCGGCCTTGGCTGGCCATGGAGGCCGAAACGAGTGCACCTAAACGAACGATATTGAGGGATAAGGATCAGGAATCCTGCGATGTCTGTCTCACAAAAACAACAACATCAACAAATTGATCAATTAAAACGAAAATTAGATTGGCTTGTGAATAATTTCTTAATCTATTTTCATTTTAGACCGATGGAAATAACAATTTACTCTTGATAAACCACAATTAGGTAATATTTCCATTATTCTTGTTCACATTCGAGGTACCGCCATCTTGGTGCACTCGTTTCGGCCTCCATGAGCGAGAACCAATCAGAATTGGATTTTTTTAGGCCACTTTCAGCCCAACCAAAAGTGAGTTGTCTTAACTCTGGGTATAAAGGGACTCTAATATTCCCCACATTAAAATTGAGCGAAGAATGCTAAAAATGTCGAGCAGAATTCGTCGACCAATAGAGCACGGCAAGATTCGCGAGTGTGGATCGAATCGTTTCGTCATCAGGCGTGCCCGCGCCTTGACAAATAATGAAATAAAACACGGTCGGTGCGAAGGAGATACCTACCGGTCACGGCGGAGTCGTAGTTAAAAATTATTACTCCATCGATTTCGTCACCCATTCAATCTAAGAGCAGACAACCAGTTTAGCACGGCCAGGGCACTGTTGCTTGACCGACATGCATGATCCGTGTTGTTTAAATCGGAATCTCGCGATTTTTTTCACCAAGATTGGCACCTCAGCGAGGCTCCTCTCCCCCAATTTAGATTCGTGTTGCTCTGCCTTCTTCTCCGGCCGATCAGACCTCAGACGACCTGACCTTATTAGGCCCACCTGTCTGAGTATTTAGATTGGTCAATGGCTGAACTTTAAGACCGCTTGACTCGTTTTTGTTTATTTTTAATTTTTTCAATGACATGCCTGCAAATTTACAAACCGACTGATATTTCAGCAGCAATTGAGCCATTAATCGTGAAAACAACTTGTAAGCGTTGCCATGCTGTGCAGATTCTGCATATTTGGACTTATTTATCAGCTTAAAAATGTGAAGGCTTTGTTAGAATTTTTACCTAAAAATCTAACACATTTTTTTTTAATTTTTTCAGAGTCTAATATGCATTTGAATCGTTTTATTTTCTGTAAATGCACGTGGAGGAATAAGATTTTCGTCACAACCAGCCACTGGACGACTATCCTATTTTTTTCCGCATGGTGTACGAAGTTAAATAAAGAAGCACTGCAAAGGGCATGTACTGTTTCTGAAAAGAACAGTAAAGAACATGTTTGATTTTAATTTTAGTAACTTAAAAATATTAAACATATTCATTTTTAAACTGTAATTCTGTAGTTCTGTATGTATTTTAAACGCACGTTGATGATGAACATGATCACGTTATCTCACGTAAAAATTGTTTGTTACAGGTAAATCCTTCAATGTTCGGCAAAGGCTAGTCCATACAATCAAGACTTCATGTTTACCGAAACTGATCTGTGAGCTGAATGCATCGCCACACAAGGAGACCTTGTCAGAAGCAGAGAGATCTCTTTTGTCCTTAATTAGGTAAATATCTGACTGCCAACCTGTTTTTGGAGGAAACAACTCTTAGTTTTGCTCTAGCAAAAGTTTGCAACAGGCCCATTTATTGAATGATCTAACCATAAATTATTTATTTTTTGACAAACAGAGCTAACTTGATCTCATTCATTTAGTGCATTAATTTATATCGATAGATTCTAAGCAATTTTTAATTTATCCATTCGAAGTCTGTCTGTACCATCAAATTATCATTTACAAAGTTCTTGAGTACCGTCCCTTTACGGCCTCTATTAATTTACTCACGATATAATCCAATCATCTTGCTCTAGTATTATTCGTGCATTTCTTTTCTTATTTTTCCATTTCGTTTTTCATCTGTTAGGTATCAACTATTCTTGCTAAGTACGCAAACATTATTTGCAATGTACTTGGGCATATAATTTTACAATTCAAGACATCGTATTTGCTTCGGAAAAACATGAAAATATGTAGTAAAAAATGGTAGTCGTAATACTAGAGATGAACGTACACCACTTGCCCCTCAAGCTTTTTATCACGAAACCCCAGAATGAAGAAGGAGGGCAGGAGGTAACCCTCTTGAGTCACAATTCACTTAAACGGATGAATATAGGGATATAGAAAATGAACTTTAATGTCCCCGATATCTCCCAATGCATACGCTCGGATCATCATAATTCATTTCAATTTTTTTGACATTTAATTGCTTTTTGCGAAAAAAGATAAAAGGAAAGTCAAAACGGGGGAAGGAGCAGCAGCGCTCGCATGAGGAGAAGAAAGGTAATTTATGACATTCTCACAGCGGTATGAATCATATGTAGGAGCCTTTCTACTGCTCGCATGAGCGCGGCATTTGAATAAAATATTGTAAAGTTCGTGTCTTCTGCCTTTTAAATGAAAAATAGCTTGTTTAAGGTGAAGAGCTGTAAGCATAATACGTTTTCATTCCCGAGGGTGGAAGATTTACTGAAGTTCTCGACCCTCTAAACACATCTTCGTGAATTAAGTCTGTTGACTCTGATAAGTAGAAACCAATACGCAGGGATGATGCATATTTGGTCTTTAATTACATGCATTAAACTTATTTTCAAAAAAATTTCATTTTTACAAGTGAACAAAATATGATTTCTTAAGGAAAAACTTTTCTGGCAAACTTAATAATCAGTAAAATAGACAGTGGTTTTACCTCATTTTGCTGTAATATTTGTTTATCTCAGTTCTAAAGATCTCATCCTGGGGAAAATGAATTATGTCACCAACATAAATTCCATGAAAAGTAACCCTCATTTGAACGTTCCCAAATTTTCTGCAATCGAATCTCTAATTTTGCTGCAAATTATGAATATTTTTTCTTCAACTTTTCAGATCCTATTTTTAAAATTACGTATAGAATCGTCCGTAAAATCAATGATTATTCCTTGCAGTAATTTTCCCTGTAATTCGTATTTTTTTAAACTGAATTTGGCAACGTTTCAAAGCTCCGAAAGAGTTTTTCCTTGATGCAGCAGTGTATATCGCAACTGCGGATATGATGCTGATACTCTCACGCACACCACATTATGCGGGTAATTCCAGAGAACTCGACAACGCTGTTCAGCAAATTAAAAGTCGCGTCGCGTGCGGTACAGACCTTGGCTTCCGGTTTGAAACGTCGTTTTAAAATTTTGATAGACCATGTTCACTACGAGAATGTTACTGGTTACTAGATTCCTCGGAAATTATATGCAGTCAGGGGCCTCGTAGTCTTTAACATTATTTTTAATTCGTAAAACGGGCTAAACGGCCATCAAAAGCTAACTTGGTCACCCACCGGCCAAGGTACCTTAAGCGCAATACGACGTTTCAAAATTTCCATCGCCGTTTTATTTTTTTACAGAGAAATTGTTCAACAAAGCTGTCCAAAAATTTCACTGAATGTTATACGCGCTGTCGATAGAATTCAGTGAAATTTTTAAACCGATTCGACCAAAAATGTCTGCGTAAAAAAACAAAATTACGCCGGAAATTTTGAAACGTCGCATGGCGCTTGTAATACTTTGGCCGGGAGGTGACGATTCGTTGTTAGTTTGTGGGTACCCGATTTTTTTCATTTTTACATTCTTATATATCTTTGAATGCTTGTTGAGAATATTTTTCGTCGCATAAAAAAAATCCTGGCTACACTGAAAAAAAAAGTATCACAATCTCAACCACACTTCCAGTTGATTTTGGCGCCAGCCATAAGAGTAGTTGCACTAGATAGATAAGTGTAAAGGCACCAGCCAACGGTATAATTAATCCATCTTCATCCTGTGCTGACTGTGAGGGCACTAGCTCGAGGTATGGTTGATCCAACTACACTTTAAGCTGACTTAAACATACCTCTGGCTTGCGAAACTACTCTATTATATCTGGCGCCAAAATTAGCTAGGAATATAGTTAGGATTGTTATGATTATTTTCCGTATAGGCTACTGCTGTCTCTCCTCTCAGAGAGAAAGATGCCTCCAAAAATATGTGTACATCCTGTAACCCTACCACCCCACATTTCGAGCTCTTGAAGAGGAAGCAGTTCATTTACTCATAACTAACGCCCCCGCTTGCACGATTTCCTTCCCGAGCGGCTCCGAAAGTTTAATGGAAAGTACGGCGAAAAGAGCGCCGCGCATCGGGAGTAAATTCATGGGCGCACACTTACTTACGCAGAAAATATAATTCAAATTCCTCATCTAAATAATAATAGGGACAAGCATTGTGACTGGCGGGCGGACAAGGCTGCAAGTGTAAATCTTGGATTTCGGCTCCGGGATCGAGACGAATATATTAAAAGATGCGGCACTCAATATTGCGGGAAGGGCGCGAGGGGCGCACGAGACAAGGGAGGGGCGCGGATCGGCAATGATTTACATAGACGCTTCAGCTCTTGCATTATGTTCCGTTTCGCGGGATAAGTAAATCAAGCAGCGAGATTTACAGTGTCACATTTGACAAGAGACTTACCTTATTTGAGTAATGGATTGTTCCGCCGATGTACAAATCTGTGCCCCTACCTTTGCCTTTGCGAGGAGCATTTTTTTAAATCAGCGGCGTCTTTAACTTTTAAGGACCTCATTATGAGCTCCTTATTTGCATTCATATTAGTTCGTTCCAACCCGCCCCCTCGCCTCCCACATTGGATTTTTGCATCATTTCATCCCCGAACAGAGGAGTTTTTCTTTTTCTCTCCGGTGCTTCCACCCCGTATTCATGAACCATTTGATCAGAGCTTGATAAATTCGATTTACCTTTATTTTAACCACCGCGGCACCTAATGAGCCACCTCACTTGGAAAGCAAGGATAATCCGCCTATTTTTTCATGAGGAAATGAGTTTAGTCAAACGTTGTCAGGATGGAGGTGAGCTGTCAAACTCCGATTCCTCTCCTAATTCTTTTTCCCCCATTTGCTTGGTAGATCTGCCTCTCCTAATAAGTATGTAAAAGAGAGCTGGAAAGCTAAAAAATCACTTGCCAGTGTAACAATAATGACTTTATCTTACGGATTCATCTTTGAACTTGTGCTAATGTTATCATTAAAAAATGGTACGTGCGGTGTCTCCGAAGGAAGGATTGCTACGTACACTCAATATTTTCCAAGTCTGTTAAATTTTTGAGCGGTAAGATCCAAAACTGGAATGATACACCGATTGGAAATGTAACTTGTAAGACAATTTTAATATTCCTCGTCCAGAGACAAATTGTCATTAGGTATTTTTTTCTTTGCCTGAAAGTTCACTTTTCCTTTTCAGTTCTTTCGATTGCATCCAGTTCTATGCACAGTGAAAAATACCGCGTGTAAATGGAATGTCAGCGAAATATTTTGAGTAATTGTTCAACGATTGAAACCTGTTCCTTCTCTAAATAAAAAAAACAACAACAATAAAACATGCCATTAAACGTGACCAAACATGTTCACCTACACTTGATTATTTTCTTTTAGACGAGAAATTAAAGGCCGCATGTTGTAGTCTGCAATTCGACCAAAATTGTTGAACTAAATTACGCTATATTTGTAAAGGGGTAGAAAACTACGTAATATTTTGCTGCAAAGTTTTCTGACTGCAAGTGCGTTTTGAAAATGAGGAAAGTGCACGCTAATGTATTGAAGCGTTATGGCACCAAACGAAAATTCAGTGAAGATAATGCTATCTTAAGCCGTCAAACTACGCAACAAACCGTAGATAAATATTCAATGTACTCGTATATTGGCCTAAAAATTATGACTCAAACCTGTGGACTCAAGGTTCTTTTTTTGTTCGCAGGGACACGAGTATCAGCACAACTGCGGAAGTGACTTCCAGATACCACTTCGCAGCACACATGGGTCAGCTCATTGCAGGAGTTGACGGCACTGGATGCCACAACTTTTATCCCTCCTGTCCGTTTCCCGGGCTGCAAGTGATGTCAATGATGAAAAAAGTGCAGATTAGATGATTCCTCCACCCCCTATGGAACTGCATATTCCATCGTCAGAAGACAAATCTAGTCTACCGTGGAAGCGTCGTCACTGGGAACCTTGGAACCCTGGAGAACCCTGGAACCAGAACTTGGGAACCCTGGAACTTGGGAACCCTGGAACCTGGGAACCCTGGAACCTGGGAACCCCAGAACTTGGGAACCCTGAAACCTGGGAACTCCAGAACTTGGGCACCCTGGAACCTGGAAACCCCAGAACTTGGGATTCCTGGAACCTCGGAACCCCAGAACTTGGGAACCTTGGGAATCATGCTCATGTTCAGTATGAGCGAAAAGGATAGGATTGAGCCTCGATTGCTCTTACTTTGAAAGGAGTAAGCTGAAATAGAGTGTAGAGTGTTCTTGGGAATACTAGCTCCAATAATTCGAAGTCCTATTTCATTCCACAATCCACGTGGCTCTTATCAGAGACTTGTGAACAATTTTTGCTGTCTTCAGAGGAGGATCAATGCAATTCGTCAAGGATTCTGGTGTGGTCAAACTAGCGTGTGATATCACATTAATTATGTAAAAGTTCTGGGAGGGTTCGGAAATCTTAGCCACAAAAAGGACGATAGCCCCTGCGCATGAACTTAAAAAGACTCATTCTCAACCAAAAATATTGCAAAATTCAGTGAAATGAAGGCAGGGTTTTTTCCTTCGAAAAGAATCCTACTTTCATTTCTCTGAATTTTGCAAATTGTTCGGTTTACATACCGATGCTTTATGCTAAATACGCGCAGTGTGGCTATCGTCCTTTTTTGGCAAAAACTTCAACACCTGCCGAGATTTTTACATTGATTGATGCGATATTTCGCATGCCAGTTTGACCACGCCAGATTCTAGATCGAGTCACCTTGAGACTAAATAATTGTCTGAGAAATATTTCATCTGCTAAACCATATATTTAGACGGTAATATTCATCAACTCTTTTCTTCATTTTAAAGGAGCGATAGTTGAGTATGCATGGCCGGATTTACATTTTTAGCGCCCTAGGCTAAACTTAGGGTGGCGCCCCTAAAAGTAGGCGCTCTCGTGGGGGGGGGGGGGGGAGNGGGGGGGGGGGGTGGAGTGCCCTTGTGCCTATGATACGCGAAGGAAATAAATTTGTCAACAACAGCATAGAAATTTTAATAAGTCACGTTTTTTAAAAAATTCTCAAAAATTTTGCGCCCCTCAGAACGTTGCGCCCTAGGCTATAGCCTATGTAGCCTATTGGTAAATCCGGCCCTGTGAGTATGGTTCTCCGATTCGAGACAAATATGTTGACGTTACGCCATAGTCATCGATGCTTTTTACTGTAAAACAAATTCTGATTGCAAAGGAAATTAATTCATTTAGAGCTCTAATTTGTGTTGTGCGATTTTTGTTTGTATTGCGTATCACTGTTTCACGAGTACAAGCACCGACGTCTATGACATAATGCCAACATGTTTCTCCTTTTTTAAGGTCAGGACTGAAATAATTTTGTACTTAATATAGCTCAGTAATTCACTCAGTTTTTCTTCTCAGTGAATCTGAAGGCACCGCGTTCTTTGGTGTCGAGAAACTTGATAGGGACATCTCCACTTTTCTTGGAGGCCTTAGAACCCATAAAGTTCAGGTATAGGACACAATTGAACTTAAAATTATTGCCTTACCAGTTAGTAGTGCAATGTTTAATGTATTTTTTTATTTTTATTTTTTTATTATTATTATTATATTTTAAACTCTTAATCTCTTTCCTGAGGGAGTCTGTGTAAATTAATTTATTTTAAGCTTTGTAGTGTGAATGACGATTTTGTAACATTGATCAATGAATTGATCCTTATTGGTTCCTTAGTTCGGTAAATATGTGACTAAGTTGTTTTTGCCAATCTCGTTTTAGAGATTTTTTTCTCAGTTGAATTTGACTGTAAAATTCTTGTACATAATATTGAGACTGATCGATCTTAAATCATCAAAGTTGTATTAATGCTTTCAGCTGATCATTGATGTATGACCGAAAGTTAATATTAAGTATGTATATATGTTTTTGTCAAAAATGCGCAATGCAAATCCTAATATTCACTCAGAATCAGTGTATCTGTGAACGAAAGGAAAAATAAGCAAACATGATTTGGCGATGAAATCACGAAAACAGCACGTATTTTGGTTGTAGTGTTTCACAATGCCAGCGTCTACTCTGTTAGGTTCTAAGCATAATGATATTGGACATTTTTGCCCAAAATTTAATCAAACAATAAAAAAAAAATAAATAAATAAATAAATAAAACAAAACACAGTAAAACAATTTATTCAACGTCGTTGATTAGTCAAGCCACATTTTGAGATAAGGGACCTCTATTTTTAACGCATCCATTAAAGCACTTATCTGCGTGAGGAAAATAATAGCACATACGTTTTTATCGCAAAATTCTAGAAATATTAGCTGCACAATGCAACATGAAAAGTAAAATAAAACATGATACCTGCAACGTTCCACACCGAAGTATATGGTTTCGTAGTTCAACTTCAGGTTTAAATCATTTGAAGGGTGGGGAACAGTAAAATGTATTAACCTTAAAATTAAAAGTGTTCTCTCGAAGTTTTTAGTATGTGTCCGCGGCGAGTCCACATTGGCAACATTGGCTTTCTTCCCCATTTAAACCTGAGTGATATATCCATTCTTGTAGGAGCCCTAGCCCTTCAAAGAATCGATATATTTTCATAGGTTTAAATGGGGAAGAAACTATGTCCCCAACTTCCTGGATCTGGCAATGGTATCTGTGCACTTCAAAATTTACCACTTTGGGGTTATTTTCGTCAAAAATCTGGATTGACAGGCTCCATATAGAGGGTTAAGGCTTACGTGTGTGTGTGGAATTTTCTTCTTCCTTACCCGAATTTTGTTGGCAGTTAACGTATGGCTGAATTTTGTGGCAAGAATGTCGACTATGTTATTCAATCGCTTACCAGTGGTTGGAACCGGCGAGGAACTGAGAATGGCTTGAGCAAGTGAGCCTGTCGTAAAAGAAGCTCAACTAGCGTACGGCTTGAGGTTAAAATATAATTTTCATGATTTACAGTCGAATTTAGAGATTAGGTTTCACAACTTGTGGTTGACTGCGTAAACCATCAAGATTTCGGCCCATATTTTATAATCTATATTTTTTCATTTTTTATAAATACTTTTCAGATAGATTAATATTATCTACGAGCTTTATTACTTGATTTGTAGCTGATTTTCCAATGTCAAAGAGTGCATAGCTACCATCGTTAAATTTTGAGGTACATAGTTGCGTTAAAAATGATTCATGTGTATCTCACCTCTGGCACTGGCCCACATTTAATTTTACAGCTTCATTTGTTTTCTTCTTTTCTCAAAAAAAAAAACCCGATGACATTGTACTAATAATTGTATCATGCTCGCTGCTTGAATACATATTGGTATTCAATGGATGAGATGAATACTAAAAACTTTGAAAAACAATTCAGAAATAATTATGGTCCATCCGCTCATGTCTCTTGAAAAAATGTTACCGCATGTAGCAAATAGATTTGTCTCACTAATTTTAAAAGCACATACAATTAATTAGAGGATTAAAATGTTCGAAAAAGTGTGTAACCGTGGGTTTGAGAGGAAATATTGATGTAACCACTCTCGTCTATTTATTTTGCTTTCGCGTTATTTTGCTTCATTGTAAGTCTACAGATGTCAAATTGGATTTCAATAATGGCTCATTAGAAAAAATGTTCAAAAATGTGTTAAGTGTTGACGAAAACTGCTTTAAAGCCATTAAGTTCTCTGAAGTTACCAAAATAGCGTTTTGTTGGTCAATCGCACAACTAAACGCATGAAAATTACAGAAAAGTTTACAAATTCATAGACTTACCCTAAATAAGTACCATAAGTACCATAATATGCAAATGATGTGATAAGTTAAGAGATCAAAACTGATGCCCTCTTCATTGATTTTTACTCCTTGAACTTTTTTCTTCCTGTTACCACTTCTCTATCGCCGAGCTAGATATATTGACCATAATGAGAAAACTGATTAGTGTAAAGTATAATTGTTAAGTTTAAGTTACGTTCAAGTCTTAGGTTAAAGTGTACATTTTTGTAAATGAGTCAACCGGTTACTTTTATATTTACTTACTATCTTAGGTACTGTGTTTAATTTATTTTCTAAATTGTTACCATTATTTGTGAATAAAAGTTTCAAGCTTTGATATCAAGGAACAATCCAAAAAATGCATCCTTTCAAATTTTTCCACTCAAGTACGAGGATAGGACAAAACTATCATGATTTGAAACCGATACGAACTAAAAAATACAATTATTATGAATTCAAAAAAAGCATCCTCGAGCAAATCTATAGTATAGGCGTGTAGTAAAATGTATCATTTGTGGTGAGGCTGACACGATTAAAATTAAAAATCCCTGATGTGAAAGGTATTTTAGCGTAAGATAGTTTCCGACCGCATGTCGGTATCACAATTACCTGTGAAAGTAGTTCCTACTTCCAGGTTTGTTTACGTTTTATCATGGCTCCTTTCATGATCATTTCTATAAAAAAAAGTAATCATTGGACGGTTCTCATTTCATCTTACAGTTTTGCCTCTCTTCCTCTGTATCCAATAAAAAACGCATACATGAATACTTTCACAGTCCACGACTTCAAATCATAGTCTTTACGAGATTCATGAGCTCTTCGCTCGCTCCACAGGGGTGCTTTGATACCAGAATGTGCAAATTTAGCACAATTTAGACTTATTTTACACAGCGTTACATGAACTCATTACATTCGACAATGCGTATTACCTTTAACTCATGGTTTCATCCATAAGGAGTTGTAGCATGATAAGGATAAGGTTAATTTGAAATCCTTCGCACCTCTAAAATATATTTAGTCATGAAGAGTAGTAAACCTTTATTGCTCCTTTTCTAGATATACACAGCTTCACAGGTGACAATGATGGTGAGATGAACCTTATAGTTCATTACAAGTTCGAATGGAATCACTCATGATTTCACTCCAGTTTCAGAGCCACAACAATAGCATTATAAACTCGGAAGTGCTGATAATAAGTTAGAGATGTATGAAATGTTTTTCCTTGCACTTTAGACCTCGTGCTATCATTTCAATGGCAAATATAATTCCACAGTTGTGCTTCCACATGAAGTTTTAAAATACATCCTAAAAATCTTACATAATATCCTGAGCTGTTTCGGGAATTTTTCCTCTGCTCAAGACAATTTCAATTTTTATATTTTAGGCAAAAAACAACCAACGACGCTCAGTGCTTATCCTAAAATACTTCCCTGTAAAAATTATTTGGTGGCAGAAACTTGTTCAAAAACATCTGTGGAGCAAGGTATGAATAGTTATGGCTTGAAACCAACAATGGATGACAATCCTTTTATGATACATTAACAGTTTACCCGCATGTGGGGCTACATTACACGCTTATCAGCAAAAATTCCATGCAGTTAATTTCTTAGGTACTCTTAAATAATTATGATGAGGAAATGTAATAACAAATAGTAACCGTAAGAAGCCAAAGAACATACGTTAATTACTCTCCTCACTGCGCATCTCTCATTCTATCGAGTGCTCCTTCAATGAACGTGATGGCAATATGAGCGTCTTGAGAGCACTAATAGTTGCTCGCAGTAGCTTTATCACTTTTGTTCCGTCCCAGCAAGGAACACACGTTGATTCTTCCTCTCATTACGTGTCTCTCAAGCTGTTGAGTTCGCACATTTGCGGATACAGCAAATTGGAAACATTATTTTTCTCCTTTGAACCTATGGAAATGCATCCATTCTTGGAGGGGCCAGGCGTTCCGACAAGAATCGATTAATCAATGTTGGTTTAAATGGAGGAAGCTCGGTGTTACCAAATTGATGGATCCGCTTTTGAGTTCGCATGTCTTTTAGAGCACATTCCATTTGTTGAAGAACGGCAATGCCTCTGGCTTCTGTTCGAAAAAAGTTAATTTTTAAACGCATTACTGCAATTCGACCATGAGAGTAATGGCATGTTAAGTAGCTTTAAAGTTGCCGGTTTTATTAAAAAAGAAAAAGAAAACTGAGTCACAATAATTATGAAAAATAAAAATTAAACTATTTGTCATGGAAGTGTAGTTTAGCCGTTGAAATCCATGCCCAAAAGAGCTCTGAAAAGCCTGTATGAGTACCCCTATTCAGCACAAGAATGACGTTTCCAGTCGGTGCAAAAACTGGAATCATAGTAAGATTTCACACGAAGTGAGAGGTTGAATGAGACGACGAAATGTTCACAGAAGTAAGTACACGGCAGCGCGGAATGCAACGAAAGTGAAAGGAATGAAGAGCGATGCAAAGCTCGTTTATGCGGACCAACACTTCCATAAGCTCCCGCGACTTCGCTCCAGCGTTGTCGCTCTTCCGTTTCCGGCCGTCGTGACTTGGCTGACGTTCAGCTAGGGCACGTGACGTCATCGTAGGTACTATCTTGAAGTGGGTATCAATTATATGAAATTGTAGAGGAACAATAATGATTCTCTTTGAGGATTCTCGTGCATGTGACATCTTTGGTGAGGGATAGATGGATATCATTTTTAGGTAGATCTTTGGGGTTCTGGAGGATCGGTGGGGGTGGGAGTTAGGATTTCACTGAATTTTCCGGGATGGGGGGCAAAATTCAAAAAATATAAAAACATACTGCCGATTCCGTAATTTGTTAATTTTATTTTTTCAAAAAAGAGAAAGAAAAAAAAATACAATTTAAATTCAACATTTCTGGAAAAAGTTCCCTTGGTTAAAGTTCTTAAGTTTAATCTTACGGAGGAAATCTTAGATTCTTTTCAAATGCTCCCGTGATACAAACCAATGGCCGTCTTTCACAACAATATTTTAGGGGCTTAGAGGACAAGATGCCTAAGTGCAGTTTTTGCTATTTCGAGAAATACGTGTTTAAAGTCTGGAAACTACATATATCCTTATGGCGGAGGGAAAGTTCAAACTGACTTTTTGATGCTTAAAAATTGGAATTTGGGATCGAATTTTTCACAAAATATGCATTGAGACTGGTTTTACTCGAAATCATTAATATCTAATTTTTTTTTGAAAACTGCATTTTTGCGTCTTGTCCTCCAAGCCCCTCATTTCATGCCCTGATTTTATTCTCCTTGGAGTCATCCATCAGCATTACCGTAACTTACTCACAGGGCAGGCTGCTATCTTTTTCCAATCTTTAGGCTTCCTATTCTCAAATATGAGTTTTTAAGATGACGAATTGTTCTTCCTAAGCCGCTTATTTTCAACAATGGTAGTTGTAACGGATGAAATTTGGCGAGGAGGAGCTGAGGTTTTGATGACGGAAGCGACGAAGATTGCGATATGCTGTCCGTTGTCACCATCGTATAGGTTCCCAGCTGAACTTCCGCCGAATGCAAATGATTGTTCTCAGCGACCGCGCTCCTTGAATTTTATCCATTCCGCAAATTGCCAGCACTATTGTTGATTGCACACTAAGCCCAACTTTCTATTGACATATTGCAAAATGTATAGCTTGCTGAAGCTTTGACAAACTGAAGTTGCCTTTGCATCTTGTCATTTTAGTCATTTCAGTCATTTTAGTCATTTTCAAACTTACTTTACTTAATGATATCGTTAGTTGGTTAATCAAATACCGAGGTTCTTCTCCAGTATTTGCAAAGAGCCTCCCAAAATTACCTATTTCCGCCCCTCTTGGAATACCTGAGGATTATATGTATCAAAGTGTGGCTAAAATAAATCCTCATAATGATACCTACATGTCTCCGGGAAAAGTTTCAGTTTGAGTTCTAAGATTTTTTGGTGATGGATCTATTGCATGTGAGAGATACAGCCGATTGGATAAACGTTCTACAAAATGCATATGATCAAGCTGAGCATTTCAAAAAAGTAAAAAATCTATACCTCGATGTACAATCTACGCACTTAGTATGCCGTATGAAGTACAAAAACAAATGTAAAAGGAGTACTACCAAATGCTTCTTCATATTTTCCCACGTGACAGGTAACACACAACCTTTTAAAAATCTGAAAATTAAACAATAAATCGATCAAATTCAATACCACTTCGACATAGTTTTTTTCACATCCGATTTGACGGAAACGGCCAAATCTCACAGAAGAAGATTTGATGGATCGTTTACTTGTGACATTTTTCGACAGATTTCGGCAAAATATGATATTTACTATCGCTCATGTTTGTTCTCATGTGTTCCCATCACGTCCGCTAAACACGAGAAATCAATCAAGACGTTCAAACACTTTAATATATTCAAATCCCCTTGATACGTGTGTCTTCTTTCAGGCACCCATTTTGTGAGTAAACCGTATGCCTTATCTCCCCAGTAAGAGCAATTATCATCATACGGGTGACAGTGACTTCTTTTCCTTCTACATTCAACTTTCAACCCATCTTTTGTCACTTTCATACAGTGACAAAAGTGTATTTTATAATTCGAGGTAATATATAGCTGAAATTACATCATTAAATGAAATGCTTCATAATAAGTTGATTCCTACATCGTACTTCTCTGTTGTCAACATTCATTATTTTTTTCAAACAAATCGGTGCATTCCTAGAAAATTACTTAGTGGAAGGTACGCTTCCTCTATTTCGGGACACGTTCCCTTACGAATCGTCAAAATTTATGCTGCGACGGACAGATTTTATTCACCTGTTGTTTATGATTTGAAGGCAAAGTAGAAAAAAACGAGTTGATACGAGCATATCTGCTGAGGCGTAGCTATATTCACAAATATTTTTTTTATGATGATGTTTTTTTACCTTCGACAGTGTAGTAGTCAATTTGATCGAATGGTATTGTAGGAGAGAACCCTCAATAACGGCATCGAAAAGAACCAGAGATTGTTATCGTTTTCAATTAATCAAAAGTTTAATCACACGGCGTTTTAGCCGTAAGAGAATAGATTGATGGCTTGACAGAGGAACAGGTAATGACGTCATAGGTTTTAAAAAATTGACGTTTCTAAGGGACGCAGACACATCGTGAAACACACAATTTTCTTTATGTTTTGTCTATGAAACAGTTAAAGCCAACCACCAAAACATAACTCCACAACTAGCTCATATACCAGTATGTCGCATACCATACGAGTATTCAGAAAAATCAACTCGACTCAGTTTTGATGCGTTTGACTCTTTTCGTCGCACACGCAAAAAGCTCACTCGACTTAAAAAATGGCGGTAAAAATGTGTGATCCGCTTTGGACAAAGGTTAAAAACTCACCCTGAAAAGAACACAGGCGGATCCAGACATTTCGCCGGGGACAGAAGGGGGATTCAAGTGGCATTCCAGAAAATTTTCAAAATTTTAAAGCATCAAAAACGCAGTTTGGGGTCAATCGCCCTGAATAATTGCAAAATATAAGCATCTTACTTCTCTCCTGGTTCCTTCCTTCTTCATTCCTTCCCTTTTCGTCCCTCCATTTTTCGGGCGATTGGGGGAGCGTGCGCCCCCTACACCTCCCTACACCGCCTACACCCCCCACACTCCCCCGCCCNTACACCCCCACACTCCCCTACACCCCCACACTCCCCTACACCCCCACACTCCCCTACACCCCCCATCCCCCTATGAAAAATGAAAATGAACACTCTCGAAGTCATAAACTCTCAAGTGCGCCACACACACGTCCGCCAAGGGCGCAAAGTCACCACGCGAATACGAGCTTTGGTGCACACACACGACTTTTACACCGCGTGTCCAGCGCGAGTCTCTGGGTTATTTGGTCTCTAGGTGTCACGGCCCAGGTCCGAAGGGATCCTCGCGACGCGTCACTCGTTGCGTAAGCTGGTTTTTTATCGCACACTCATCGAAAATAATAACGACCAAGCACGAAAAGCACCTTGAGAATTAGGTTGAGTCCAAGTTGGAAGTGGAAGTTAGCGCCGGCCGTGGCTGAGCACCACCACCAGCACGAGAACACTTTCACTTTTTGCGTCAGATGGCCGGGCCCGGGCAGTCGCACCTCGAACTCCGATCGCATGTCGAACAGTCCTTCCCGGCGCGCGCCACTTCGGGAACCTAACCTAACTCGCCGGAATCATCCCTTGAGATCAGATCGTGCGCGGCCGAGCAGACCATGGATTTGTTGCGGAGTTTTTACGTGTTTACGTTAGTGTTGCAGTTGCTACTGTCGTTGTGTTCGGACGGTGTGAGGACACAGGACACTGGATTTGAGCTTCCCGTCCAGCTGATTGGATTCCCGGTCATTATCATGTCCGTCAAAATGGCAAACTTTGTTAAAAAACTTGCCTATTCCCTTAATCCAAGTAAGTTCACGTGTGTGTATTGTGTTCCGTTTGGGTTATATAGAAAGAGAGAAAAAAATTCAACCCCATCCGACTTTTTTGATTTCGAAAAAAAATAAAAATTTAGCAATTTTTTGCGTATCAAACGTCAAGTTCAGGTGAACATGATCATGCAATCCTCTTGTATACGGTAGAACAATTTTCTCATTGTTTTTATTTCTTGATAGTACTACCTTTTTAGTAGGCAGCTTTATGGTGTACGATAAGTGGGAAATAGGTGGAAAACCTGTAATCTAAGGCTCCTGAAAATATGACCGTGAATCATATAGAAATGACGAGACAACGTTTGGAGGATCTTTAAGTCCAACATTCTATTTTTGACAAAATGACTTGGAGCTGAGGACTTACATCACCTGCCTGTGTTGCTGCCTCTCGGTCAACCAAGTTGCTGAATGGCATGCTCCGCCTAGTCATTCCTTTAACATATCCCTAAAAAGTATAGCTTCCTGGCGAAACGATTTTGAGACTGTGAATCTCCTTAAAATTTAGGTAATAAAGAAATGTTTGTATTATTTTTGCAAAGTTGTGATGTATCCACACAAAATATTCCCATAAATAATGTTATGAACACCACATCGACCTCCTCTCACAATTGAATAGGACATATTATTATGCATGACAAAAACAATTGATAAATGATCCATGTCATATGAGCTTTTTGAAATATATCATTGGTCTCCACTAAAAGTAAAAAATTAGAGCGACATTTTTTTAAATTTTAGAGGAACGCGGTTCATTCAAGTGTTGCTTATACTATAATCGAATCACAAAAGTTTCTTTTCATTTTTCTTTTTATTGAGAGCAACTAATGTTTAATAAAAAAATCATTAAAAAAAGAAAGTAAACAGAATTGTTGTCAAACAAAACGTTTTCTAATAATAATAATACATGCTTTGAAAGTTTGTTTCAAATTATTGCAAATACTTGTACATTTAATCAATAATATAGATTCAAGGAGTTTACGCAGCCTACAAGAAACTATAGAGCGATCATAAATGAATATTCTGTATTCAGAAATCTATAGATAACTTAATATATATATGAGTCGCTTTTATAGCGCTCTTTGGCGCTGTGCGACGCCTAATCGCCACAAAGCTCGGTCTTCCCACAGGTCATCAGGGAGTTGACAATCTCTTATCTCATTTAACACCCCCTGTCGCCAACCTCTCACTGGGCGTCCCCTACGTCTCCTCCCAGGAGGAACCCAATCAAGCATCTTTTTTGGCAGCCTCTCTTCCTCTTTCTTAGATAACTTAATACCACCACTAAAGCAAAGTATAACCACACTTGCTCGCGGTGTTCGTGGAAACTGAAATTTAAAAAAAAAGAAAAAAAAAGAAAAAAAAGAAAAACTTATTATCATAATGTAATAATAGAGATACAAGCTAACAATATAAGCTATCATAATTTCAAGGAAATTTAAGCACAGTGACTTTACGGAGACGTTTCATTTTACTTTGATTCTTGATAGATGTGTGTCAAATAATACCTAAATTTTTAAAGTATTTCCTTCGATTTATGTGGGTGCGAGAAATACATCGACGAACCGTCAACACTGCGTGTTCTCAGCTTGTTGCATTCAGTCTGAGTGGCTCAAATATTTGAAAGCTAATATTACGTTAGATGGGTATTGCATCATCTCTCAATGCTCGTATAATGAACTTCGCTTGCTCCTTTTCAAGTACATCCTCACGTTTCTACTCACGACCTCTACCCCCTCCACCCGCTCTGCCGTGCTAGGGAAAAACGCCGTATGAGCCTCAAGACGTTGCCAAATTCCTTTTGTTAAAACACGAATTTCCCGGTAAACTTATGAACATTTTCCTTCCAATTTTTCAGATAAGTTTGTCCGCAAATGCACCTGAAGTTCCTGAAAATTTCAAGGAAAAATGTTTCTAATTTTTCTCAAAAACAAACATTTTATCGAAGGAAATTTGGCAACTCTCGAATGTTCATACGTCGTTTTTCCTTAGCATGGCAGCGTTCCTCTCACAAAGTTTGCCACTCCACACTCCGCACCCTTTCTTTCCCTTTGTTTCCACACAATTTGAACTCACGTACCAAAAATGTGCATCCTATTCCAGTTTGTCGGTGCTTACCTGTTTATTTCGCATGCTCACCAATGCGTGGGTGAAAAAACAAAAAACACGAGACAGCTACATTGAAAAATGAAAGGGGGAGAAGCAATACGTCCTATTAACCAGGGGGAGGAGAGGGGGAAATTACTTTATAGAAATGAGGACAAAAAATATAAAATAAAAAGCTAGATAAAGATAAAAAGCTAGCTAAAAGATAATATTAATGAGCTATTGGCAACTAATGTGTGCCATGCAGAGGGACAGCTTGTGAAGTACCAAGCTCAGTCAGAGCAATTTTATTAAAAAATTGAGAAAAGTAAATGATGCTCGGTGAAAACGTTCTTAAACTATTAACTAGGTCATGACTTGCGAGCACCGTTATTTACATTGCAGTTTTCTCTTCTATCTGACGTTAAATATTGCTCGTTTTTAAAGAAAATTACGAAATCAATCTGAAAAACCTAGATTTTATGTAAAATTCAAAAATTATTGATGATTAATCGTGTTTTGGTAAATTAACTGATTGAGAATCTAAAAAAATTGATACCCATACTGATCTTAGTTCTATATTAATAATCAATCTCAGAAAAGTAAGTTTTTCATTTCGCCGAGGCTACACATCTACCTCCAGTTCTATCAGATTCCATCTATATTTTAAACAAAAACTCGAATGAGCATACAAGCATGAGAACTCAAGCATTATACCATCTCAACAGATGCATCGTTTGAAATCATGATGCGTGAAAAGGACATTCTAATTAGCTCTGTTGAGGACAATGATGCCCCATTAGCGTTACGGAGCTTTGCAGCGTACGACTTAACAATTACTTAATGAGTTTCAATTCCTTGGCATAGACTACTAGCGTAATGGCAATTTGTGAGAAAAAATCTCAATCTGGAGGCAAATGTATTTACTAACAACGGTCTAAAGTTTGCAAACATCAATCAAACTAATCGTCATTTGTTTTGTTGCTGGTGTGAAAAATTCATTTTGTTTTTCATTTTTGTCCAGCTGACTTGGAGGAGACAAAATCACGGGTGGTGAGCTCCTCCATATTCTGTCTTTTAGACAACGCTCATGACATCGAGAGTTTACACTCCTATCGCTTTTAAGTCGTCTTAAGATAAATACCTTCTTGAGTAATAATCTTTCCTCACAAGTCCTACCTACATCTTTTCTACCCACTCGTTAAAGTCACCGGTCTTGCCAAGCATCACTATGGTGCTCTCACGAATGTTACGGATTGTTACGGCATAGTGAGTTTCATGTTGAGAATTTTTTCACATTTTAAGCGATTTCGAAGACACAATTCAAGCTTTGGAGCTTCTCTAAAAGTCGAAAATTTATTATTTATCCAGTCATGTTTAATTTTGCGATACAGGCGAATCAGGCCTCGATGGCTGTCCAAAATCAACTCTTAGGTTCCGAAAGTTTCTCGAATGAAGAAAAATAGGTAGTAATAAGGTAGTAATATGTGCTAATTACTTAGCAGTGTCCTAGCGAAAACGACCATTCATACCTCTGCGATAAAGTTACAAGTTTTGTCACTAGGGTTGATGTCACAAAATAGCTAAATATTTCTAGTAAATTCAGTTTTGAGTCCATAATGGCTTACTTACGTCCGATGACGCTTACTTTGTAACAAATACAATCCCTGCTTCAGTAAAACTCCCTGTTCAAAGATTACTTTAAGAGCTCTGCGGGTCGATTGTTGAATCGTTATCGAATGCTTCTGATCGATAAATCCCTATCTTAACAATGCTACATATCGATCAAGGTCATTCGATAACGATCGATGACCAATGTGCGAAACTACGTATCTCCGATTGTGAAGCTGCAGACGCTTTATTTTTTCTTCGAAAACTAGTTAACGTAATTTCTTGAGGACCTCTTTGATTTTTCAGCTCTGTAATATAAATATTCCGTATCAATATCTGCTAAATAATGTTAGCCTGTTCCTCTCCGAACAAATAAAAAGGGAGTGGAGTTTTTGGGAAACCGCAAAGGAGATACGTGTTTTGCACTTTGACCTTAGCCTGTAGCATCGTGTAACATATTAGTAGGTGTCGCAAAATTTTACATTGAGCAGCTAACAAAAATGAAAATTTTTCAAGGAATTTTTTTGAGAAGCACCCAGACGAAGGCACTCAGGTCTGGAGGCCCGATGCCATGATTTCAGAGGACGAAAGCTTTGTCCGGAAGCTTAGGAGTACGGCTGATGCAAGCATCTCGCTGCCATGAGGTAAAAATCTGAAGACGAATCCGTACCGTGCAAAAGACAAGATGCAAGCGCCATGCGCCATGCGGAAGAGACTGGAAGTCACCCGGGTCGGCCGCTGTCGTTCACGCGACGGGTGAACCAGGCCGCCGCCGCGCCGCAGCATTGCCGTAATGTCACCTACATTTCATTGAGTCGCTGTTACATTGTGCCGACGGCGATTGTTTGTTAGGTCTATTGATTAGGAGTACGGTAGTGCCTGTGGCCAACGGCAAGGACGATTCATCAGGAATTTTTGTAACTCTCGGCTGGCAGATGTGGGTATTGGGCAGGACGTGCGCCAGGTGAGGACAAAATAGAATGAGGATGTGGAGAAAAATAAGAAAGAAGGGGAGGAGGGATAGGGAGAAGGAAGAGAAGAAAATGGAGGAGAAAATCGAGGAGGAAGAGAAGAAAGAGGTGACAGAGTGAAGGAGGAATAAAAAGGCGAGAAGAAGAGGAGAAAAAGAAAAAATGAAGAGAAAAAGAAGGAGAAGGAGGAGATGAAAACGAAAAAGAAGAAGAATAAAAAGGAACGGAAAGAAGAATAAGAAGAAAAAAAGAAGAAAAAGAGAGAGCGAGGAAGAAGAAGAAGAAAAAAGGATGAAACGAATAAGAAGCAGAAGAAGGAGAAGGAGAAGAAAGTAAATAAGAAGAAAATGAAGATGAGGATGAAGAGGAGGGAGAAGAAAAGGGGTAGTAGAAAAATAAGAAGAGGAAAAAATAGAAAAAGAGGAGCTCGAGCCATCATCTTCCCTTTAAATGATACAGGCATTCGATTGATGTATTGACATTTTTAGCTCCTCATATATTTTTAGCTTCGTTCGCCCAGTTTATTTTTTATCATTTTTTGAATTATTAAAACTACTTTTGTGCTCCATTTTCATTTTTACAAATCGGCAACGGAGATTGGTCAGTTGCATGCCTGGTGCTGGGTTGCTTGCCGTGTCGCGCAGACGCCGAGAGCGTCACGTTCAATCTGCTTCAATGCGGCAATTACTCGCTAATCACGCACCATTTTGGTTGCCTTGTTGTCACCGGCAAACTATTCCCCCTTACTCAAACGAGAAAAAATAAACATTTTACATCTAATGCGGCAACATTGCTTTTTACACGCTGCCAGTTGCTCGTGTAAATACAGCCTGCGTATGGATCCACATTGAAAAATTGGCTTATTTCTTACGGCCTCACAGCATTGGGCACTAGTTCTCGCGGCAGCCTGCTGGCGCAGCGCCGTTGAGGAAATTGGGTGAGCTGGCACTAGGTTACCCGCGGAAATTAGCCAGCGCGCGCAACGAAGATTCACAAGATCTTATGTCACCGTTCCACCACCCGCGCCGTGTCTCACAGCCGGAATAATCCCATTGTGAAACAAGGAAACATGCTGCGAGTTTACTACAAATCGTGGTTGCGATAATGAAGCATGCGGCGGCTTCCCGTTTTGATTCATTTTGCCCTTTTCGGCGCGGAGGAGTGGCCTGTTTCTACCCCCAACCCTTTATTGACGCATGGTACCAATAAAATTATCCCGTTTGGCTCGCGCCCTTCTCCATGTAAATTAGCTTGAAAGCTCTAGGTTCACAAAAAAAAAAAAAAAAAAAAAAAAAAAAAAAAAAAAAAAAAAAAGATGGTGCAGATGTGACTGTTCAATATACCTTTAATGGATTGGCACAAATCGGTATCCCATGCCTCTCAGGAAGGGCCGTTGACCTGTGACCGTCTAAAGAAGCGACTCTTCGCTGTCATTTCGTTTTTGATGGACAATCAGTTGATCATGCAATTAAAAATTGACGCCGCGGAACAGCAGAGGAAGCCTGCAATTCAGCATAAAGAAAATTCAGACAGAGAAGCATAAGTCCTTTGCTAATATCAACATTACCCTGCACCACTTGTCCCTTCTGACAAAATTTCCCGGACCACCTTCTTGAGAAGCGTGGGATACCGATTTGTTCCAATCCATTTAAGGTGTATTAAACAGTGCACTTGGACAATTTGTTTTTTGTTTTGTTTTCAAAGTCGTGCATCTTCCTCTATGTTTTAAAAAATATTACATTTGGAGTGATACAATTTACGCGATCATTTCCTTTTAAAATTACAAGTTCCCGATAGAAAAACAAAAAATATTAATTTAGCTGTGCGTATTTTGATTAAGATAAAGATCAACGAGTTTTAAAACTTTGTGATCGAGCTGGTTCTTTTCTGGTTATTAAATGGTATCATTTTATTATCACGTCAGCTTTATTCTCCTTGGTATATTCCGTCTTGTCATAATAACTCATCACACAGCACATGGAATCTTTACGCAAAAGCTTTTTGATGCGATTAACCAAAATTATGAAGCCATGTAGGCTGCAGGGTTCACATTTCAACGTGTCACGATTGGCCTACAAACTGTCAGAAAATTAAACCCATCGAGTACGTGATGACTTGCAGCTATCCTCCAAGGGGAAAAACTGTATTCAACCAACGCGCGATCCATAAATTAATCGATATTTTCAGGTAGGCCAAGGTCATCCCGGTAGAATGCGACGGTATCACACATTCTCCATGTAAGAAGTGAGACTCGAATCATTCCTGCCGCCATAAAAGCATGCCTTCCAGTCGCGACGCGTTGCCCGGGCATTCACTGCTCGCTAAACTTGCCACAATCCCATTTATTTTGCAAAATATCCTGCAAGTTCGGTGAATTTTAGTATAGATATGGCAACAGGGGATCCAAGACATCACATCATCGCATGACGACGTCGATTCGCTTCTGTTACGTCACGCTTCGAACCGCTTTATGTAATTGGCTCTCGTTCTCTTTCTCTTTCTCGCAGTCGGTCCCGTTCCGTTCGTATGCGTGTTTCTTTCTCTCTCTGTCCCCTTTCGTCCCTCATTAAAATTCTGCTTTAACTCTTTTGCAAACTGAAAAGAGCCAACAAATGGCGACTAAAATTGGATCGAACTCCACAGAAAGGAAGTAACCTGTGTATCGGGTGTTGCCTAACGCCCGTTTGTATTTCATTTTATTGAACAGAGCCCATCGACATAATCGCTTGAGATTTGTCGAAGCATATTGTTTGTGCGCCTTATAAAAGTCTCGCTGAATCCTTAGAGAATGAAACGCATTATTTTGTTTACATCTACTTGCTGTAAATATACTGGTTTGGTGATCAAGACCATGCTAATCGCGGTTAATGTACTTCAGCTGCATAAAAATTCCGCCTTCTCGTAACAATATTAGGAAACGCTCAGGTCAGCATTTTCAGGCGTTCTTTAATAGTGTATACTAAAGATCATTGCTCACCAATGTGAAATTAATCATACATACGAGTCAAAGGAGCTTGTTTTACCGTAGCTGACCCCGGAAATGATGTTTACTTTTGTACACCAGCGTTCAAGTCTCCAAGGCTATTAGTGATCAGGTTCATTTGATTCATAATTTTGGCCGCGAACCTGAAACTTTTGTTTCTTTCTTTCTAAACTGGAAAAAGACAAGCTAACTCTCTGATGCTAACATATTTTTGGAGCTTAACCTTCAAGAGAAATAGTGCAATATTTTTTATCGTCTTCGCAATGAAAACAAAATGTCACTTTTATATTCACGCACTCAGACATTCTGGCAAACATAATTTTCTTGGCAAACTCTTCATAAACTCTGAGATTTTTGGCGATAAACCCAGTCAAAAGTTTCCGGAAGTGATCCTTTAATCACTCGCTATGAATTCCTGCCCCATTCACCCACTGTCACGCCAAGAAAAACGCCCGATGAACATTCGAATGTTGTTAAATTTTCTTCAATAATTTTTTTTCTTTTTTTTCGAAAAGGTACGAATATTCTAATATTTTAGATCATATTGCGAATAAAATCCTCTAAAAAATTGGAAGAAAAATATTTGCAAGTCTCAAAAAATGTGTTGTTGGAAATAACAACATTTTGCAACGTCTGGGGGTTCATGTTACCTCAGCACAATAGTGAATTGGATTAGATATTATTAGACAGTCAACGTCAATTCGATTTTTTCTAAAACTACGAGTATACGATTAAAAAATAAAAATGAAAACTTAACGTCTAGGTGGTATCCATTTGTATGTAACTTGATTTAATCATTCGATATTATAGATCTCAAAAAATTGTAAATGGTACCTCTTGCTTTTTGTTACTCATGATATTTTTGTTCTATTTCATTAACTGCCGATTATTCTTTTTCCTCGCAGGAACTTACACTGGTCGTGTGAAAAGGCACGAAGCTGAGGTGCAATTGACTGCAGAGAAACTCGCCGAGGCTGAGAAGAAACTCGTAGCTGAACTGGGTGAGAATGTCTGCGTTTATGAGAATGTCTGTGATAAGTACGCCTACAAGGCTAGGCAACAAAATGGACACAATCAAGCCATCGACTGGGGTGAAATGTTAAGGTAACACCTGCCTCTGATTTCTTTTTCATCAGTTTAAAAATAAACTATTTGCAGAATACTCTCATCTTTAGACATTTCATTTTAATTTATATCAGAAAAAATGTGATACTGAAGCCTCTATAATAAACTATTGCAAGGCCAAAACTATACATTTTTGCAAAGGTTGAAATGAAAAGAGAAAATAACTTCACTTTTGTGGGAATGAAGTCGGAATCAAAAATGAAAAGAAAACGAGTGAAAAAATAAAATATGTCAAAAATTATACTTTAAAAAAGAAACACTCAAAACTGAGATCGAGTTGGCTTCCAGTTGGCTGCTTTTTACGTTTAAATCAAATTGGACAAACAAAAAAGCACGTTACATTATGAATTTAGTATATACATTGGATTAAATTTTTAAAGTTGGTTAACGTTGAGTTATGAGCATTGGGCCTATCATGAATGTTAATCAAAGTGTAACGTAAGAATTTAACGACAGTATTATGGATTGAGCCTATTCCTGATAAACTTTGTCCTTAGTATGCATATTCATAGGCACTAATAAAATATCTTAATCATACTCTGGTTTTGTTTCAGGAGGTTCGAAAATGCACCAGAAGACAAGAAGAAGTTCTACCTTCTCAGTGTGTTCATCGGAGACATTATCGCATCACCGAACTTCTGCCATCAGTTGGTCAAAAGAGGACGGGGTTGCAAGTAGAATTGTCTAAACCATGATGCGCCTGATTCAGGAATTCTTGTGGCATAGGTTGGCTTCAACTACATGTGACGTCAAAGAGCAAAAATCAAGAAATCAGAGAAATTATTCTCTGCAACGGGATTGAAATTCAAAATACGAGTTATGTTTTTCCCAAAGGAACCTTAAGTAGGTTGTCCTCAACCGAGCACCTACATGTGGTGAGCGATGCGTAAGAATAATGAACACCAATAGTAATGCATTTGGGAATAAAGATCTCCTACTTTCGGCTCGTTCATAAAAGCTCCTATCTGCATAAAAAATCAAATAACACATATTTCGTCTTTAAAAAGAGCCTGAAATAGTAGCTTGCATTCTCTTTGAAAAATGCATTCTATTATGACCTTTTGTGGAAAAGAGGAGCTTTGGAGTCAAAATGCTCATCGGAGCAGCAACATTAAAGCCGGCTTAGAAAATCTTGAGTTGAGTTTCGCGGTTTCTAGTATCCTCGCGAATGAATCACAGCTAGCGAGGTTGTTTTCTGTACCAACAAAGTGGATAACATCTAATTATGAATGAATGTTGGACCGCTAGCATTATAGATTAGAACTTTGGATGAATACAAATAATCTTCAAATTACCATAATTCCAATTCAGTCGATATTTTTGAGCGTTCTTGGTTTCAAAATTGTGTTGAAAAACTTTGAATATTCTTAAAATTAGCGTATCGATATCAATGCACTGAAAAAAAACTGCGGCTGTGGAAGCCGTACTTACGGGCTATATAGAACCATATCTGCGTTTCAGGCTAGAAGGCCGAAATTTCTGGGTATAGCGCCCAGAGCAACCAATGATTTGGATCTAGCACGTGGAACTTTCGGCCTGAGAGTCCGGAAGGCATGGAATGTCTATACAGCCCGTAACTTTTCTTCAGTGTGTGCGTGTTTGTAAAACCCAACCAAGAAAAAACAGATGAAAGCATCGTATTTGCAGAGCATGCTGTCCGTGAAATTATGAATGTATTAAATTTTATTGGAATATTTGTTAATGTTAATTCTTAGTTTAAAGAGATTGAAGTGAAGAGATTTATTCATAAAAGACTGTTCTAGGATGTAGTGAGCTAGTTTACTCATAGTTGTTACTTAAAATTTTGAGAATGTTTGCACCGATGGAAATTGCATGAAAGTTCAACACTTTCTTGAGCATAAAAATAGCAGTACAGGTTTTAATTTTAAAAGGGAGTGTTGAATTTTTGTGAAAGAGTTTTTTGTTAAATGAATGTTGAAGGCAAAAGTATCCAACACATTGAAGGAACATTGAAAATAATGAACCGTTGATGTACTCAATATTTGCTTTGGCAAATTTTTACAAATATGTAAAGCCTTGCATTGTGATTAATAGTCTGAAAGTTGACGGTATAAAGTTCACTAGGTAGAATAGCTCTTCAGATATAACTTTACCTTGTAGTCAAAACTGTGCTTATCAGGTAGATTCAACATAATTTAATACAGGGACTCTTATCACTTGCGGAGACAAAACAGCTTTCAGGAGCCCTTCATTTGAGAGCTGTCAATGGCCCTGCCAAAGTTTAGAGCCCGGAATATACTCATAATTAATTACATAAATCAAATCATAAACATTGCATGTAGCTGATCTCTTTCTCAAATTCAAAATTAATACTTCAATCACTCATATATAGACTTATATTAGTGTACAAACTTTTTCATTTTTCAACTTTGATACGCAAAGAAAAAAATGGTGGCAGAATGATGGAATTATACCATGAAGTGGATATCTAAGAGTTAGTGAAATAGAGTATTATTTTATTCTTAATATTCTATTTTTTTCATTCAATTTTAAACGGGTGAAAAATGAATTGCTCATATACAATTAAATTGTTAAAAATAACGCCCAACATGTTTCAAATGTTCGTTTACAATATAAGAAAGCTAAATTAACCACGAGGGTGGTGAAATTAGCATTTTTTATTGTAAAATCCTCATTGAGACATGTTTTTAACTACAACATTTTAAATCAGCAATTTTATTTTTTCCGTGTAATGTTTTTGTTAGTTTCTTAAATTTGAATGCCAAGGTGTCTTTTTGAAGCTTGTGTGGTATCAGAGTAGGTACCTTAATCTTGATAAATTTTTATACTTTGAGCTAAATGCAACGATCTTTACTTTTACTGAGCAAAGAAAATTCATTTTTACGGTGCAATTTTTACAGATATATACGTGGTACTCCAAATTCACTTAATTAACCATACCTTCATCTCATTTTATGAAAGAAAAATGCATTTAAAAGAGTCAAAATACATAATTTTCAGTGATTCAAACAAGCTTCGCTGGCCTGTTTACTTCAGATGGCTAAAGCCCAGTCATGATCATGATCCCCTAACAAAAATTTAAAAATTTTAGGTTAAGAGATTTAATCAACACGAATCAAAAATATTTTTTAGTATTGCTAAGAGACAAAGTAAAGGTTCTATAAAAGTTTTTCTGGGACCTGGTGGAATTTAATTCTTAATCTTTTCAGATGTACCTGTTTTCTCTCTTTATTTCTTTTTAGCTATAAAAGTTTTTTTTTGCAAACTTTGAATATTCTTCTAGTTTCACCGTCATTATCACATTCTATTGCATTGGTTATACGATAATTACCCCTCCCCACTTATTATAAAGTCAATTTTTTTTTTTATTTTTACTCTTAGTTTAATTTGTACGGGTTAAAATATCTGTAAAGGTGCGCATTTAAACGAAACAGGGAAGTTCATGAAAGGAAACTAGTTTTATCATATATTTTGGATTTCAACCTCCTTTTATCAATTATGTACCCTAAGTTTGTAACTGTGGACAAAAAGTATGTTAGTCTCAAAAAGGGACTAACGGAACAAAGATTGATATTAATATTACATTTCGAACAAATAAACCGAAATAAAGAAATAAATAGTGAAACAACTTTGTGTTATTTCTCTATTTTTTAGACCTGCTTTTAATTATGAATCCACTCACATCTCTACAAAAATTCACCAAAGCTATCGCCTTACATTGATCTGCTTATAATTCTAGTTCATTAGTATGGAGTCTATCGGTATACTCTAAGAGGTTGCGGTATCCAAATTGTCTTACCTTTTCAATTTTTTACATCTCTTTTTGATGGGAGTGACAAACGGATCATTTGCCAAACTAAACCGACGTTACTACAGGATAGGACTTGAAACATTTAGAAGCTCTGTCAAGCGAAATGCCTTCAATTGGTGAAATATGCAATTTGTACTACTCGCCTCAAGTCCTTGCCTGTTAGACCTGTGCTGCGAGGCAGCAAGCGTGCGGCTGAGGGTGATGGTAATCCAAGCGCGAGGTAGCCATATCTACAACTCGTCTTTCCTCAGACAAAAGAACGTAACTACATTTTGATGTTACAAAATTTTCACTTTCAATAATATTTTCACCGGGAAACTGTTCGCTGTTTTTAACTGAAGATTTCACCGACCTTTCGTCTGATTGAACGACTAAATCGACAAAAATTGACAGTGTGGCCGCAAGTGTAGAGCATGCTGTCATACAACGTCAAACTTTTTTTTTCGTTTGAGGCAAAGCATCACACCATTTGAGGAACTTCGGGAAATGGGTCACTAAACTGTGAACCAATTTTGACTTGTGCATACATTTTTCCAAAGGTATATTACGTGTAGAATGCGATGCGTATGTTAAACGCGAAAAAAAAAATCAAAAACCGAGAAATACGCAGTTCAAAAAGCGCAACTTTTTCGGAAAAGAAGGAAATGCACCGGTTCCGCGCCAAACTGAATGATGGCATCCGGCATCAACCAGCGGAGATAGCGATTTGACAGCCGTGGTACATCGCACTTCCATTGATTTCTTACCATTCTGGAGCGTTTGAAATTTCTTTGAGTTTCTGGAATTTTTAAAGGCAGACTTGTCCGGGATTCTGGCTCCAAAAATATGCAAGAAAGCACCACGTATATAATCTACTCATCTGGTACTTTCAGAATATATAATAAAAAACACAAGGTTTAGTGACCCATGAACAAAAATTGCACTCGAAAGCGGAAGAACATTCCTATAGGCAAATAGAAAAAAAAGCAAAAGTCTACCCTACACCTGATAAAAACAAATAAATAAATAAATGGGGTTAACGGTCAGAGGAGGGGGGGGGCACATTTTTTGATGTAGAGTACAAGGTCCGGAGGGAACACGTGCTCTCCCGCCCCCTAGCTAGGGGGTACGAAGGGCTTCCCCCGGAAAATTTTATACAAATAGCCCCTTCCAAACTGAATTTTAGGCAGTCTCATATTTTTTAGCATGTGCAATGCACGCATCATATGAAAGCTGAAAATTGACAAATAATATAGACGGAGAAAACGATATAGTGCTGAGCACTAACAGTTTAGATCAAATGGAGCAGCTAGCATGGCAGAAGCGCTAAGCCCTAAAACTATAGGGTCCAGCCCTTCAGACTGTAGGTCTCAGCAGTATTGCCATACTCGTATTAGCTGGTTCCGTTTGATCTAAACAGTTAGTGCTCAGCACATTATCGTTTTCTCCGTGTATCTTTTAGCGTAATTTTATTCAAGAATCCTCTCTATTCTTAAGAAATCATTTTGAAGACGTTTGATGGACAGGGTGAGGAAGTGGAGTAAGGCGGTCGATGGCTGAGTTCAAAGTCCGTGAGAGGGAATCCTCTCTTTGTAATAAAATTATTATTTAGACGCGCTATGGACAGGGTGAAGGAGGGGAGTAAGAAGAGTAAGAAGCGGCCTTTGGGGGCGCGCATCGCCCCGGGCGAGGGTTAGGCCGCGTAGCGGCCAGGGGGCGGACCCCCTAATGTGGACTATTTATTTCCGTGTCGTTGACAAACTTTTGGTTTGGTAAACTCTGGTTATAAAGTTCTTTCTTAAAACTATTCCAGTCAATTTTTAGGAGCACCTTTAAAACTCCCTCCCTTTTTTTTCTTTTTCGGGGGCATGCCACCATCTCCCTTCCCCCGGATTCGCCACTGGAAACAACTGAACCGGCGCAGTTTAATTTAATATTGAAAAACCGGCGTCCGTTCTTCTCCCGGCGGATAGGAAATTTAAGGAGGATAACATGAATTTATCTATGGCTTGGTAAACTTAGGCCGAATTTCACGGGTGAGTGCGACAGCTGGGCACTGGAGCAATGATTCGACACCATCGCTAGCGTCTTTACCACGGGTGGAATAAACTCAACAACAGTAACCAACACCCACCAACGCCCGGCAAGGAGCCAGCCCACTGCTTCACTTTCTTTCTGACACAGGTGAAATTAAAAGTGTTTTACCGCCAGCCGGCTCGTGTCTCACTCATGAACTCCGTCTTAAGACACCAGTGCTTATATTCTTCGCTTCAAGTGTCTTCAAGTGCCGCAATTAACGCGTGTGTTTGTTAACATCTCAGCTTACCGGAATATTGCATCGCTAACAATCAGCCGAGAGGATCTCCTCAGGCGAGGAGCTGTTAAAAAATAACAATCAAAGGGACTTTAAGCATTCTGGATCCAAGGCTTTTCATTATTTGGGTGAGTGAATGTCAGTTCTTGACCTCTCATTATTTTAGAATTTTCAAAATTCACACTTTGCAAGGTTTGTTTTTAAAGTTTCAATTCATATGAACAGGATAATCCAAGCGTCTGGTTTTTAGTGATACTATTTGGATGACTTTGGACGCAATATGATGGATGTTGTTTATTTTCCTTGAGTATTTTACATTTTACCGACAACGGTTACAATTTTTTTTAGTAATTTCATTCAGGCTGTACCCAGTTAATATAACCTTCTTCTTCATCAGATCACCTGTCCTCCTCAGATGTCATTATTGACCCCCGTAAAAAATAGTTGCAGCAACTTTTTATTTAGGGCCACTCTGAATGAACTGGCTACATTTTGCAGTACAAAACCAGTCAACAAAAGTAATCCAAAATCATTATTTTCCCCCTCTTTTTTTCGTTTGTTTTAACGAGCTTGCGGACCTGAATCAGCCTCGGATGTTCAATATAAACCTCCAAAAGTTAAAATAGTGTTTTTGGACCAAAAAGAACAAAGCTGTATCTGTTGCCCTGGAAGAAAAAACCCATCCATACGGCTAAATGCACAATTTGTCGTTTCTCCCACGAAAGAACGTAACTCCAAATCGATGTTGCCAAATTTATCCTCACAAATTGTATTTTCACAAGAGAATCTTCAGCTTTTTTAACTGAAAATTTTCTCTGATTCTATTTCTGATCTTGTGCAAAAATGAGACAAATTTTTAGCTAAATCTACAGAAGTGCGACCTTGTAATAAATGAAATTATTTGAGTCAATTTAGCAACCTTGGAATGAAGTTACGTTCCTTTGTCCGAGTAGCGACAAACTAAGGCAAAACAGCACTGTTTCTTTGACTCGCACACATTGCGAGTCAACAGTGGGCGGAAAGAGAAGGTGCAAGTTTGTTTTGGCAAACTGTCAACTTTCCTCCACCTCAAAGCTCCCGAGTCGCGAAGGAAGTAACAAGCGAGGAAATCTAATTTCGACGAATTTCCCAAGTTGCATTGAATGGGGCAAAATATATGCGGACCGCAAAGTTCCCTTTTTGATTGTCACAGGTCGACTGGGAGAGGGCGAGGGGGTGCGCATTGTCAGATGTAGTCTTGAAGTCAACATTTCTGTTAAGATACATGTTTGAATGTGCTCGAAGCTAAATGGATGATATGGCAACTTTGCCCCACGTGTTGATGAAAATCACAAACGTTACTCGAGAGCTAAATAAATAAATAAGAATATTTTATATTTCTCCCTTTTTCTCAAGATTTCGCCGACTGCGTTGTATTCCCTACGTAAGCACGGTATTTTGAAGGGTGAGGGAAGAGCACTTGTTTCGAACCGAAGAAAAAACCAGGTAAACTTGATATACGTGCTTACTTCATTTGAAATGACTTCTTCTTCGTGTGAATCTTTATTCTTTACTTCTGTTTCTCATAGTTTATTCAAAATAAATTCCAATGTAGGATGAGTAAAATGTCTACTTAAATTCATACCTTGACACTGATTTGCATGTAGAACCTCGGCATACCGTAAACTTAGAGGAGGGCATTTTCGGCTGCTGAGAAATAATAATTTATGATACAGTAAAACTTTTTCTCTGCATGGAATTCCATGATTTCTTGGAGAACTTTTTTTTTTTTGAAAAATTAATACCCTTTTTCTGCCTTTTTACGAAAGTACAATGGGATACGAGCCTAAAATTTGACGTTTTTATGCTTTAAATAACTATGCCTCGAAAGGAACGACATTGCACTCAGACCCTTTGTTCATATTTTCTATCACTTTTAATTCATTTGCATATGGTCTTCTTAAGCCTTAATACGTGCAATTCTGAATGAAATGATGAAGTTTAATGGAACGATCAGGGAGAGTTTCGTGTATTTCCCTAAATTTCAGAGGATTAGTAAAACTCTGTGCAAAAGTTGGTTTACACATCCTTAAGCGCAACGCACACGGTTTTGCAACGATAAAATAAAACTCATCAATTTTACTTGGAACACTTGCAAAAGGACTCCTTGAGTTACCTTTTAATTTTGAGCTTTAACCCAGAACATTTGAAAATTTTTACTGTGGAACAATTTTCGTAAATAATTTTCATTGAAATTTCTCTGAGAGCATCAATAGTTGACCACTAAATGAATGGGGGTTGAACAAAACTACGAGACAAGTTTATTTTGAAAGTAAATATATAAAACGTATGAACACTTTGAGTGTTGTGCTCTTTGGATGTTTTGTTCCTTCTCAGATTTGGTTGAATTTCCGGCTCTATTAGACAGCGTCGAGGGACCGAATTGTGTGTTCATTTTGTGGGCTGCAAGTAGCCGCAATTTTCGGTCATTTGGCTGCGTTTGGCGAGTTCGTCGGGCGCAATTTAAGCTCAAATACGACACCTTTTCCCTCAGATAGTCTGAGGAAATAGAGACTGAAAAAGTCCTGCCAGTTTAATTAAGCTCGAAAGATAGCTTGAAGATCCGTAGTTTTCTTGGAGTTTGCTATACGCATCGAAACCCTTTTCCTCATTTTAGGAAAACATTTGACGAGAGAAGATGGCAGAAGGGAGTAAAATGCTTCTTTTACTTTTACTCGTTCTTCAATACTGGAGAAATAGTCTAAGTTACATGTGGAGAAAAACAGAAAAAAAAGAACGTGAAAGAGAGAACTGGAGAAAAATAAATAATTGAATGTTTTCAATTATCTAGGTTGTTTGTTAGCTTTTTCTGAACTTTCATAATAATGAAGAACATGTTTCACCCAAAAAGGGCATGCGTACTTTGAGCTAGAATTAAATCTGGCTCCAACGAACGTACCACCTCAACGAGAAGGGAGTCTGAATTTATAATTTACGTACTTAAATCACAACAAAACTTATTCAGCGCCTGTTCGTAATAAAACGAAATACTCCAACGAGCCATAATAACAAATCTGACATGTCAATTAAAAGGTTGGTCAACTTTATTAGCACGTACCAAGAAAGAGAAGATACAGCAAAATTGCATTCGGGGTCATGGCAATGTCTCACCGATCACCGATGGCCCAAAATAAAAGGTTTTGTCTCGACAAGATTTCAAAATTAGATGTAAATTGGATTTCACGCACAGGAACCTCCCAAAAATATTTCTTGTTCCGTATTTAGAAACAATATTATTTGGTAATGTGCCGGTACTTCATTAGAAGTTTCAAAAACTCTGAGGTATTATTTCTGACCGCAACACGGTCATACACACCCTAGACGATGCAGCAATACGTTTTATAATAGACAGCTTCAGTCAGCGAATAACCTCGGATATTGTCTAAATAGCTGATGAAAACGAAAAAATTTACATTCGTGGATTACTACATGTCCTGCCCATAAATGTAGAATACATATGAATTAGTGCGATAGATCTATGAAAATATATCCAAGACAAAAATTGAAAAGATGGTAAGTCAAAAAAATTTTAAGAAATGTACAAACATTCCGTAAAATATTTTTAAGTATGATGAATCATAATGTCGATGACTAAAATTAAAATATGTGTAGCTCCGATTGTAACGTTGCAAATTTCCGCTTTTTGATTAGTTTTTCCTTAAAAAAACAAATGAACAGGTTATTTTTTTTTTTTTTTAATTTTCTGCAGATTTTCCGATTACCTACTCTAAAATATCTACAAAAAATTTCAAGGATGTAAGTAGGTCAGTTTTGTTGTGAAAAAAAAAAATCGGAGATCTTGAAATGTTTCAATGGATATACGTCTACTTTGCGACTTCGGCTGTCGATATGAACTCATGCAATGACGTCATCTAAATTGTGGGATTACCTATCAGTGGGTTTGCGGTTGCCTACCGACCGAATGTTACGGTGGGATCAACTACCTGATATTCTCAAAAATTGCAATTAGCATCTGCGTATGATTCGCGAGTAGGAGACAGAGAGTCACTCTTCATCGGTGAAAGTTTCGGGCCTCCAACGCAGGAGTCGCTCGTGTCGCGATGGTTAGCCAAAGACTTTCAAATTTAAACATTTCGCTTGGACGTAGGAATGACTCTGAGATTCGTAACTCATGCCAAAGCAGCACATCAATCATAAATCAGTTACTTATCTCGAGAGGAGATACATGAGTGGGAAGCTTTCAATAGGTATGAGGTAATTTTAACAAAGGCTTTTACATTGACGAACCCTTTAATGCCTGCAAAATGAACGATTAAAGTTGATGAAAAGTTATCAAAACCAAAATAGATTAACCATCAATGAATGTCAAACAAAAAAAATTCTAACATTTTTCATAATTATATACTTAGAGTCTTTCATTAAATACTTTGTGTTTTAGGCATGCTGAGAGCAATTTCTCTCTTCTGGACGTATCTCATCTTCATTAGCCTGGTCAGCAGCCAGACTGGGAACCAAAAAGATGAGAACAAAAGTGAAAATTCAATCAATGATTTCTTAAGGTAAGTGCAATTAGCATATACCAACGAATATGTGTGGTTGTTGCAACTAGGATGCCTTTATTAAGTTTGCAAAAATTCAGCTTTGACTGAAAGTACATCAGTAGCGTTCATGGTTAGGAGAATTCAAAAAAATCTCGCGATTCCCAAAAGCTGGATGCAAGGGGTATAGTAAAAAAATGATACAATTGTTTGATCAGGTGGTAATTTTTTTAATCGCAAATTAAACATTTCAGAATCAAGAATATCGACAGTTTTGATGTTTATACTTTATTATGAGTGAGCACTGTTTTTTACTATAAGATCGGTTTTTTTTTCATAGTTACCTAGTCGAGTGTGTAACCTAAGATGTGGCATCGTTTTCGATGGGGTATAAAGAATCCACTGAAATGAAAACACGGATGAAAATCAAATTAGAAATAATTAAAATAGTCCGGCATATTTGGAGAATGAAAAGGATGAGTTCTCTTAAAATTATTTACATTAAAATAATGAAAGATGTCACCATTTGGTGGCAACCAAGGATGACAGACATTGCCAATGAATTAATTTATTTCTGATTTACGAAAGAAGCTGATACAGGATTTAATTTTTAATCAATTCTTTTCAAACAATAAAGGCTTTTTTATCATTTACACCTTAAGTTTTATTGTGTGAAGTGTACACAACATATCATTCTGTTTCAAAATTATTCCTTGATTATGAATAGTTGTTTTCTTTTCCGAAAAATTTACGTAAGTTAGTATTTCATCGTCAAACATTGCTTTAGACCATTCAAACAACAGGAACTTTTAAGGGAATCAATTTTAAGTAAACAGATACTAGAGATACTGAAATTTATTCATATGTCAACGTACAATCTGAGTCTAATTCGTTGCTGTCAGCCTCCTGTATAAACTCAGAGAACATCATCTCGTTTGGTTCGAAACCTGGGGCAGGTTTTACCTGAAAATGGTAGAAATCGAGAAAAATTAGTATGTGACATTTCTGAGTTATGCGTCAGCAAAACTATACAATGTGTGTATGGAGGGTGCTTTTTTTCTCCCTGAAACGTATGAGGAGCACAGCATTATCACTCTACTTGAAAGCAGTGCAAGTGCTACTACAAGTGTATCAATTTTCCAATTTGGAAGGTTGAATTAAATATTGAATTAAACGACACTTTAAGGGCCTTGTCCGACTTTTTCCATAATTTCTGTCTTCCTGTATCTACACCACACTACTGAATATTTCACACCATGTACCGCTTTTATGAACAATTGATGCGGTGGAATTAACATATCCTGCGTTTGTGTTCATATTTGTTGCATTGAGATTTCTCTTTTATTAGTTCCTCCCTCAATCCTTTTAATGGTACTGAGGCCAAGATGATCAATTCTTCAGATTGTTTGATCATTTCTTCACCTAGCTGACAAAAGGGCGTAAGTTACATAGTGAGATGAGCCCGGGAAAACATTAAATTGTACGGGACGACAGGGTTTACTGTAGATTGTAGTTACACCCCTACGTCAGGAAGGAGAAGAAACATTAAGAACCCATTAACTCAGTCATTTTCAGTTGAAAAATGTAATAGTTTTCAAATTCCTCTAAGTGTAGACACGTGTTTCGCTCTTATTGATGATTGGCTACTATGGTATTGATACCATTGATAGCCAAAATAAAAATAATACTGTGGTTTATTATACACCTCCAACTCCTCAAATTACAACAAAGTTAGGTGCAGTAACACTGCCTACGCCCAATTTTTGGTTGAATACTGATCACTTGAGCGCAACGCAATCCTTGCTGTAGGCGCTGGAAAGGAACCGCTTCCGAAAAAAAAGTGTGAGTGAAAAGTAAAGTAACGCAGTCCCAAATAGTGAGAATGCAACTCTTCAGAGCCTTGAGCTGCACTGCGATTGCGTAAGATGCACTAAAAAGCGGGAAGGAAAATCGGAGAGCAGGACCGGAAAATATTGACTGCGGTGTTGCTTCCTTACTGTGATCATGCCAGCAACACCGAAATTCCTACCATGAAAACTAAATTCACAATGGATCTTAATATTTTTGTTTCTCAAACGAAAAAAACGTATTCATATTTCAACATGCCATTGCAAAATTTCTAGTAATAAACTGCACTTGTACTAGGAGAGTTTTAGACTTCAATTGCTGATAATCCTACTAATTTTTCCGCTAATTACATGCAAAATCAGCGCAAATGCGAGCGATTTATTTCGGGGTCATATTTTTGAAAAAATTCAATTTTTTAGTCAAAATTTCAATCTTGGAATGGAGCTTCAGTCACAAAAAAAAGAGGAATTAAGTATTTTTTGATGCCTAAAGGAGGCACTTCTATTAACTTACATGAACTGCTTCATTACTAATTTCCGCGGCTTGCATCGTCGACAGAAATCCTGAAATCATTTTTATTATTTTATGAAAATTTAATAAACAATTCTCAGAGTACATGTATAAAATATTGGTTAGATTGACAAAGTAAGTTGCACGTTCTATGTGATATTTTCGTCCACTTTGGTCATTAGGGACTGTGCAATTCAACTACATCATTGACCATGCAAATTTGTCACTTTCAGTTTTAGAAATTCAAGTCAACTTTTTTTTTTTTTTTTTTTTTTTTTTTTTTTTTTTTTTTTTTTTTTTTTTTCAATTTGCCGAGTAAACCTCCATCGATTTTTATTAGAGAAGTAGTTTTACTTGAAACTAAGCGAAATACAAAGAAATAATATTATGGTAATAATAAAACTTCATTACGTAGTTTACATCATTTTCAAATTTTTAAAGTTGATTTGTAACAAAAACAGGTTTCAGGGAACTCTTGGCTGAGGAAAATGTGTATTCTTCAAAACTGCAATAATTTAAGAAAAATTTAAATCGCTTGCATCAATTGAACCTAGAGAATGTGGGATGTATTAGTCGCGTTATGAGCGGCAAATGTTATTTTAACAAGAGAGGGTTTTCGTTTCTTTACTTAAATTCAGTAAATTTTTTTTTCAGTAGCAATTCCTCGCTGAAAGAGTAAATCAGGGAACGTTTCTGATTAAAACGGCGGAGGCACGGCTTTGCTACTTTCAAAGGCCTACTCGTCTTAAAAAAGTGATGAAGAACGTAATTTTTACATCAATAAAATTATTAGCTACAAGTCTTTAAAAAAATGTCTCCCAACTTTCTACTTGCCTGCAACTGCCATGAACACTACAAACAAAACCTGGTGCAAAGAACAACCCATTTTCAACTAGAATAACACACAACTGAACTGATTTCGTTCGGTTGAAACTGTGACTTCCTTCGAACTCGCGGTATATATTATCTTAAACATAAATTTACTTTAGCCGCGGGAAACATCATTTCCAGGCTATCTCAGTGAGCCGAGTGTCAGCTTTTATCAAAATAAGTCAACAAATCGCCCATAAAACAGAGGGAAATGTCATAAATAATTGACGCTGGCTTTGCGAAATTGCAAATTAATCATTTTGCGCGACATCCATTACAGTTGCATGTTTAAACACTTGCCTAGTGGTCATCGAAATTACTCACAATATTTTAAGTACAAAACAAAGTTATTTAATTTTAGATTTGACATTTTTTGTTACAATAGTCAATAATTACTTCTAATACATTTTCATTAATCAAATGTTCAGAAAATATCAGCTCAATTATGATGGCATAGCCGAGAACTTAATGACAAAAAATGGCACTCGGAAAATTACGCAGAAAAATTTTTTACATTCAAGAGAGGTTACATTTATTTCAATTGTTGGTGTGCACATAGTTACCAATCAGTTTTCAGTAAGCACTTGCCTCTCTGAACATCAACAACCTTCACCAGTATCAATATGCGATTACTCCTATCTGAAACTATGAATTTGGTTTCAGGCAACTGACATCGTTCCTGAATTCCGGTAGCCTTTTGCGGGCTGTCAGCAACAGCACTACGCCTTATCAATCCGGTGCTCTCAGTCAATTCCTTAGTGGAGTATTCAGGCCTAATCCTGGTGGCATCGGTGATTTTCCTGGGCAATCACTCTTGCAGGGTCTTCGACCGAACCCTGGAGGCAATGGTGTTGGAGGCCCTGGTGGATTCGATGGGCAGGGTGGCTTCGGAGGTGGCCCTGGTGGATTCGGGGGTCCAGACCCTGGAGGACCTGGTGGCTTTGGAGGTCAAGGCTCTGGGGGTCCTGATGGATTCGGGGGTCTAGGTTCTGGAGGCCCCGGTGGCTTTGGAGGTCTAGGCTCTGGAGGACCGGGTGGATTCGGTGGTATTGGATCTGGGGGCCCTGGTGGGTTTGGGGGTCCAGGTTACGGGGGCCCCGATGGCTTTGGTGGACCTGGTGGATTTGGAGGTCCAGGCGGCCCGGGTCTAGGACCGGGGTATGGTGGACCCCCTCAATACCCGGGATTCCGTCCTCCTCTTGGACCGTACCCTCCTCCAGGGTTTGGAGCACATCCCATGACGTTCTTAGGAGCTTTGTCGACCATCGCTCGCTATGATGACCTTCGCTGCGTGCCCAGACTGCTCTGTGAGGTCACTGCTGGTGGCAGGCCTGGCTACTCCAGTAATCAAGCCTCTCCTGTTCCATTTGTCTCAAAGGACGCTCTTGTCTCGTGAGTATATTTACACGAATTCTTATGAAACTTCTCCTTCAAATTTTTCATAAGCACTTGTAGTTAGGATTGAGGATTCAATCATTTGAATACACGATCTCCAAATGGCTATCTGAGAGTTGTGTTAACTGAGCCAAATAGACAAAACTGGTAAAGAATTGAATGCTAATGAGTTCATGAAGGGATTGACTTTTTCACCAACATGGAATGTTTATGGATCAACGGTGAAACTACCAGATCACGTATCTCGTTGGCGGTGCTTAAAAATCTCCGCTCCCATTTTTTGTTGTTTTTTTGTTGTTTTTTTTTTTGTTTTTTGTTTTTAGATCAAATAACTATCATTCCTTGAAGTTTTCACACAGTTTTCCTCGCTCTAAGAAGAAAAATCACGGATTTTTTTTTTTTTTTAAAAAAATTAACGTTGGATGGTTTTCCATTTGAACTTTAAAGCATGATAGGAGCTATGCAACGTTGCAAACCGAGATATGTGGTCTGGTAGTCTCATCGTCTTTATGTTGCTTTACTACTTTTCCACTGGCACCAATCGTTCCTAAAAAATATCGCTGGTTTTTAGGCAGGGTCTTTCTGAGATTGGACTACATTTTGACTTAGGAACTACTATAAAAAAATAAATATGTCTTATCATTGAAATAATTTCTCGCTTTCAGGTTGCTGACCGTGCTGAACTTCGTGGACGACCTGCCGTTGCTGACTTTCGGCCGGGCCGCGCTGCTGGGCTACACGTCGCGCGGCGATTCCCGCACCTGTCTGGCCGCGTACCCGACGTGCCCGCGCGACCCCGACCAGCTTATCAACTACCTCAACAACCACAACGGCGGCTTCTTCCGCTTCTTCAACCAACAACTCAACGCTTACCTACCTCAATACGCACCCGCCCAGGGCTACTACCGAGACCAAACGCCCAACGCCGAGTCACCAATCACCAATTCCAAGTCACTAGTTTCTGAATCCCAGTCAAGAGTTGTCAACTCCAAGTCACCGGTCAATTCTCAGTCATTGGTTGCTGATTCCAAGTCAAAGGTCAACTTCCAGTCCCCGGTTGCTGATTCCAAGTCGAAGGTCAACTTCCAGTCACCAGTTGCCGCTTCCAAGTCGCCGGTTGGTGATTCCCAGTCACTGGTTGCTGATTTCCGAGCGAAAGAGACCCGGTTCTTCGGGGACCCCAAAGATGGCGGGCGGGAGGAAAAATCGCGCTACGCAGACTTGTCCATCGAGATGGAGGCGTCACCGGGGGGTGACAAAATCCGATTTGCAGACGGGGATCGCAACCATGGCGAAGAACCGCGGATAGTCGCCGGCGGTGGTGGGGTTGGTGGTGGCCCTTTGCTGACCTTGGACTATTCCGACTCCGATTATGACTACAGTTCAAATCGGGGTGGGAAAAAGCTCGTCTTTTCTGGTTCCAAGGAGTCGGGAGAGGCGTGGAAGTTCCCAACATCGTCGTCTTCGTCGTCGTTGCCAACGCGGCGCCCGAAGAAACTCTCCGGGGGCTTCGCGTTCCCGGACAACGACGGCGAGAGCTCCGAGGTGAAGTTGCGGCCGATGGTGTTCCCGACGGATGACGTCATGCATACGGCGAGTTCGCCGCCCGAGTTCGTCGACAGCCAGGGGCGCCCCATCCCCGAGTTCGTGAACAGCCAGGGGCCCCCCATTCCGGAGTTTGTGGACAGTCAGGGGCGCCCTGTCCCACCGCCGCCGTCGATGGACAGGCCGCACTATTCGCCCTACTCGGATTATGTATTTCGCCCGGATCGATTCTCCAAGTTCACCTCCTTCGACTATGATACCGGCGGTTTCGGCTCTTTCGATAAGATGTTCGGCCGGGAGCAGGTGCGCTTTCTGTGAGCGCGTCGCACGGTGGAACGCGCGTTTCGGAGGGTTGGACATAGAATGTTTTATGAAAATTCCACTTTTGATGTTTGTTTTTACACATCATAAAAAAGGGACTTTCCTCGAGTGATTTATTGCGGAAAAAGCCATGGAACCGCTCTTGGCACCATACGACTTGCGTCCCGCGGTCAAAAAAGGAACGACTTCCGTCCCGTGTCCAAAAATCTTGAAAACGACTTCCGTCCCGCGCTCAAATCCGAATTTGAGCTGCCATCATGATTGGCAACACCGCGTACCTGAGTCAAAATACTATCAAGTCAAATTGGAAAATATGCAATAAAATTACCTGAGATAAGATGAGGAAACAGCCATCAAAATTTCTTCATACTCATTAGCAGTGCTTGTCATGAATTAAAAATTTCGCTTGTTTTACGAGCACGTCAAAAATTGAAATTGTACCATTAAAAACGCCGGGGCACTACGAGGGTAAAAATTTAAAGGACGCTTCGCGCACATATTTTAGTCGATCCTCGCTCCCTAAATAAATTTGCGTAAGAGCATTTAAATCTGCCTCTTTTTCAGTCTGCTTTTTCTTTTTCCTTCGAGTAATATTAATACTTTTTATTTTTATATAATTTTCAGACTGAATTTTTACGAAGACTAAAACAAAATCACGTCTAAATCAAAGACTAAAACAAGTGATTTGTGAGTGCAATATCATCTTCTAATAAGAGCTACCGAAATTCCGGACATTCCGGACAATTCCGGACCGAAAAGCACGGCTTTGTTGTGGAGCTGCGGTAGCGACGTTGCCATATGATATGAATTATAATCAAATCAATCCACTACGGGACGGAAGTCATTTTCGAGATTTTTGGACACGGGACGGAAGTCGTTCCTGTTTTGACCGCGGGACGCAAGTCGTATGGTGCCCNATCAATGCGATATATCGCATGCCGTTCTGACACAAAATATGGCGCCCATCGAATCACCTTAATCAGATTTTTCCTTGAATCGAGAGCCAAGCTCCTTAATTTAATTGAATATCTTTTTGATTCAAGTAAAAATCCTATTGGGTTAAGAGTAATTTTTCTTGTGAATTTTTTTAGGAGTCTGTACTCTTGATCCAAGAGACTTCTTTTTTCAAGTGCATATGAAGTTCAACCCCTCCCACTTATTCGCTTCTCTGTTCGTCGCATCAATCGTCGGGCTAGATTCTGTTACACCAAAGATATAAAAATATTTTATGGATCTTCCCGTGAAATCAGCTACTAATGTGCGTGCGCGTTCAGGTCCAATCCTCAGTTTTTAACTCCTTGCATCAATAAAACGGGAAAAATATTGTGCCGACATCTATTTGAGGCCCCTACCAACCCTCTTTCCCTCGGAATCCCCAATCAGACTAAGCGTAGGTGCATTTTTACAAAAGAGCGGAGAAAAAAATGAAATTTTACGGAATTTATTTCTCTCTCGTTTACCTCCCAAAGTTTCAATATTTATTAAATGTAGACATTTTCAACCTCAAGTTAGGTAAGGATTGACACCCCCCACTCCCTCCCCCGTTCCTGTCAGACTTTCTTCATGGACTTCTGATATGCTTTTTCCCCAAATTTGTGTCACAATTTATGGATGGTCACGTTGAATTTGCATGTTACAATAGTCAAATCATCTTTGCGAAACTAACGTTCACAAATTAAATTAGATTCACTTAGTTACAATTCGCAAGTACAAACTTTGATCGGTGGATAAGTAACATAAGATTTCAAATTTAATTCCTCTCTATTGTTGTCTTTTAGTTTAAGTTGTATAATTTATTTATTTTTGCCGGCTTATTTTATTTATATAATACAAGCCTAGGCAAATGTGAACACACTCTTTACTTTGATTTGATAATTTATGTAAAGACCTCTTTGGTACCGATGCGGTTGCATGATTTGACATATCGACGCTGAAACTCCCAAACCACGTATCTCGTATGTTGTGTTCTTAAAAGCTCCCCTCCGATTTATTTTTTTTTAGGAGTATGAATTAACATCATTCCTAAAGGTTTTTTCAGAATTTTCTTTGCACTGAGAAGTAAAATGACGAAGAATTTCGAGAACTGACAATGAGTTATTCATTAGATTAGAAGAAAAAAACATGGTAGGAAGTTTGCAATGTCGCAAACTGACGAGATACGTGGTTAGGGTGTTTCGCCGTGGGTATAGTTTTTCAATATTTTTAAATTTCAAGACGTTTGCTCTTGTAGTCGGACTTTTAATATTACTGTCATGAGAAAGCTCCTTTTCATATTAGGCAATATTCACAGATAAAAACGTTTAGGGCTCATGCCTAGATTCAGCATCTCCTAGTTTTGTGTAGGCACCAACTCTATACTCTCGCTAAAATAAACAGTAGTGAGGGCATAGGGCTGATATCTGCTCAAAATTCAAAAGATGCCAAACTTATCTACCTCCTTTAAGATGAGCACTAAACCGTTTTTTCCTTCTTCCTTTAGCTGCAACTCAGCTTTAAATGTCAAAATTCAGGAGAAATTAGGCGAGTCTGTTTTTTCGCATGGTTCGAGGTTCGTGAGTGAGCATTATTTATTTGATCTTAATGGTCATTATTTTGGATAATTTTAGTCTAGTTCTTTCATCAGAATTTACGACACTTACTTTTTTACTCCATTTTTTTATTATTGATCAGCAATTTGTATTGTGTCTTTGGAGTCTACAACCTTAACTATACTGACATTCATTGGTGAGCAAAAAATGTATGAATTTGAATTCAAAGTGATTACTTTCGAGCAAAACGAATTTGAAATTTAATAAATCCGTAAGTAAATAGTTGCAACCTAAAGGTATGCATGAAAGGTAAAAGCTTTCAATATCTGTACGTGTGATAGTAAAGTTAGTTCTGGTGTTCAAAGTCTTATAAGATACACTCTGAAACTAACTTTTATGTATTATTTATTTTTCTTTTTCTGCGCACTTTCCAAATCATACAAATGGTGCTTTTGATGAGCTTAAACACTTGTCTTCTTTATTACATTGAGAACAGACAAACAAGATAAATATGTATACTTGTATTTTTCAGCCCCTTCTTCAATACGAGCATTGTTAATAACGTACACGTCAATTTCTAAGGCAAAAAAATGGGTACCTGCATTGCAATGTCTCAAAATTTTTTTTCATGAAATAACTTACCAGAATGTCTTCTTGAAACTCCTTGTGAATATATTTCGACGATTGAGGAAAATTCACAGGAAACGTCAAAAAGACCATTGGTTGGTTTTCCATTAAAAAGGTAAAACTTGAGCGACAATTTTCAACATTGCTATGGGAGGTACGTACTTTTTGACCTTAGCCATCGATTAAACATTATTTTTTTAAAAAAACAAACTTTCTTCCGAATTCACAAGATTTATTATTGAACGAAAACTTTTGAAATTAAATAATTTGGATAGAGTATCACTTTTGCGACCTGTTACTTTATTTAACCTTAATTGTTTTGTATCTACATGTATTATTCATAAAATGAGGGTAAGAGTGCACAGGAAATTAAAAAAAATCAGTGAAATCCGTGGAAATTTTGTTTATTTTTTAATACAGTTAAATCATTTTTTGATTTTTTTTCTTTTTTTGTATCATTTTGTTGTTTTTTAAAAGAAACAAAATTAAAAATAATAAAATAGACTTAAAGACAAGATTTAAAAGTATTTATAACTATATGGGATCCTAAAATTAGGCCTATAATAAAAAGAAAAGGGTGAAAAAAAAGAAAACTTCTGTACATAAAAGAAAGACTGTCGGGTAGCTGATGAGTTTCAACTTAATGTGGTACATGACAAAGATTGAACGGAAAAATACTATGGACAAACATATTTGATAAATAATCATATTTTCGGCTGCAACGAGACAGAAAAATGACAGGTATGATGCAGCCATTTTATCTTGGATTAAAAAAAGATGAGGGGGAAAAATATGTTTTGTGTCGGTCTCATCAGTTTGTGGGCCTTGCTACGATTGTGAAGTAGAACTTCAAAACACATTACAAAATTCGAGCAAGTTTTTCAGCAAATGAAATTTAAATTGTGGTGACTAAACTTTAAAAAAATGAAGGGTTTTACAGGACATTCTGTCTCTAGGGCCTTTAATGTACTGATTATTTGCATTAAATTTTTTGAAACAGACATAGATAAGCAGAAAAAATTTAATTTATTGAGGATGAACGAACAACATTTTGAGAGAAAAAAATTAAATAGCTTTAAGCTTCACAAAGAGAAAGATATCTTTTGCTTCTTTTCGGATTAAAAAAAGGTGATAGAAAAAAATAAAAATATAAAGATAAATCTTCAATTCATAAAAAAACTGTTCATAAAAATATTTCTTTCTCGGAAACTTAAAATTAATTTTCAGAATTTTTTTTAAAAAAAAATCTTATGTTTAGAATGATTACATAAAATTGATCACAAAACGCTTATTTGAATACATTTTATATAATAAATAAAAATTAGGCATTTGAACACATCATTTTTTTCAAATCTGAAGTGAAAAAGGACGTCAAAAATGGAGAGGGAGTCGTGAATTTTTATGAAATGGATGGGACTGCCGTGAAAAAAATGGGATGTACCAAGAAATTAAATGTGCTTCATTTGAAAAAGAAAGAAAAAAACATTGCTTATCGTAGCATTATTTTGAAGCACATCAAATTGCATTCTGATTTTTTGGTACAAGCTAAATGTATTTACTTAATTGAAACAGACGATTATCCATTTGCTTAAAGTTGAATAGACTCAAGGCCAAAGAAAATCAAAGGCTGAAATATAATTGTAATTTTAATTTAGTTTTTCTCATCAATATATATGAGCTGTGAAATCCTTCATGCTCACATACTGATTAAATGCAAGTTTACTACATGCTTCGGAAAATTGGTTACTTGAAATTTGAATTTGGCAGTCTTGAGATCAGAATGAATCTATGCACATACCTAAATATTTATTATGCCTTTTAAAAGGCGGATCACAGTAACGCTTTGATGGCGAAATCTTGCTATATTAAAACACACACAACACTTGAGTTTTAATGAGGACATTTCACGTTTGGGTTATACTTTTGATGGGACTTTCCTCCCTTAAAATGAAAGGAAGAAAATCAATGTAGATGAGTTAAAATAAATTAAACTTATGATCAAAGAGAGAAATTAAAATATGAGGGAGGTTTCCAGATAACGGTTTCAAAACTCGCAAGTTTTCATTTACAAATCTTAATAAGAACTCAGTCTTTTAAATTCAGCTTTTGAACACACGCTTGAAAAGTTTGTTTTTGTTTTTAATTTCAAATGCAAAGAAAAAAAACAAACGTAAAAAAGAGGAAAACTGACTTCTTATCGAAAGACAAAGAGTTTCTTGAAAGAGAAAGAAACTCAATTGGTAAGTCCAAGTGAGTTTTACACGGGAGGGACAAAATCTATTAAGTCTTTAAGTTAATTGTTGACTTGCATGCTCCTCGGCACAAAGATATCGGAGGTACACATTACTGAAGAAAATCAGAAAAAAATCAGTCTTCACTTGAAAAATTAAAACTAAGGTAGAGAGTGAATTACTTAAATGAATATAAACATTGGTTAAGGTATTTCAGTCATTTAAACGAATTGATTTGCTAGCTGAAACCGTGCGAAAAAAATAAATTCAAGGGAAAAATAAAAATGTTGGAAAAATATCGAAGTAAGTACGCAGAGAATATTTTAAAAAGTTAAAACTGGAAACTGTTATAAGAAAAGAAAAGCGATGACAAGGAGAGTCCTCATTAAAACTGGAGCAAGATTTCGAGAGTCACAGTTACAGCTTTTTACATTTTACAAACCTTTACAACATGGAATATATTATTTACAACACCACTTCGGTACAACAAAATAATTATTAATTTACTCATACTTACAAAGCCTGGGAAATAGACAAAACATTTAAGCACTAAACAAGATAAAAGCAACATTTTATGTACAAACAGAGCTTCTCGACAATAATTAACGTAAGCTAGTAATGATACTTTATTATTTACGACTGACTTGATTTTTTGGTGATTTTAACTAAAGCTGTAACATACAATATGAAACAAATGGGTAAAATCAGAGGACTTAGAATAGTATGATGATAAAATGGAAATAAGAATTATAGGGAGTAAGCAAAGGTAGAGTTATGCAGAAAGAAAATGAAGACGACATTTATGGTCGTAAGTAGCAGGGCAATAAGTGAAACTTGAAGCCAATACTAGGAAACAACCGACTGATGAAATTTAACTACAATTATTCGGTGTTAAAATGGGAATGGATTTATTATTTTCTTTACTGAAAGGAATAAGGGGATCATTGAACCAATATCTGGCAAAAAAGACGAAAAATTCACATTATTTCTTGTGGGAAATTTTCCATAGCAGAAAAATTAGACAAAGGTGGCCAACTTTTGGCTTGCGACACCTTCTTGCAATCAAATGTTACTTCACTTTTTGCTAAAGGGAAAGATGAGGGGGGGGGGCGTAAGAACTATTATGTACAAAAATCAAGGTGCGACTGGAAAAGTCGAGCACCTTGACTACTATGCTAAATAGAGATCATATTGAAAACTAGTTTCATCTCCCTGCTAATTTTTTTTCAATCACAGGGAAAGTGATTTGACAAAAAAAAAAATAAATAAAAAAATAATAATTATTAAACAGCAAAACACATTTTCTGTACACTGAGTCTTTGAATATACAATGGCAATTTTAAAGTGGAAAAACTAACCAAAAAATTTTCTATTCAGAATTGTTCCCCTTTGGTATGAAAAAAGAAAAATTGAACCAAATTTCAAACAAAAACCCACGTGTTTAAACTCTGGCTAATAAAAGAAACTAATCAACCATAATTATGTAACAATTGAAACTAGAAAATATAAATGTTATAATTTGCAGCCGAGTGCAGGCGGAGGGTTGAACTTTGAATTTTGGTCGTATGAACACACCTTCTTCCGTACTACGTAAAAGTACTACAAAGAAACCGTAGACGTCGAGTAATATCAAAACTCGTTGAGAAGCAAATGTGTGCGTTTTTTCAATCTATGTGGAAGTTTGAGGGGTGGTAAAGCAGCGTTAAAGGCGGGTAGCGTTTGTAGTCTTGCTGCAGAAGCAACTTTTGTACTTAGAAAAGCTCAAACCCGAGGGTTACAACGACAGGTAAAATCTCAGTGCTGCCTCCTCTTAAACATCACAATGTGTTCCGGCTGAACGTTCTAAGAAAGCATCGTACAATAAATCACGTAATTTCTAGATTTCAAAAATTGAAGCTGAGGAACTGAAAACAAAAATAAACTAACCAAAATCACTCATTGCTTTTGAGCAACAAAACATTGTAGAGTTTTGCAATGGCATTTTCTGGTTGGCCGAATTTTTACAATTTTTCGATTGTTTTTCGACATATTTGGGCATCAATTACTATCAATGTCAAACACTTTGTTCGATTACCGGCTGAGCTGAGACTCATTGTAGGCGGGTGATGAGTCTCCATCCCACGATGAATATTATCGTCGTCCACACCGATTTGCCGAGAGGAGAGGGGACTAGTAACGAGAATAAACTTGATGCTTTCATTTCCGGCATTGGGCTCCGGGAATGCTCAGTCTTGTTCAGGGGACTCTGCAAAAAAGAAGCAAAAAACGAACATATTAGTAAAAAATTACTAAGAAAAAATACACATACACATTCTGCATAAGGTATGGCAAAAGCGCTCCATTCATCAAAACTGGAATTCTTTGATGCAAAAGTTGCATTGATAGTTGAGTGGCTCGCATAAGTTGGGGAATAAGTTATGTTTTCTTTACGGAAAATCTAGGGAACGTGTTAGAAATCGTATTGAATGATTCTCCGAAAATCTCTAAATCTCAATGACATCAGTTTTTTTTTAAATTTATTTTTTTTTTTGTTTTTTATTTTTTGTTAAGAATTTTATCATCAAGGGTGGTGCACAAAAATCTACTCAACTCCGACATAACTATGACTATTAAAAGAAACCAATTTTTTGATTTTTATTCGACAGTGACTTTATGGTTAACGACTTGTAAAGATGAATTTACCTTTTGGAAAGTAGAGCGGAAGTCCTCGGCTATACTTCTAAGCTCTTCGCCAACGTGAACCCACTTCTTTTGCGGCCTCAGGGTCTTCATGGACGAGTGTGGGAGTTTGGAGAGATACCTCTTGGGAGAAAGGCTCCGTTTATTGAGGTTCCTAGTTGCTGGTCGGGGTCGCTGCATAGGGCCGTCAACTTCGTCTGATTGTGATTGGTGCCTTGGTAAGCTAACGGGGGTTGATGGTGAGACGGTGGACGAATCGCAGTGGCATTCGAGGTTCGATTCTTGCAGGCGGTTTGAGAGGTTGTTCAGGGCTGGAGACATGGCGCTCCTCACAAGGTCAGGAAGGGCCATCAGCCTTTCTTGTACCAGATCTGAATCACTGGGAGGTTCGAAGTCTTGCTCCGACTCGGTGGTGAAGCCAGTGTTTTCCACTATCCTCGTTGAAGGAGCTGAAACACACAAAAAAAAGTTTTCCTATAAGATAAAGTTGCATTTTATCTAGTGTCAATTTTTTAAGCGGAAAATAAAAAGGAGCACCGGTAATATTTTGCTAAAATTCATGGATGTTTAAGAATTTGGTCAATTTGGTTAAAATAATTCATGAAATACTTCATTGACAAAATTTATCACCGAAAAATTCAATCATAGAGAAGAACGACGCGGAAAAATCAGAGTTACTCACGGACAAGTAATTGTAAATTTGACGGAGGTTGACAAATATTTGAAAAAAAAGAAAAGAAATGAAGAAGAAGAAAAATGTGTTGGATGAAAGAAGCCCGAAATTCTTTGAAAAAACGTATTCAGAGTGATGGGAAGTACAGCGCAGCGCTGCGCTCGCGCATCTGACAACTGAGAAGTAGCGGGTTGTGGTGCCGCGCTCGCTTGACCGCGGCCCGTATAAAACGCCTGCAATTGGACGGGTATGCAATTTGACCGTACCCAGAGCATGTCAAATCGTATCATCGTTTATAATGGTGTTTTCTTCACGGCGCAACGATGAGAAGGAGACGGCTGAGCGATGTGGTAAAAATACAGATAGGCTTTTCCGTGTTGAGCTAGGTGGAGTTTTAATTTCCAATCGGTATCTTCTAATTATTTCTCCAACATAAAAATGAATTTTTCAAAATTGCTCGTCTATCATGACGCGAGGTCAATACAAACTGTCCGAAGTTCGAACTGACGATTGAGTGAATTTGAATTAAAATCGAAGTTAAGGAAAGAAGTAAACAATTTAAGAAGGAAGTAAAAATAGAAAAGCAAAATGTTCAAAACCGAGTAATATAGCATGCACAGTTGGTGATGATGCGACCATACAATTGTAATTTCATAAGGCATAGTTATTGCGGCAATAAACGAGTTATTATATATGACTATTTTTCTCCAAAGTTTTCGCACATGTAAATGACACAGTATCCATTCAAAGCGCTACTCAACATATTTTTTCTTCAAAATTCCACGAGGAACAAGAATAACACAATGAGAAGTCCAGGAATCAATTTGTAAATTATAGGATTCGTCCCTTGACCGATTCGTGAACCAACCTTCGAAAGCGCTTCGCACCATTACGTTACACGTTACGCGTTAATCTTATAATTTTATGTTGAAGAGTAAGATAAGATATAAATGTTCACGATTCACATCGGCTAAATGGCCAAAGAATGAAACATGTCAGTAAAGCCTAACTTTCATCTGACTTTTAATCAAAATGCATCTCAATATCTCGCTAAATAGTTGATTCCCGAACTTCTCGTAAAGTGAATCGTCTCCCACTTCAGATTATCAAGAGAATCGTCTCCCACATCAGATTTTCAAGAAAACGCATGTGATTTCTCTGATTCAGACCTCGTCTAAAGGCCCATTCCAGTCAAGCTAGAGGTCCAGTTACACGATCAAATTTAGCCATCAAATTGGGCCTCTCATTGGTCGCATCCTCACCTCAGGTCTTTTTCCACCAAACAGAGCTTCAGTTTGATAGCTCAATTTGATCGTGTAACTGAACCTTAACCACAATTTGATGTAAAGACGCAGATTTCACGCGCGGCAGCGACGAAGTGGAACGGGGCAAAGTTCGCACCTCGGCAGGAGCACCCGGAGCCGGGCGCGCGCCAATTGCAGCGAGGCGCGTTGGCGAGCACAAGTTCCACCTATTAAAAGACGAATCATAAAGGGTCTCGGAGGCTCGGAAGGAGTTTAATCGGGCCCCGGCGGAGAGCGGGGCCCGTAATAAGTAGCCTCTGGCAGCGAGTGCTCAGGTGAGCATAATCCGTTCTCCAAGGTCAACAGCACGCGATGGCTACTGGTTTTTACTCGCGTGCTGCTCGGCGCGTCGCGTCGCGGCGCGCGGCGTCGGGGGACGGGGACCCGGGGAGACGGGAGCTGGGGCCGACGCTCATCAGGGCGTTGACTCCCCGCCGCCGCCGCCGCTGCGCACGCCACTTCGACCTGGCTCGCCACTGACCCTGTCCAGCCCAGACTTGCACCACCGGGACACTGAACCTAGTTGCAATTTCCACTCGGGCGTAAATAGAATAATATTGCTGAGAGTGACCTACCATTTCTCCCGAGAGAGCACTGAAAAAAAAAGTAGCTTGGATCAAGCATGATAATTCTTGAATTTGCCGCCAAGAATTTTCTTTATCTTGCTTTGAGCTGACTTTTTCTTGATTCAAGAAAAATAATGCTTGGGTTAAGCAACAAAGTAGCTTATATTAACCAGCAAAATTCTTCATTTAAGAAGAAATACTTCTTGGCGGCAAACTTAAGATTCTTTTTTTTCCAGTGAGAGGGATTATTGGTGATCCTGAGACAAAACTGACCTAAATTTTGAAAAATGCTTTTACTTCTTCCTGATCCCTCGAAATTTTGTGGCTCATTGTCACTACGCAGGAAAAAATTGTAACATTGATCGTCGAGGTCGATTTTCGAGGTCAAGGTTCGCTATAAATATCAGGACGTTAAAAAATGACTTGTTCGGGAATCTGACAAAGATAAAGAAAAACAGCAATATAAAGTCTACCTTAAGGACAGATAGACGTATTTCTCTTGCACCTGACGTATATTCGTACACTTGGTGGTTTTTTCTCTTCGGTGTTCGGAGTTTTACCTCTGAAAATGTATAGCGATCTCGCGGAACGTCGAACTTGACGATAAATGTTACAAATAAGATACCGTTCGATGTTTTTATCTTTTACTGTATGTATCATGCAATTTTTTTAGGAAAAAACTTCGGTGACCCCATGCGAAAAAATTGCATTGCAGGGCTTCCTTGAGAAAAATCAAAATAAAACTTTTTTAGTGTCCATTTTAGGGTAAAATCTAAAGCTGCGTTACAAACTAAACATTTCCTAAAGTTTTTTTTTTTTTTTTTTTTATCAATAATTAAGGACCAAGTAAAATCAATTCAAGGTACGAGTGTGGCTCCAGTGCATTATTTGAAAATTAACACGATTTGTTAAGATGGCTATCGAAATGTTTGTCACGTCATCTAGGTCAATGTTTCAGCCACTTGACGCTCGGGAACGAAAGTAAATAAAGGTAATTAGGATTGTTGATTAAATACACAGTTTTCCAAAATGCATTGATTGCAAAGGAAAAGTCTAAGATGAAATAAATGAGAATGAGGCTGCATGTGAGATGATTTTCTACATTTCGCGGTGGTTTTACATCATTACTACTTTATTTCACTAACATTGTATATAGAGCGCGAATCACGACTTATAGATAATGACTCAGCACCAGTGGCAAAAAATTGTACTCAATAAAGTGCAGAAATGTCAAAGATCCCAAATAAGAATAATGAAAGGAACCCAACAACTGGTTTTTACTTTCAGGATAGTGAAAAACCGACAAGACGTCACGTAACGCTCACGAAACACTTGCGTTCATAATGATAAGTCGTTTGGAAAAGTTAAGGACGAATGTCTATTGCGGGCGCAAAATATTATCACCCAAGATTATACGCGTTACGTAATTATACAATTTTCTGATACGTATATGGTTAAATTGAAACATGTGAAATGAATGCAAATATTGTGGTTTCTACTATGACGTGCGAAAAATTATCGGAAATTAAAGTTGAGTGAAATTTCAAAAGTTAGGATGATGCTGATGTAATACACAGTAACAATTAACGTCATCCTCAATTCTTGAGAGTAGTTAGGATGATTTAACGGTTTCCTCAAAATTAATTTCAAAACTTAAATTTTAATACCACAAAATCTAAATTTTTATCAAGAATTTGGTTTTAAAATGAAACTTTGAGAATGAAATACAATTCTACGATTTATAAGCTGCTGCTTAGTTTCCGAGAAGAGAAAAATTAAAATTGGAACGAAGATTATAGTTAATACTTTAATTGTTGGTTATTTTATTTCCGTTTTTGAAATATTTAAAATTATATTCTTTCACATTTGAAATGATTCCGCATGTTCATGTTTTTGGTTATTCAAACTTAAGCTTGGGCGGAGAGCACCCTGCATATTACACGGGAGTTTTGAGGGCAGAAATCTGATAAAAACAAAATTTTAGGATACAGTATTGAAGAAAGATAAGACACGAACAATAGTTTAAGCTTTTTAGGAATTTCAAAAAAAAAAAAAATGACGGTCAAAAGAAAGTAATAAAGGTTGAACTACGTCGGCGACTGATATGCATTTAAGTGATCTCATCATGAGTCGCTCAGAAAGAGCTGAGTAGGTGTAGACTTTACTTTATTCCTACAGTTTATAAATAACAATTAAATTATATTCTTATCAAATTCTTATCGATATTTATATTTTAATTTTATTTAAAACATGAATTTATGAATCTTTAAATATGTTTTATCACTCACAAAAATTCAACCGGTGCATTACTTAAAATTATATTTTTGCCAGTAAAAAATTTACTGTTCTATGTAGAAAGCTTTGAATGTAAGAGAGCTTACAATTTATAAAGAATCTCTGACTAAAAATGTTCAAATTTCAAGAAAAATATTGGCAGTTCGGTCAAAAAGGATCGCATTTTGTTCATAGTTGGAAATATTATAGCGGGGCAGAATAAAGTCCAGCTCCAGTTTTTTTGTCTATCAACTGTAATTTGAATGAGTAATATTTTATTAATTTACTATCACATATGATTTGGTTTTATTTTTACACAAACGAAGATGTTTATTTTGATTTGTCTATCTTTTATAAATTTTTGATGAGTTCAATGGAAGTTTTAAAACTTAAAATCATTTGAAGATCGTTTCCTACGCCAACTGATAAGAATGGCACGTACATGATTTTACGATTGTTAGGTGATCAAATGCAGTTTATGAAATGTTTATGAAATAAAATTGGAAATCAACGTAAACTCTAAAAAATAAATTAGAATTATTAATTTTTACAACGATAAAATATGCCTCAATTCTTGGGATAAGGTAAATTTTACTTTTTGAAGATGAGCACCTAATTTCAAACTTTGGTTCAAATAAAAAGTACGAAAATGTTGCGTCCCGTATCATTTGAAGCTAGCAAAATAATTTAAAAAAACCGATAATTTTACTACTTATTTATTTTGAGGTAAATTATTGGACCGAATTTCCGGAAAAAATATTGAGTATTTTAGAGAAGTCGAGCAAAGGTGATAAAAAATTAATGACATGTGCAACGACTTGATTTTTCTGAAAAATATTATTTTGTTTAGGATCAAATTTTTAGAAGTGGTTCATTCGACCTACAGGTGTACCGCGCTGCTGGCTTAAAGTCATGAAGTGAGATTGTTTACAAACACGCCCTTGACGGATGGTGGGGGAGTCGAAGCCGACGTCAGAAATAAACACTAGAGTTCACACGTTGTTGATGCAAATAAAAACCGCGCGTTCACAAATCACAAACAGTGAGAGGCTAAATTTAAATTAATTTAATTTTTTACATACCTTGCATGTGCCGGGGACGTAGTAAAATTTGCCTCAAAACATCGTAGAGATCGGCGAGTAACTGATCCAGCCGGCGATAATTCTCCTCGGTTTCTTCGTCCGAGGGCAGATGAAACGGGATCGCCATAGTAACTTCACTTAAATCACTCCGAGATGACAAAAAAAACAAAAAGTTTGAACCGAATAAAATATCAAAGGAAATTTCGACAGCGGCGCACAGTGTTTATGTCGAAAGCCATGTACACAAATTTCACAGAAGTTCACAATTTTAAAGTTAAGCTCGAAAAATGTCAAAAAAGGGTAGAAAAATATTTTAGACGACGACACGGAACGAAAATATCACCAAGCGGTAAGAATGCACTGATGAGGGCGAAAAATATTCAAAGGTATAAAAAGACGCGTGGTGCACGAGTATAAGTTTGATCACGGAGCACGAAGTGGTACGCGTGGTGCCGAACGGAGCGTCGCGAGACGAATGATGGTGCACACCCGGTGAGTAAGCGCCGTAGATGCGGTCTGCATCCAGGACGTAGTACGAGGTCCTGGACTTGTTCCCGCTCAACCCTGCGCCCCTCACCCCTGCAACCCTGCACCCTCTATGCACCCATTACCACTGCTCCTCGCCCCGACCCCCTCCCGTCGTCGCGTTGGCCGCACCTCAACCCCCAGCCCCCTTGCTTGCCTTTCGGATCATTGGCAGTAACCAATCCTGACAACTTTTTACCACTGCTCAAAGACTATTAACTTCTTTCAGTAGATTTGTGCATCTGATACACCTATCGAGGGGTCTTTTCGCCTCCTTGCCTCCTTCCCCTGTTCCTTGACGTATTGTCGGAGTGAGCACCTGTGAAATCAACACAGTTCCTTGCCCTTTGACTCCTGCTCGAACCTACAGGTCGCAGCTCCGTCTCGGCGAGGGACCAGGGTTTGGCTCCGGCAATGTTACGGGCTGCGTTCACTTTTTGAGTGTAGAACGCGTCAGGATTTGTGACGATCAGTTTATTTTAGGTGGGACTACTCATCTTTTCTCCATCGAAACATGTCTGGAATAGAGTCCCTTCATACCCAGAGTTAAGACGACTCGATTATCAGCTGACTGGCAGCCGGCCTTGGCTGGCCATGGAGGCCGAAACGAGTGCACCCAAACGAACGATATTGAAGGATAAGGATCAGGAATCCTGCGATGTCTGTCACACAAGAACATCAAAATCAACAAATTGATCAATTAAAAAGAAAATGAGATTGGTTTGTAAATAATTTCTTAATCTATTTTCATTTTGGACCGATGGAAATAACAATTTACTCTTGATAAACCACAATTAGGTAATATTTTCATTAATCTTGTTCACATTCGAGGTACCGCCATCTTGGTGTACTTGTTTCGGCCTCCATGAGCGAGAACCAATCAGAATTGGATTTTTTTTTAGGCCACTTTCAGCCCAACCAAAAGTGAGTTGTCTTAACTCTGGGTATGAAGGGACTCTAGCCTGGAATTCAGATTGATTTTGACCATTTTCAAAAAAAAAATGGAACGTCAGTTTCACACTCAGCTGAGATTTCGTTTAAGAAATAGACTTATGTAACCCTCAAAAAATGACGGGAAAATATGCACAGCAGACGGGGGAATGATCAATTTGACTTAAAAAATCTCTTAGACGTCTCCCATGGACACCCTTTTCTCTAGTTTAAGGCTTGATAACTTCATTGCTCACCGAAATGCTTAGCAGAGTGCAAGGTTCCCTGACTCACCGACTCACAACAGGTGACCAAAATAGATCTTAAAAACCACCTATTGATGAATTTGTCAAAAAATAGAAAACACACGGCGCGCGTGTGGCTGCTCTCAGCATAGTTATAATGATGGTGAACGAGTTTCAAATTACAATACACGAGGTACACATTTTGGTTACATTTGCACATTTTTAAATAGGTAGATACGAATAATTCATATCTCTGTAAAAATCGTGGATACATGACTATTTGTGTTTGAGCGGTGTTTTTCTGCGTATTCAAAAAGCAGATGCGAAGCTTACATCAAAACTAAAGACATCTGTTCCTTCAGCAGTCTTTTGAAAACTAAATCTTGTAAGAAAATTAGTGACGCGCCAAAGTGCGCCTTCAAATACGCTTAGTAGGCAGAAAAGCAACACTCGAACACGAATAGTTGCCTAGCCGGTAATTTTTTGCGAAGAGCCGTAGTTTGGAAAGTTCTGCGGAAGCAAAAGTGTTCTACTAGCCTTAAATGCATGTTATTTTACTTATGTATTCGAAATGTTCACAAATTGAAAATGGTAACTAATTTTACAAGCACTGAGAGCTTCATTAAATAAGGTGTGAAATTCATTAATTGAGTTTTATTAAACGTTATCAGCACTGATTGATTTAGAAATGGATACAACTTTTTCTTACCGGTTTTACTGAAGATTTTTTCCCTTTTAAAAAAACTGGCCGTTTCAGGCTTGCGCCCATCGTTTTGATTTTAAGACAAGAAAGGAAAATAAAAACGTAATTGAAACTTTTCGACACGATCAATTCATCATATTTGCTTTGGTAACCTTCTTTGCACGTAAGTGCTCCTACTAAATTTATACAATGCGGTTGCTTGTTTCATGAAAAAGGAGAAAAGTTTGGTGCAAAGTCAATAAAAAAAAGTTTTATCTGTTACTGAAAGAAAGAGAAAAAAATATTTACGATGGAATCAATCAATGCTTCATGCACAAAGTGTTTTATCATTTTAAAAATAGAGCGAGAGTTGGCAGGGTGCAGGAATCTCCTTTCATTCTGCCAATTTTTCGGATCAAATTAGAAGGATACTTGTCTAAGAAGAAAGTCAACTGAAAAGCATTCTAGAAAAGGCAAGTTGATTAACCAAACTTGGCTATGAGCCCCGGGTGGGAAAAGTGGGACGAAAGCTGCATACTTCAAGAGCATAACTTCGAAATCCATATGACCGCTGCACTGGAGAAGACGCATACAGAACCGGGATGGGAGAATCATTAAAATCTGTTCCGTTAGAGCGCAGCACTTGTTTAGTCAGTCTATTGATGACCGAGGCAAGGCGGCACCTCGGCGACTCGGACCCTCGCGACTTGTCGATCCTGAGTGCAGAGCAACATCCCCTATCCCTGTTACACTCCTTGCTCAACTAGTGGGTTGATCCGTCAAAGAATCAATCATACTCTATTTATCTCTAGCTTCTTAGTTCACATTTGATTTTACCTTATTTTCTTGGTAGATGAGATGACAAAATACGAGAAAAATTGGTATGTCAAAGTTTCTGAATTGTTACGTTGGTACCAGGAAAGGAATGGGGAAATCGTACAAGATGGGAAAATAAATAAATGGTGAAATGGATAGCCTAGGTACCTAATACGCATACTTTCGTCCATTGAGTATTTAAGTAGACAGAATGAAAAAAACTTCCGGGTAGAAAAACTGTAAAAAATGATCAGTGTTCAGCGATCTTCAGTTTAATAAGTTCGCTGATTTCAATTGAACACATCTAATTTTTATTTGGCTTTTTGTGATTAATTTTATTTTTATTTTAATTGTACGTTTTGTTTCTCTAGATGCATATTTTTAAAATCTAAAAATTCGCTTTCATGAGCATATTTGCTCACTAAAGGGTTGTCCCCCTGATCTCAACCGTCAGAAAACGCTTCATACCTTTTAGAACCCGCTTTGCGAGCCCCCGTGAGTTGACCTATATTAAATAGTGAGGGCTCATCTAAACACCAACTCCTCAAAGCCGCAAAAATCTTGTAAATCAGCTCGGTAGGTTTTTGGAACGAGCGGTGCCAAAAAATGAACATTTACATTGTTTAGAAGAGAGAATGTACAACTACATCATGTTGATGTAATGAAAAAACTGAGTCATATTATAAAAATATAAATAGAGCGAGCAAATGGGTTACAGATAATATTTTACCTGCCGATAGCCGCAAAACTTGTAAGCGATCTAGTAGAGTATTGAAACGAACTGTGATTAAAATTGAAAATTTAGGGGTCAGAAAACTTACAAAAATGATTTTTCCTTTGTCTTAGTTTCTTCATCTGTAAGTTTTGGTATTAGTACGCATATGCGCCTATTAATACGGATTATGCCTTTTAAATTGAAGCTTACATTATTGTCAACGTAAACAAATTTAAGAAACTGATAATTTTTCGGTGGCGTCGATTTTGAGAATTGAAAAAGTAGAAATACATTGCCAAGAGTAGAGAGCAAAAAGGTGGCAAAGCATATAGCGTGCAGCAAGACAGAACGGGCAAAGGACTGATGATTCAACAGGGGCAAGGAGTCACAGACTTCGCGTAGCATCTCATATTGCCTATCCGCAAAACTGAAGGCGTTTTAAAGACCGTACAATGCGCCGCGTCTCAGTTCTCATGCTGCGGGTAGGCAGAAGATGAGTGCACAAAAGGAGAGTCAATAGTTCACTCGAGCTAGAGGCCAAGGAGTGTTGTTTGAAGAAATTGTTTTGGAAAATGTTCAATCCTGCTCGTGGACAGTTTACAATGCATTGTTTTTTGTTGTTGTTTTTTTTAAAAAATAATTGTAAATTTGTTCCCTCGTTTACTTAAAATGATCACAGTTACAAAATTTTACATGCATCAAATGGAGGAGATCAAAAGGATCAAGTGACTTCTCCTCAAATCCATTATACAATTTTTTCATAATTAAAACGTGCTTTTATTTGTGACATTCGGTAATCAAACAACGTGGCGAATATCTGGGTATTCTTCAGCTTTCCTCGTGGAAGAGTACATTCTCTTTTAAAAAGAAAAGAAGGAATAAAGTGAGGTAAGTTTTTTTAACGGAAAATTGTGTGATACCAATCAATTGTTTCAATACTTGCGAACTCGGTTTAAAGGAATGACTCGGTTTTAAGGAGGGAATAAGTATTTGAAATGCTATACTTCGCACATTATTTTGCAAATATTCTGTGACCGTACTAAATCGGAGTTACTAAAATTAGGGCAATGACCTCATTTGATTACTCTGTCGTGTGGATCACCTCGAAAGCTTCGTTCTGGTCAAACCCACATTTTTTGGACATTTTTTGTGAAGATTTCTTGAAATTTTACTCCTCGCTTACTATCACTGAATCTGATCAAAAATTGAGTCTGATCCTGTCCTCAAAATCAGGTGCAGGTATGTAAACCGCAGTAAAACTACGGAAAAGAGTGCCACGGGTGCGAGAACAGGAGCCGATACGTGCGACGAAATAATTAAACCTGTAATTTGATATGAATTTGGTTTCAATATAAGGCGGCTGCTTTGTATGGAGCCGGAATAGAGGGAGCAGCGGGGGTGTGATGCACATTCCAAAATTTGATCTGGCCGCAAGGGCAACGCTCGTTCCATTCGCGTCGCATTTCCATCACCGCGCGTACCGTGCGCCCCCCCCCTCCCCCCCTACTATCGCCCCCAAGCGCGATGCCCTGACGTCAAATCGGTTGCAAATTATTCTTACCTATGCACGGGAAGATGTACCTTAAACTAGCAAAACGAAAACTTTAATAATTAATACCGAAGCATAACAGCTGAAAGTTCTGCAGAAATGTTGAGCCAAGATAAAACTCAACGGCAAGGAAAAAATGGTCTGGTAAACTGATTGAGTATGGACCTATGTAGACTTTAAAATGAGAGAAATCACGGCTCGTTCTTTTTTTGTGAGTATCTTAGTATAATCACACCAACGTAGCATCTGTGCAATTTCAGGAGACATCTTTCACGGAGAGCTTTTTGGCTAAGAGCCATAATATGAGGTAATAGGCAAGGTCCGATCTAGAAAAGAAGGTCATATCCACGGTGAAACTGCAAAAATGCGTATCTCGGTTGCAGTATTTCGAAATCTCCGCTACTATTTTTTAAAAGCAGACCGAACCAACATCATGTCTTGAAGTTTTCACTCAATATACATTCCTTATAGTGAGAGGGAAAATCACTGAAATTTTAAAAAAAATGACGTTGAGTAGTTTTCCATGTGGAAATAAAGTATGATAGGAAGTCAAAAAGGCTGCAAACCGAGATAGGCATTTCTGAAATTTCACCATCGACATGTTTTTCCTTCAAAATTCCACGTATAAAATTAATGAAACAAACGGAAGTTCGGGAATTTACTCTTAGACGAGATATTAACAAGTATTTTTAACATGGATTAAAGGAAGTTAGATTACACAAATGACGTCATTTTCATTTTTTCCAAAACAATGTTAATTTCATTCACTTGTGCCTTATTGTTTGAGAGTTCATTGCCGGATTTGCCATCGCGTGATTCGTTTCCTTTCTAGAATTTTGAACAAATAGCATGTTGCGGTTGCGTAGTGCTTTTAATGGGTCAGTTGCGCTGGTCAAAGAATCGTCTTCTGATGCTTGATTCTTGTAGATTAGCGTAAAATAATAAGATTTGTCCCAACAGCTACGTTCTACATTGAATATAACCGTGGTATCGCGACTTGAAAAACTTTCTTTATGACGTCATCCACCGCGGTAGTACATACCATGTTATGCACATCGACGGTGGATGCCGACAAAAACCCGATTTTTCAAAGGGCGATATTTCGGTTAATATTGAACATAGGAAGTAGCTGTTTGGACAGATCTTATTATTTTTAGCTAATATATAAGAAGCAATCATCAAAAGACGTTTCTGTTACCAGCGCAACTGGCCAATTCACACCTCACTAAGAGACAAGAGACCTATCCACCAACTGATATGGCAACGCCTAACAATCCCCCATTGGAAATGGAAATGGGAAATCACTTAACGTGCGCCTCAATTAACCAGAATTAAATTCAATATAGTGAGCGCGATGCGGATCTGGGCGACTCGGCACGTATTGGATGTCACTCAGGCCGCAATTTTCAGTTCGACAAATTGGTCTCCGCCAAATTGATTATTCGCGATATCACTTTAACGAGGCGCAACGCCACCGTTGTCGAGGGCACTTCACACATAACCCTTATCTCAGTTCTCACAGTGCCTGAAGTGGCGAAAGTGTTTAGGCAACAACCTCTCTGCAACCTTCCTAGCATGCGTCGTTTTGCTTGTCTCTTATCCCAATTTTGCGCGAGAAACAACGAGAGTATACGGACATATCGGAAATTTTGAGGTTGGGTCATGGAACTTCAGAGCCCAAAAGATCAGCCAATCTATGAATTCAAATTATCCAGAGTGAGTTACTATTAAAATTGAGGGACCTAGAGGACAAGGCGCATAAGTGCAATTTTTGCTATTTCGAGAAATATGGGTTTGAAGTTTTGAAATTACATTGACTCTTATGGCGTAAAAAAAGTTCTAACATGACTTTTTGATGTTTAAAAATTGGAATTCGGGAGTGAATTCTTCACAGAATATGCATGAAGACTATAGTTTTACTTGAAATATGGAATATCTTAATTTTTCAAAAACTGCAATTATGCGCCTTGTCCTCTAAGCTCCTTAATAATTGTTACGACTCGTCGTTTGTAAAGCACGTATTTGAGTTAGTTTTTGCATAAATTTACTCATTTTTACAAAAGAATACTTATTTATGAACATTCTTGGCCATCTTGGAATCTGAAGATGACATGTTATTGCGTTAGAAGGTTGGCTGCCCTGTTCGGCTTTAAAAGCTCCATTTGTCGACATGTCCGAAGTCCCCCAATGTAAGTACTCTAAACGAAAAATTGTAGTCCAAATAATGGAAATTTATGAGCCACCAACACTACATAGCCATGCTTATCCTTGGAACAACTATGCGTCGCTGCATGTACTTTCTTTGTATGGATACTCTAGAAACAACTGGAATCATGGAAATAATCAACTGAATAAAAACTTGTGTCTTTAAATTTTAACACCTCTCTTCCAGAAAAGTCACATCTACTTGCGAGTTGAATTAAACAGTAGGGAAGTGGTAAATGGAGAGCTGTATGATCGCACTTGTATTCTTTGTGTTTTGATTCTTTCATTAAAAATAATCAAGTTGAAATTTCTCGGAGGGGGGGGGGCAGAAAAATATTTCAGGCACCGATAAGTAATGAGCTGAAAATGCAAATTCAGATTCATAAGCGAAGTTTACCGGTAAATAAATTTGTTTCCCTCGTGAGCGGATGAAAATATCTATTCTCTCTGGGGGGGTGGGGGGTTGCGCTGAGGGGTTGTAAGCCGCCCCCCCCCGGTTTGGTCGCCCGGTTAGCGTGGGGCGCCGCCAGTTAGCAATTCGCAACCTCAGTGTCCTGCCTCCCACTGAACCCCAGAATTCCGGGACTTTGTCCCAAACGTTAAAACAATCTCCCGGGTGGGCTTGTCTGGGGGAGTTTTTCTTTTCTTTAACAAAATTTGCATTGATACCTACCCCCACCCTAAGGTAGTAGGCAAATGGCAACCAAGGTCTAAAAAAAAAAAAAAAAAAAAAAAAAAAAAAAAAAAAACCGATAAGTAATGAGCTGAAAATGCAAATTCAGATTCATAAGCGAAGTTTACCGGTAAATAAATTTGTTTCCCTCGTGAGCGGATGAAAATATGTTAGGTAAAGACTCCTCTATCAAGTATGATATCATGAATAATAAAGAATCAAATTTGTTGATTTTGCTTGATATTTCAATAATTAGTTAATTACGGCAAACGTGTCCAGTATAAATCACGACTTCCTGTGCAGATAACGCAATTCAGTTGAAACTGTCAAAATATGAATCACTTTTAAACACTGAATCATTTTTCCGCGATATGGATCTGCAGTTTGAAATTAATACGGATACAACCATCAACTTTCTCCTCGCGTCAACGAAAATCCTTGATGCAGTGGATTTTTCTGTCATGACCTACCTTTAACTATGCTATCTAATGCATGACGGTGCTTTTTCCTCGGAGTGAGAAAAAGGAAGCTCGTCTGATAAACTAATTGTAAGTTCATGAAATTAACCCGTTGTTGTTGCGTTAACTCTAGAGAGTTGACTCAACTTACCGACATCATGCCGCGTTGCCGATGTTAATTACTAAGAGTTTTTGTTACATAAAAATAAAAATGTTTACATGTCAAATCACGCGATTTTCCCCTTCTTTTTTTCTTTTCGTTGATGGATGGCTACAGTAATAAACAATTTATTAAGCAAAACTGTATTTTTTGAAGAGCATTTTTTTAAAACTAGCATATTCCGTCACAGTCAAGTGAGGCAAGTGCGTGAAGCAGAACTATTTTGAGGAAATACAAAAGGAGGGGGGATAAACAACTGAAAAATACAAATCAAGTGACCCTAAGGTGTCGCAGTCAGACTGAAAAACAAGTTTTCTGCTCTAGGGACATAGGGAATTGAGATCAAGCAACTGAAGTTCTTGTTTGGCACACGGAACCAAACTATGGAATGGTTGCGCGAATCGGGGACTCACCTCCCAGAACTAAAAGAGTGCGGTCACATGAACTGAAAAGTACATCCGGTATTAAATACTGCACTAAAAGTTCATTTCACCAAAATGTTTTCCTTAATACTGATGAATGTTGGAGTGAACAATTTGCAAAGCGAGTTTTTGCAAATTCGTTAGGAATTGCTGAATCGAGTGTTCAATTTTTTTTCTCATCAATCAACAATAAGCGAATCCAAGCGTTGTCTTCAGAAAGGAATATCTACACTATACTGCCGGGCTAAGGAAAAACGCCGTATGAACCTTCAGGCGTTGCCAAATTGTCTTTGATAACACACGAATTTCCTGGTAAACTTTTGGATATTTTTCTTCCAATTTTTCAGCTAATTTTGTTCGCAATTTCACCACAAGCTCCTGAACATTTTCAGGAAAAATGTTGATAACTTTCCTCAAAAATGAACATTTTATCCAAGGGCTATTTGGCGACTCTCGAATGTTCATATCGCCTTGAAGTATAGGGGTGGTAACAGCACTGGGCCCCCAAAATACACTGTCTCCAGTGATGATTAAAAAGTGGCAGATTTTACGAAATATGGCAGTGGCGGTTGACTCATAAGCTCCGTCGGCCGTCGGGGGAAATTTGAATAGCTACCGTGGATGAAATTGCGATCCCGAGTCCTGTTAACACGTTTTCGTTAAGGCGGACGCAGTGGGCAACGGGTGATGGGTGGTGGGTGGTGGAGTCGCGGAAGTTTCACGCAAAGCCCGGGAAAAACTCATGCAGACGGAACGTTGAGGCCGACCCGACACGCTTACGTGTTCTGACGCGCGGGTCCCCGCGCGCACAGCGAACATTCCAAACTGTTGAGTTTCCGCTCTCGGCGTGGAGATGCGTTGCCGGCATTTTCATCATAATAGGTCTGGTGCACGCAAGAGGCACAACCGAGTGAATAAAAAATGTGGGGGTTAAAATCGCACAAAAATCACGATGAGCACTTAAATAAATCTACTTCGAAATTCCGAAATCCTCCCATTTGCGTAATTTTCAACGCGCGTTTTCATCTTTCCCGCGCCAGAGCCTCAGATCAGTTGGACTGCATTTTGCAATTAGGAACTATAAATTCCGGCCCTGTTTAAAAACAACGTATGTGCCATTAGTTTCCTATGCACATACGTGTTTCTTCAGATGAGCCAGGATTAATGGCTCCAAATTGCAAAATGCAGTCCAATTGAGGAGCTTGGAGGATAAGGCGCAAAGGTGCAGTTTTTGAACAAATTGAGATATTGGTCAGGACCGGATTTAGGGGGTGGCCACATGGGCTGCGGCCCATGGCGGCAAATTGAGGGGTGGCAAAGTTTGCAATTTTTTTTTTTTAAATGTAATTATAAAGAAAAATCGGATTCAGAAAAAAAAATTACAAACGAGAATAGGTGACAAAATCTCTCATCTCCTGAGAGTATACCTCTGATTTTGTCGTCTCTCTGTGATACAAAAGACAGCACCTTTAATTAGTCGAAATAAGACTAATAATAAGAGAGAAACCGTACACGGAATTTGGCCTGGAACGGCGCGGCGCAGAGAGCAATGATGATGAGAACTTAAGATGAAAAGGAGAAACCCTCGGCGCGGCGCCGCAGTCGGCATGTAACACATATTAGCGCCTACAAGACTGCATGAATACTTCACGCATTGCGTCAAACACAGTGCGTGCAGCAGCGGTCGCTTCATGCGTTGCGCTGTAAACAGCACGGTCAGCGCAGCACGGCGGCGAAAGTTAAAAGTACTAAACCACATTTTCTTTCAAAATATTTTCTTACATTTCATATAAATGGAAGGCCTTGTCCACACAGAGATATAGGTTTACAAAACTTAACTTTCGCGCCAAGTTCCGTGAACTTTTGCAAGTAGTGTTGACAGGGCTTTCGCAAAAAATGTGTCCAACACGAGTAAACGCGTCTTTTGTACCCCTCCCCCTCCGGCACGTTCACTTGATGGTTTTTATTGATGTTTCAAAACGAATGAGAAGGGGGCGGCAAAATACAGGCGGCCCATGGGCGGCAAGTAAATAAATCCGGCTCTGATATTGATGATTTCAAGTAATACTGGTCTTGATGCACATTTCGTGAAAAGTTTGCTTCGAAATTCCAATTTTTAAGCATCAGAAAATCGATTTGAACTTTCTTTCCGCCATAGCGATCCGTGTATTTTCGAAACTTCAAACACGTATTCCTCGAAATAGCAAAAACTGCACTTATGCGCCTTGTTCTCTAAGCCCCTTAATTGGAATCATGTAGGAGGCAAGTTTTAACAATTCGCGAGATAGGTTGTTTACTTAGGTTAGGTTTTCTTAGGTTAGTTTAGGTTAGGATCAATTTGCTGGCCACTAAGAATAACTGCCCGAAATGTGAAAAAGCGTGTGATGAATTACGTAAATTGCACGCTGAGGGATGAATTTCAGATTTTTTTCCCTCGCAAATTTCGTGTGATTCTATCGCTGGAAGAATTCTATATTCATTCAGCTATATATTTTGCGCGCAACAGACGGGACCCACTCAAGTTAAATTTTCCCTCTTCGGAAAATACACCCTCTTTGGTCGTTAACGTTTGGTGTGGTTGTTCTAAGTCATGCATCGGAAACAAATTAATTCACATGTATAAAACCCGCAGCGGGTCTGCCCGTCCACTGCAGTTTCCCGTCTCTTAGGGCGGACCGCTGAACAGATTCTCCAACTTCGTTCGAGGCTAAAAAGTGATTTCACCGTAAATGTCACGCTTATTCGGGAACCGCAGATTAATATAATTTTTCTGAGCGTGGAGCGGTAATTATAACGAAATACCAATTCGCCTACAGTTTTCAGGGTAGGCAAAATGAGCTCCCTCGTGGCCGAATAGTGGTATCCTCGTAAAATAGCGCGTTTACTCAGAATACACATGAAAAAAAGCTTTATACCGGACGGGGAAAGGTTACTCAAACGTCATGATAGTTTGCATTTAAGTTTTAGTGTAGGCAACCCGCGCTCACCATGGTCAAAAAGTGGTATCATTGTAAAAAGTCACTCTTATTTGTAACACACGCAAACCAAACGTGGAGCGCTGATTATAAGGCATTAGCAGTTCGCCTACAATTTTCAGGGTAGGCAACACAAGCTCCCACGAGGTCGAATAGTGGTATCATCACAAAATGACAAACTTGTGAAAAATCACTGCGGTCATGGATTAGCGGTGATCGGAATCTTTGTGACTGGAACGATATCTTCTATCTTCTCATTTTGCCTTTCTTTTTTGCGATTTTACGTGGTTTTTGGGGCGTACACAAATTTAGGAATAAGTTTACGCACGGTGTTTTAATTAGCGTCGTTGCCTGCAATGTGATTTAGATAATATAGTAGTTAGCGAGAGCATCGTGGCGAGACGTTTTCTGATCTACTTTGGAAATAGATTGCTTGGTAGGGTTGCACTAAGCCGTACCTCGGATAAAATAGGTATAATGAATTAATAAATAACCTTGACATAGTGAACCTTGCTAGTAATTTCGAGAATAAAAATATCAATATTTTCCTTAACTTGTGGTACTTATTCTCCTCGGCTTTTAATAAAAAAACAGTGTTTCTACTGTTCTTTTGGTCAGAAAGAACATTTGGATTTGTTAATTAAAAATGAACAAAAACATGCAAGTTTGAGAAGGGGAACGCTTGACCACTACAGCGGGCGATAGCACGAAAGGATAGAATTTCAGAAGGAGCTGAAAGCTTGGGTTAACCAAGGCACAAGTAAAACACATCGAGCGGTACCGTATATTACATAAATGAGTGGAGAGTTTAACCTTGATCTATCACTCCCCGGGGAATTGTTGTGAGGATTGGTTCACTGCCGGTATAAATTTTCCCCGAAGTCCGGACTCTGTTGCACGGCACAGGACAGATGGACTTTTCCGGCGTGCGTGGCTCGGCCGGTTGCGTCTCCGGGTTTTCTATTTGATTAGTATTGGCTTTCCAAACTGCACCCCCGGGACCCGGGTACACAGTTATACATCTCGGAGAAAACCGGAGAATAAAATTTCACCCGAGCTTCTACACTTCCCCGGAAGAAAAAAAGAGAAATAATAAAATTTCGATGTTCGTGCGATCCGGAGTTGCCTCTCGGGCCATCCCTCACTGTCACTATTAAAAAGCAATGAATTTGGGTTTTAATTGAGTCCTCCAGACGCTCCAGGATTCCCGTCCTGGTCAGACAATGGAGGTTGCGTTATCGGGCTCCGTCTACGGTTCAACGTTTTATGTCCGCTCTTCCGGAGTAATGAACAAGCTTTCTTTATTTCAGGAAATGCTAATGCTTCCGCTCTGCTTTGGAATGGCCAAAACGGATAGCTCGCGCATTACTGAGCG